>OZ024837.1:15374790-15974790 GCA_964016985.1 Anodontia alba
GTGCTTATGTCAGCCACGCATTGATATGCTTCTTATTTCTGCACAAAATCATATGTTATGGGTACTCATTAGAAGCACCTCAGCACCCATAACATTTGTTTATGTGCAGAAATAAAAAAATAAAAAAATCTTCACCCGATACCCCTCAACAGATTGCAGAAAATTAACCCATTGTAGTCGGGAGACCCGAAAAAGAGTAATTGGCAAACAGTGCAGACCCAGATAAGATGCCGCAAAATGCAGCGTCTGATCAGGGTCTCCACTGTTTGCAAACAGTTTAGCCATTTTTCTCTAGGAATATGCATATCTCATAGTCGGACGTACCTAAAATTGAAATTGGACTCTTCCAATATATAGTGTGGTAGAGTCTATTCAGTACACCATGTGCTGTAAGAGTCCAGTTGGTGCTGCAAGAGCAGGTGGGCCACCATGCAAAATGTTGTAGATGACATTCTCAAAAAGTTATTTTTATTTTTCAGGGAAATTACTTGACATTACATGTTAATGTAAAGCCTCCATTTCTCTGCAAAATAAAAAAAGTATATAGGCCATGTCATGTCTTGGGAAAAGAGCATATGAGAGTAAACCTAAGCTGTTCTGTCACATAAGCAGTAGCCAAAGAGAGCTTCAGTCACAGAATTAGACATGTGGCCTTGCTTAGGGGACAGGCATATGCACTTAAAATTTGCTTTGATGGAAAATCTGCAGAGATCTTTTCTCATGACGTAGCTCATATATATATTTCATTATAATGCTGCTGTTGTTGTGAAAAACCGGAAATGCACAGAGAACTGCGTATGTATCAGCTCATAATATCACTGCAACCCAGGATGCAATAAAAAAACAAGTCTGGAAAATTACCGTATGATCAGATTGTAATTCATAAGATGCATAAATTATGATGGTATGATATAGAGTTTATTATGTCTAGACACAACAAAAGAAGCAGTAAAACACATATGGACCACGTCAAGCTAAAAAGTGCCTTCGAACATGCACAAGAAGCCCAGATTCAGATCAATCTGCGCATGCGCAAAGTATCATCCATGGCAGGCCTCTGCTCACCAACTGTACATTCTGTAATATCCAATGATTCTTTTAGCAGACAGCGAAGGCCATGATCAGACTGCATGGATGCGCAGGCTGATGTTGGCCTTTGCTGTCAGCATATGTCCGGAGACACTTTTTCACATGGCCCGGCCGATATATTGTCTATCTGGAGCCTTTTAGACACCTGTTCATAAGAAACACTGGGAAATACAGCCAGGTTCTAGATTGTTTGTAATATAATGCTTAGCATGCTGGAAAAAAAAATCAGCAGATAACACTTTGAAAAATTTCTTATTTTTCTCAGAAAATAACATTTGACATTTCATGCAAATTGCCTCCTTGGGAGACAATTTGCATGAAGTGTCAAATCCAATTTCTGGGAAAATAAGAAAAATATCATCAATTTGTCATCTGCTGAATTTGCCCGTATCTTGCTTAAACTTTAAGAACATTAAACTGTTCTTTCTGACAAAATTTGATACCATATTTACTCTAAGTATTCGGACAGACAGGCCTAAGCACTGAAACAGTGTAGACACAGATAAGATGCTGCAGTATCTGATCAGGGTTCACACTGTATGCCACTCATCCAGCATTTTTTAGAGACAAGTACAGGTTGTGAAATACACACACCTTTCCCCACCCAACCTCGGATCCATCCATGATTAAGTCTGTGTCCATATTTGGTCATTGTAACCCTTAAAGTGCACAAGAAAGGACTGTAAAGTTTTGTTGTTTCTGTAATATAAGTCATATTTCAGGATATATGTTACAGTGACCTATTTTTACTCATTGACACATTATGTAAATTAGACAAATTCATTTATCAAATTGGGTCAAACTATGCTGTATACATACATACATACATACATACATACATACATACATACATACATACATATATATATATGCCATAAGTAGGTCACTTTGATCTGTATTATTCACCTGACCTGCATCACAGAAAAAGCTTGTCCAGTATGTACTATATATATATATATATATATATATATATAGAAAAAGCTTGTCCAGTATGTACTATATATATATATATATATATATATATATATATATATATATATATATATATATATATATATATATATATATATATATATATATATATAGTACATACTGGACAAGCTTTTTCTGTGATGCAGGTCAGGTGAATAATACAGATCAAAGTGACCTACTTATGGCATCCACACATCAGCTTCACTAGATGTATCCACACACTAAATTTAGTCAGAATAGATATATGGATGCAGATTAGAGGTCAATATACAGTTTGCAGTGACCTAATTTTAGTCAGAGTCATACCATCTTTAGCTGGTGCCCACATATACCAAATTTGGTCAGCCTAGTCCACCCAGTATAGCCCATATACACTCACTGAGTTAAATGTAGGTCAATGTGATCTACATGTAGAATATGGAACACTATTTTCACAAGATGTACCCGCACACTAAATCTGGTCAGCCTGTGCCTGTGCAAGATCTCATGTCTGTACAAGATCTCAAACAAATGCAATATCAGCAGCCTATATTTGTGTGGTTTTTATCAACTGCCCCTTTTCAATTCCAAATTCAAAGACAGACTACTTCAGTTTAGATATTTGGGTGTGCTGAATGGCTGCAACTTCCTTATAATGCTCTAAGCACTCTGGGTAAAAAGTTCAGCAGATGACATTTTGAAATATTTTTCTTATTTTTGCCAGAAAATAGGCTTTGTTTCCAAAGGAGACAATTTGCATGAAATATGAAAGCATACTTTCTGGGAAAAATAAGAAAAATATTTCAATTAGTCATCTGCTGAATAGGCCCAGAGAGTTGTAAAGGTTAATGACCCCTGAGTCAAAGGAATGATAAGATTCACAAAAAAAAAACAACAACAAAAAACAAAACAAACAAAATAAATGTTCTTGTATCGTCAGTAACTTTAATAAGAGGTATACAAAAACTCTTCAAAAATCAAATAACTTTTATTCTCTATTCAAATCAAAGTTACCAATCCAGCGATAAGTCATCCACTTTCATATTTGTGTAAAAGGAGGACTATTTTTCGACACCAAAGATGTATTAATTTCATATTTGCCCAACATTACAGGTTTACATAGAATTCATCTATTAATGTAAGATCTTTGTCAAGATAAAGCTGTCAGCCGTTGTCATTTTTTACTTCTGTACTTCTGCTCTATTTACACTCAAGATTTGTCAAGTCTGTAATATTTAATAATGCGATCTTCCATAACCCTGATCACATGATTATCCAATTTCGTACTTTCTACTTTTGTGAGCAGAAAATTGATAAAATATACCTCTGAAGATAATAAGCACAAAATGTTTTATTGGTCCAGTATTTACCTTAATTATTCATATGTGTTAAACTCCTTAGTGTGCCATTTTCTTAACCCTGGTCCTGCTGAACCCAGATATACCGTGCTTTTACAAACAGTGTAGATCCAGATCAGTTGGTTTCTGAAGAAGCCAACTGATCTGGATCTGCACTGTTTGCCATTAAGTATGTGAACTTATATCAACAATCCTGGATCAAGTAATCTGTTTGGCTGAAAATTGGAAGTGGGCGTGGCATCTTAATCTATTCAGCATGACAAGAATTAAAATTTGAACACTGACCCATTTGACTGCCTTTATAAAGGCAAACAGCAAACAGAGCAGACCTTGATCATATGAGCTGATTTATGCAAGAAACGAGCTACTTTGCAAAACAAATGCAATGTAACATTAAGTACCATATTTACTGTAAGTACTGGGACAAACAGGCCTGAGCAAACATTGAGGACCTAGATCAGATGCTGTAAAATGTAGCGTGTGATCTTGATCTACACTGTTTGCCCTAATCGAGCAGTTTTTAGACACAAGAATAGGTATTAAAATGGACTTGATAAACCCTTTCAGCCTGAAAGACCAAAACAAATACTGTCATCATCAGGATCTACACTGCCATTTTGTTTCTGATTTTAGAATGAATCCCATATTTGCATCAGTGTCATCATGTCCAAGTTCAATGATGGATCAGTCCATTTACGAAATTCAAGGATGAAAGGGTTAAATTTTAAGACAAATATGGAAAAATATTCATGGTGAGCAATATTTTGGGTAAATATGGCATAGCTGCAACAAAGGTCTTGTTTTTAAAAATTGTTGATATTCTTCTTATTTCTCCACAAAAAGCATATGTTGTTGGTACTCATTAGAAGTGCCTCAGAGAGGCCCTTCTAATAAGTACCCACAACATATGTTTTTGTGGAGAAATAAGATGTTTTTTTCATGGTACAGTACACTCACCCCCTCTTATCTGGAACTATGATATGAAATTTCAGTATACATTGTATTAACACTTGTTATGCTGAATAAATTAAGGTGCCATGCCCTCTTCTAATTTTCAGCCAATCAGATTACTTGATCAAGATGGTTGATATAAATTCACATATTTAATGGCAAACAGTGCAGATCCAGATCTGATCTGGATCTACAATGTTTGCAAAGACAGGATATATTCAGGTTCAGCAGGGCAAGGATTAGGGCTGATTAATGCAAAAAATGAACTACTTTGCAAAGTAAACACAATAAAACATCAAGCATTATATTCTCTGTTTTATGAGCTCAATTTATAGACAGTCATTTTTTTTTAACCCTTGTCCTGCTGAGCCCGCATATACCCTGCCTTTGCAAACAGTGTAGATCCAGATCAGTTGGCTTCTGAAGAAGCCAACTGATCTGGATCTGCACTGTTTGCCATCAAGTATGTGAATTTATATCAACAATCTGGATCCAATAATCTGATTGGTTGAAAATTAGATATGGGTGGGGCATGTAAATTTATTCAGCAGGACAAGGGTTAACTGGGCTTCTTTT
This sequence comes from Anodontia alba, assembly GCA_964016985.1. Taxonomy (NCBI): domain Eukaryota; kingdom Metazoa; phylum Mollusca; class Bivalvia; order Lucinida; family Lucinidae; genus Anodontia; species Anodontia alba. The sequence continues at coordinate 15,379,716 of OZ024837.1, forward strand.
TGTACACTGAAGAAAATGACCTATGCAAACAGTGGAGACCCAAATCAGACTGCTCCTGAGCAGTCTGATCAGGGTCTACATTGTTTACCATTCCATTAAGTATTTTAAGAAACAACTGCATAAAAATCAAAATTTAGGCCAAAAAGGTATGGAATAAAGTGTTCAAAATTTTAGGACATTTACTGTATATTCTGCTTATATTTTGGCCTGCAAGAGGAGACTAGAGAAAATACCACACATACCAGATCTAATATTGCTACTGTATAAAGTGTCTGACAAATAGGACTTGTATGAAATTTAACCTCTTGCACTGTTGCACAATTCACAAGACAAATACGCCCATGTGTCAGCATAATAATTAATTCACATACAACAGCGAGAGATCATCTATTTAACTTTTTCATTGTGATGTGTTCAATTTCTCTTCAGTAACACATCTAAATGTAACAATATACCAGTTACTACCACCCCAGCATGCCCACCCACCCCCTGCCAGCACCCGTGCCCCTACAATAGACTGTAAATGTCCTAAAATTTTGAAATCACTTAATGCAATTATTTCTTTAAATACTTAGTGGAGTGGCAATCAATGTACACCCTGATCAGAGTGCTCAGGAGCACTCTGAGCTGGGTCTGCACTGTTTGCATACACCGTTTTGTCAGGAACTTCAATGTACAAAATTTAGCACATTTACCATACCGGTACCATGAATTTCTTAATAAGGGCACCTCCATAAATGAGAACAGGCTTATTTGCCTTCTCTACCTTTTGTACCAATTCAGTACAGAACATATTTATCCTAGGCTTCGAACAGACAGACCTGAATAAACAAAGGTCCCAGATCCAATGCTGTAGGGTCTACACTGTCACTCATTCAGAATTTTTTAAACACATCAATGGAGTACATCATGAAAACATACCTATATAGTTTTGACCCCATTAAACCCCACTTTTATACAGTAAAACTGGGGTTTACTGGGGGTATACATTAATTTTCTTATTTCTGCTCAAAAACATAGATTCTGGGTACTAGTTTGAATCGCCTCACCGAGGCAGTTCTAACAAGTACCCACAATCTATGTTTTGAGCAGAAATATATAAACTACCAGAATTTTTCATCTGAAAGCGTCATTTTTTGGTACATAAAATTCTCAATATACAGTCGACTCTCATCTCGAATTCCAAGGGACTCTCTGAAACACTTCGAGATATCTGGACCTCGAAATATCAGAGTTGCAGAAGTGAGGAAAACAATAAATTGAACAACCTCATTTAACAAATGAATATGTAATTTAACTCCTGAAGTTAGAGACATATTGAAAATATTGTGGAAAAGAGGAGAAATTGCTCCTTAGGAGCAATTTCTCATCTTTTCAACAATATTTTGTTACCTGTTCTTAGATTTCCATGTTAAAACAGGGACCAGAATTTCACTTCGAGATAAGCGGTTATTCGAGATAAGCGAGGTCGAGATACCGAGGGTCGACTGTATTTGAATAGGCCTGTTTACGTAATGAATGGACTTGTTTTAAATTTTAGGACAAGTACGGTAAGGAGTTCAGGTGTACCAATATTTAGGGTAAATATCACTGTGAGATTAAAAAACAATGGCAGTGGTTTACAGCAGCTGCAAATGAGCTCAGTGCATAACTTCCCCTGCCCAACTCCCCCACACTACCCCCAACAATGGACCAATCCAGCCCACTATGTACTCAAGGAATTTAAAACACTGTCCAATGATTATGAAGCAATGTTTAGAAAAGAATGAAAAGCTTGACCCTGAACAGATAATATTAATGAAAAGAGGGTGCAAAGCATCAAGTCATTTTTTTACCCAGCATGCAAAGTGTTGTCAATTTTTTTACCCAGTATGCAAAGTGTTGTCAAATTTTTTACCCAGCATGCAAAGTGTTGTCAAATTTTTTACCCAGTATGCAAAGTGTTGTCAAATTTTTTACCCCAGCATGCAAAGTGTTGTCAAATTTTTTACGCAGTATGCAAAGTGTAAGGTCAGATTTTTACTCAGCATGCAAACTATTAAGTAGTTAAACAGTCAGTGTTAAGCAATTTAGCATTTAAGGAAAAGACAAACTGTGGTTGCTTAACCCTTGTCATGCTGAATGAATTTAAGATGCCACGCTCACTTGAAATGTTCAGCCCCTTGTCATGCTGAATGAATTAAGATGCCATGCCCATTTGAAATTTTCAGCCAATCAGATTACTTGATCCAAGTTGTTCATACAAATTCAAATACTTAATGACAAACAGTGCAGATCCAGATCAGTTGGCTTCTTAAGAAGCCAACTGATCTGGATCTACATTGTTTGCAAAGACAGGGTAGTATCCGGGTTCAGCAGGACAATGGTTAAGAGAGGTGCTTGCTTAATACAAGTAAATTTACACTTAATTTCCTTTTTACAGGATCTGAAATACTGGCCCCTAAATACATGTGATTGCTTAGTACAGGTGTCCTTTGAAACAGGTTTGTATGAAGCTACTAGGATGAACAGGTTGGTCTAGGTACTTGCTGTTGATTTTCTGCTACATGGGTGGTTTTTCCTGAGGTGTACATATCCAATGTGATATACCATATTAACCATGATTATTTGGACAGACAACGAAGCCTGAGCAAACAGTGTAGACCCAGATCAGATGCTGCAGAATGCAGCATCTGATCAGAGTCTACACTGTTTGCCACTTAGTATTTTAAACACAACAACACTGCTAGTGAAATGCAGACTTGTTAAACTTTTATTAGAAGTATGGTAAGGAGATACTAGTGTGCAAATACTTAGGCTAAATATGGTACCAATTCGAAATTTTATCTTCATTATGTGACAATTTTATGAAATAATAGTTATGAACATCTTTATAGGAGTGAAACCTGCCACATAAAATGGGCCTTGGCTTACACATGTATACAAAATAAGGCCTATATCCAGCCTTTACCTGTACCCGACACCTATTCTGATCAGGACCACAAATCATACCAAGACAACTGGAAACTGTACAAAGCATTAGCTGCAGAAACATGGAGGCCTTGATCTGAATGTACTTAGGTACAGGCTCATACTGGTCTGAACATTTATTATTCACCCTTAAAGCACCAATCACAACTGCAGCAGATGACATTTTGATTTTTTCTTATTTTTTAGAAAAAACAAGTCTTGACTTTTCATGTGAATCATCTGCTGGGCAGACGATTCACATTAAAAGTCAAGACTTGTTTTCTCTGAAAAATAAAAAAAATATGAAATTTAAAATGTTGTCTGCTTCAAATTTTCCTTGGCGCTTTAAGGGTTAAGAGTCATTATGCATTTCGGCCCCTTTTGTAAGACACAGAGCAAATATTGTGTACATTACCGCTACCATATTTATTATCTATGCATTCTAACCCTGAGACTTGTCCAACCCTAATCCTGGCTCATTACTGTCCCTCTCCTAAAATTTACCTGTATTCTGTAAAATGTCCAGGATGAATGGCAAACAGTGTAGATCCTCATCACCTTAACATTGTAGTCTGGAGATCCAAAAAGGGTAATTGGCAAACAGTGCAGACCTAGATCACAGAATGTGACATCTGATCAGGGTCTCCAGACTATTTGCAAATGGTTCAACCATTTTTCTCTCAGAATATCTAAATCGCATAGCCTGACATACCTATGATCCAAATTAGAATCTTCCAATATATACTGTGGGGGAGTTCATTCAGTCTACAATGGGTTAGGAGCAGTTTTCTAAGTTCTGGGTCAATCATGGTGACTGTCTGCTTTTAGTGGTATGAGCATACTGGTTTACCCATTTATGTCAAGTGGACTCTTCTACCACAACTCTTTGGACTGGTCTATTTCAAATAGTAGAGTGTCCGGTTAGTTATTATTATTACTTTGTTTTATAGAATGCGGCGTCTGATCTGGGCTGCACTGTTCCGGGGTCTCCAGACTAAAATGGGTTAAGTTGAATATACATTGTACAGTATGATATTTTCAGGGGAAAACAATTTAGAAAAAAATCGCTTGTAGTCATCTAACATTCTACCTAAGAGCTGTATCACATGAAAAGTTACCATAGCACAGTTATTTAAACAGCAAGGTGTCTGTTTGATTATAGAGCCCTTACTTTTTGCTGATGTATTTTTTGTAACTATGGGGATCTTTTCGGCTGCTTGGCTGATCTGGGCCTGAATTGTTTTCACACTATCCATTATGAAATCACACCTATTCAAATATATTGAAAATTTCTTCACAAAAACATGAAAATTTTCAGATAAAAAACGCAAATATTTTTCAAATTCCTGCTCAAAACATAGATTGTGGGTACTCGTTAGAACCGCCTCACCGAGGTGGTTCTAACAAGTACCCACAATCTATGTTTTGAGCTGAAATAAGAAAAATAATGTACACCCCTGTAAACCCCAGTTTTACTATATAAAAGTGGGGTTGAAGGGGGTCAATATTATATAGGCATGTTTTCGTGATGTGTGCAAATTCAGCAGATGACAAACTGATGCTTTTTTGTTGTTGTTTGATTTTTTTTTTTTTTTTTTCATATTTTTCCCAGAAAATTGTTTGACATTTCATGTAAGTTGTCTTCTTGGGAGACAGTTTGCATGAAAAGTCAAACTCTATATTTAGATGAATAAATATTTCTAAATTCATCTGCTGAAATTTTTTTACCCAAGTATTAAAGGTCGCTTTTTGTTTGGTGTTGCCCATATATTTGCAGACTTTCTTATTGCAATATGTTAAGAAAACACTGTATCTTCGTTAATGAATCATAATACAGTGTTATTTTAATATTAAGCATGTGTGTTAAGTCATTTAAGCATTCTTCACTATGTTTTGTTTGGCAGCAGACTTCCAGGATATACATATAATACGGATAATCTGTTTTTCGTCTTTTTATGTCAAAGAGTACTTTAGATTTGATTTTCCATTCCTTAAGTGATTTGTTTATTTTAACCTTTAACACTCTCTGGGCTAATTCAGCAGACGACAATTTGATTGTATTTTTCTTATTTTTCCCCCCAAAAAAAGGATCTGACATATGACATTTCATGCAAATTGTCTCCATGTTTGCATGAAAACTGTTGGATCCTGTTTTCTAGGAAAAATAAGAAAAATATTTCAAAGTGCCGTCTGCTGAAATTTTTACAGAGTGCTCAAGCGTTAATCTTCAGGGTGCTTTACCTAAGCTGCAAAGAAGTTTAAAAAAAAAAAAAAAAAAAAAAAAAAAAAAATGTAAGAATTCAGAGTTCCGAATAATGCTTTTACCAACTTTTTCCCCTAGACAGGGTTATGACAGTTTAAACTGGGAAATTAGACAAATTCTTTTCTTTAACTCTTTGCATGCTGGGTGATTTTGCATGCTTTTTCGTCATCCGTGGATGGTTTTTTAAATTAACCTTTTCCAAAAAATCTTTCAGGAATACCATCAGAGTGTCAAACAGTTTGGATCTGGATTCAAACCTTTTGTCGGGCCTGATCTGCATCCAAACTGTTTGCAAAGGTTATCAGCCGATGACAAAAGTTGCCACTAGCGGGGAAAGAGTTAAAGAGTAGCCTCCACTTTTGAAAAGGATCCAGTACTAAGGAACTAAATTCCCCCAGGCAAAGTTGACACCCTTTGAAAAATAGCAGAAAAGACTCCCTTTGAAAAATGGCAGAAAAATCTTCATTCACAATTCTAATACATATAATCTCAATGTATGTTTTCAAGGAGGAACAAAAAAAAAAAATAACCATACATTTACTTGCACTAAATAGTCAAACACTTTAACCCTAATGTCATGCTGAATAATTAAGATGTCACGCCCACTTCAAATTGTTAGCCAATCAGATGACTCGATCCAGATTGTTGATATACATGACAAACAGTGCAAATCCAGATCAGTGGGCTTTTTCAGAAGACTACTGATCTGGATCTACACTGTTTGCATTTAAGGCAGGGCATATCCTGGTTCAGCAGGACCAGGGTTAACATATACATTTGTCCTAAAATTTCAACTTGACCAAGACTATTTTACAAACTGATGTGTATACAACCACTGGATGAGAGTGGTAAACAGTCTAGACCCTGATCACTGGCTACTTTCTTGCTAGTGACTATCTGTCTGAATACACAGGGGTAAATAGAGGCCATGATGCAGCTGAGTTTAAAATACAGGAAATATTTCCCAAGAGATTTGCAAATCCCATAAACAACCAAGTGCATAGCAAGAGTTTGTTTGTTTTGAGATTTGCAAGTCTCAGGGAAATATTTCCTGTATTTTAAATTCAGTGTGCAAAAAATTACATATTATTGCATAAAAAGCAGTGCCGCACGTTATTAACAGCCGTGCATTAACCTGCGAAAAGCTGTGTATTAACAAGGCAATTGGTGCGCTATTAATGCACGGCTATGCAACTTTCAATATGCCTGTACCGGGGCCACACAACTGCTGCCGTCACGAGATGTGTAGTGCCCGGCCCTTGAACAAGCACAGTCCCTGGAAATAGCATTCGCGTGACATCGGTGAAAAGGTGAAACAAAATAGTGTAAGAAATAACACGAACTGTAGCAAATGTTTACAGTTTTTATGCAATAATAGTGATCAAACATGGTTTTTCAATGCATTAACAATTGCCAGGTCCCTTGGTTTTCAACACCTCCCACAGGACCTGGCGAATGTTTATGTATGAAAAACCATGTTTGATCCCTATATTACATATAAAAATAATTTTTTTCTTCAGATTCTGTCACTTATCTTGAGTCCTGTGTAACACTTAAGCACAATACAGGCAAATTCAGCAGACGACAAATCGGTGATAATTTTCTTATTTTCCCCAGAAAATAGAAAATAGGCTTTGACATTTCATGACCTTTTGACATTTTTGACATCCTCAAGACATAAAATGTCAAATCCTATTTTCTGAGAAAAATTAGAGAAATATTTCAACATGTCATCTGCTGGAATTTTTACTCAATATGCTAAGCGTTAAGTGATGTCTAATTATGCATGCATCCACAATTATTTCTGGCATACAGAACTAAGAATTCTACAGTCTGCATTTCTAAGGTTTCTGTATCACATGTAACAATTGCAAGGATTCATTTCAAAGACAACCACCCCCACCAATACCATGAAGCTGACTCTAAATATTTAGACACCTTAGGCAAAAAAAAAAGGTATTAGATTCTCAGGCATATTTTTGAAAAAGATAGATATATGGGCAGTTTTTTGTTTTCATTTTTATTTTTCCTGTTGGATACATTCTTGGACAATTGGATTTGTTTGGCTATAAACAAAATGTCTGGTGGTTTTTATAGGAAGTTTCTGAAATGAAATTTCAAGACTCAAACAAAACAAACAGATCGTAATTTACCGATTTTCTTTGCAAGTAAGTAAGAATGCCATATGTTTGTGGTCTGGATTGCAATTTGGTTGGAATGATTCTCAGATAAGTGAGAAAAATCCAGTGTCATGTATTTTCTGGGTGGAAGAAAAAACTTAAAATACCACTGACAAAAAATCATTTATGCGGGGGCCATTTGGATAGAAGGAAGTGCCTGAGAATATAATAACTTTTTTTTTATTGGCCTTAACTCCCTACCATACTTGTTCTAAAATTTGAACAAGTCCATTATACTACCCGATATGCCTACAAAACTGCTGGATGTGTGGCAAACAGAGCAGACCCTGATCAGAGGATGTGTTTAATATGCAGCATCTGATCTGGGTCTACACTTTTCCTCTCAATACTGAGGATTATTATGGTAACAGGTCAATATTCCTGTATATCCTTAAAATGCCAATCACAAATGGAGCAAACAACATTTTAACTTAAATTTACCACACTCTCTGGGTATATTCAACAGACAACAAACTGTTGATTTTCTTATTTTCACAGAAAATAATCTTTGACATTTCAATTGCAAATTGTCTTCTTAGAGACAAAGCCTAATAGTCCAGGTAAAACTACAATGTAAGAAAAACATTTTTTTGAACTGTCATCTGCTGAAAATTTTATCCAGCATACAAAGCGTTAAAATATTTGTCTTCATTTTTCAGAGAAAATAAAGTTTGACATTTCATATGAATCATCTGCAAGGCAAAATAAAGTTTGACATTTCATGTAAATCATCAGCAATGCAGATGATTCACATGAAATGTCAAACCTTATTTTCTCAGAAATATTAATAATAAAATAATGTTGACTGATGCACATTAAGGGTAAACATTATCCTGCAGGAACAAAACTGGTTGGGTAGGAGCGGGGTGTGTGTGTGGGGGGGTGGGGGTTGGATATTTGTGGGGTTAGATGTGCACCTGTTATAAATTTGTCAGTATTTGAGGATTCTGAAAGCAGACAGCGAAGGTCCTGACCAACTGCAGATATTTAAGCTGATATTTTTTTAAGGCTTTCAAACTTTGCACAAAGACACACTTTCACATGACCCTGCCCAAATTAAAATCAAACAAGCACAAAAAATATTTTTACTTATAAAAGGCTCCATTAAATCTTGGTTGTGACCAAGTGTACGTTAAAACTAGCTAAACTAATATATTAAATAAATTGTGTCTTATGTAGTATTAAAACCCATTATAACATCTTAAAACATTAAATATAAATATTATGTCTGGAATGTCAATATTCTTAATTCTGGGTCATATTAATTGAGGGCTTCTCAAAAAGTAACTGTATTCGAAGTTATAACTAGAAAGGTATTCCACAAAAGTGCAGACTGGATCAAATTTTAAGTTAATCGGAGCCATCTCATAAAACTGGTCATCTAACAAAAATCCATTTTAACCCTGGTCCTGCTGGTCCTGGATCTGCCCCAACTTTGCAAACAGTGTAGCTCCAGATCAGTTGGCTGAAGAAGCCAACTGATCTGAATCTGCACTGTTTGTCATTTAATTAGTAAAATTGTATCAACAATCTGGATCAAGTAATCTGATTAGCTGACAATTAGAAGTGAGCATGGCATCTTAATTTATTCAGCATGACAAGGGTTAAATATGACATATGAAGTCAAAATGAACAATCATATGCAAATTACTGTGCAGAAACAAAGTGTGATATGAGAAGGACTTCAACAAAATAATTACTGTGACTTAGCATTATAGCAAACACCTGCTTACAACATTTAACCTACTTAATTTAAATATCAGCAGACAACATTTTAGAGTATTTTTTTCTTACATCTTCCATGAAAAAGGGTCACTATCATTGTCTCCTAAAGCAACAATTCTGTGAAAAATATAAAAAACTCTAATTTTTCCTCTGCTATTTTTGCCAAGAGAATATTAAAAGTCAACAACCATTGTGGAACAATTTTGAATGACCCACTTATATTAAAGTTAAATTAGCCTGACCAGAAATACCACACTGGAGTAACCTCTGTTAAAATGATAATACAATCAAAACATGAGTACCAGTGTGCACAAACCACAAATTCACACGGTCTGGTATGACAATAGTGAATTTCATAAATTCTCTAATCCAAACTTTCCCAGATCATACGAGCATCATTTTAATAATAGTGTATGGGTCTTAAGGTTTCCACATCCTTTTCAATAATATTCAGTTATTATACTGTTGTGCAATTGTTTGCATGCATTTGTACAGCATTATAAGACCTTTCATGCATATATAGAGTTGCAATCCCTCTCTAAATGGCACCCTATCTACTGTAGTACACTAAATATTCGCATCATGAAAACACGCCTATGTTATATAATTTTGACCCCATTAAACCCCACTTTTATATAGTAAAACTGCGGTTTACAGGGGTATACATTATTTTTCTTATTTTTGCTAGAATACATAGATTGTGGGTACTTGTTAGAACTGCCTTACTAAGGCAGTTCTAATGAGTACCCACAATCTATGTTTTGAGAAAAGGTATAAAAATATCAGAGTTTTTTATCTGAAAATTTTCAGTTTTTAGAGATGAATTTTTCTATATATTTGAATAGGCGTGTTTTCGTATTTAATGGACATCTTACTCCTTTTACCATACTGGTCCGAAAAACTGAACAAGTCCATTTTACTATCAAGTTACTACTGGATGATTGTCAAACAATGTAAACTCTGATCAGCTGCTGCAACCTGTTTGCTCTATTCTGTCTGAATACTTACAGTTAATGTGGTACTTTGTACTCAACATGTAGATTTTAATCTCAATTTAAGGCTTAGCACGTTGGGTTTGTTTGTGTTGAGTTTTACGGCCCAGTCAACCCAATGGGGTCATGTCAAGCGTGGTCAGTTTACCTAACCACACATTTACTGGGCAGGCTTAGTCCTCTTAGCGGTTAACCAGTATTGTGCACATTCTTTCGCCAGAAACTGACAACTGCCCTTGTTGAATCAGCAGAAGGGAGAGAATGACAGTAGAAAATATTTCATGATCAATCTCCACGAAAGAATGTTGCCAACCTTAGCGGGGGTTGAACCCATGACCTCCTGGTCTCCAGTCGGAAGGCGCATCCAACTGAGTCACCGAGGCCGGCTAGCATGTTGGGTAAAAAATTCATTTTGAAATATTTTTTCTTTCAAGGAGACAATTTCATGAAATGTCAAAGCCTATTTTCTGGGAGAAAAAAAACATCAATTTGTTGTCTGCTGATTTGTGTTGAGGTTTTATGGCCCAATCAACCCAATGGGGTCATGTTGAGCATGGTCAGTTTACCTAACCACATGTTTACTGGACAGGCTTAGTCCTCTAAGCGGTTAACCAGTATTGTGCACATTCTTTCGCCAGAAACTGCCAACTGCCCTTCTTGAATCAGCCAAAGGGAGAGAATGACCGTAGAAAATATTTCATGATCAATCTCCATGAAAGAATGTTGCCAACCTCTGCGGGGGTTGAACCAGTGACCTCCTGGTCTCCAGTCGGACGCGCATCCAACTGCGCCAATGAGGCCGTTGTCTGCTGAACTTGCCCCACAAGACATAAATGTTAGGGTCAAAGCTTTATTTTACTTTGATATAGAGAAAGCTCAGTGAATTACTGAAGGCACAAATGATGACATTTGGTGGTCATAATTATGTGGTGGAGAAAAACTGGAGTACCCAGACAGAGAAAACCAGGCGACCACTACCCTGTTACATGCCAATGCTGAGAATTGAACAATTTGGACCACAGTGGTGACCCCCTGCACAATTTAGGCCGCTTATACAGCTTTGTAGCACAAACTGACCAGATAATGAAGAGGAAACCAGTCTGGAAGAGTGCCAGGACATGTCAGCATGTTCTAGTTGTAGGTGGAACAGACATGAAAGAGTCCTAACAATGCTTTCAGCTTAATTGAATCTGCCAACAACCATTATTCAACCACTAACTGGTAGCTCTAGCTAAGATGGATATCCAAATAAAAAAAAAAAATATTTCTCCACAAAAATATATATTGTGGGTACTCATTAGAAGTGCCTCATTGAGGCACTTCCAATGAGTACCACAATATGTTTTTGTAGAGAAATAAGAAAACTTCCAGTTGAAAGAATTTTTTTTCTGGAATTACCTATGCAATAACTGCAAAGTAAAAGTGGCTGAAGGTGCCAAACAGAAGCTGAGTGGTCTGCAGTCTATTCTGCAACTATATTCAGGGCTCTTGTATACTTCAAGAGGGGTGGGTGACCCGAATGTTGTGTTTGCCAATAAAGTACTTTGGGCAGGAGTTTGGCTGATGTTAGGAAATAAGAAAGAAACTGAGAAACTGAACCAAAACAATACAGGTGTTTTCATTGGGAGCTATTACTTAACCCATTTATACCAAGTGGACTCTTCTACCTGAAGTCTTAATGGACAGGTCCATTTCTAATAGATGGGGAGTCTGGTTAGTTTTTATTATTACATGTACTATGTTTTGTGGAAATTCCAGTATATAATGAAAACAGAGTAGACCCAGATCAGATGTCACATTCTGTGGCATCTGATCTGGGTCTACAGTGTTTGCCAATGTCCCTTTTATGGGACGCTAGGCATAAATAATATGGGTTAAGGTCAACAGATATAATACAACAGGCTATCGGCAAATTCAGCAGATGACAAATTGACAATGTTTTTTTCTTATTTTTCCCAGCAAATAGGATCTGACTTTTCATGCAAATAGTGTCTCTGACAACTTGCATGTAATGTCATCCTATTTTCTGAGAAAAATAAGAAAAAAATATTTCAAAATGTCATCTGCTGAAGCTTCTACCCAGCATGCTAAGCATTAAAAGTTGATACAAATCATCAAAGGGAATATGTACCTTTGTTTTTGCCACATCAGCTCCAGGATTGTGTACATGCCTACTTTTTAAGTAAGGAAGGGATACAGATGTTTTTGTCTTGGTTTGCCACACAAAAACATAAGCTTTCAGTAATCATTAGAATGACCTTAATGAGGCAATTCTAATGAGCACCAAAACATATCTTTTTGTTCAAATATAAGAAAAGTACTGATCAATTTTAGATGATAAATGGCATCTTACCTGGAGATCTGCTACACTGTTTGGCTGATAAGCCAATATTACATTATCTTGTAATTAACACTATTTGCATGCTGGGTAAAAAAAAATCAGCAGACGACATTTTGAATTATTTTCCTTATTTTTCCCAGAAAATAGGCTTTGGCATAACATATAAATTGTCTCCTTATCTCCTAAGGAGACAATGTGCATGAAATATCAAAACCTGTATTTTCTTGGGAAAATAAGGAAAATATCGTAGTCTGTCTGCTGAACTCACCCACAGAGTGATAAAGGTATGTACAAACAAGAGGCCCACGGGCCACGATTCGCTCACCTGAGTGACATAGCCACTGCAGACATGCAGATGTTATGCAACATTTTTCCAATCCTATCATCGCAACTAATGAAAATATCATCATTTGAACAGTTCTTAGTTTTGAAGAAGAATATATGGGGCCTGACAGGCAATGGAGCATGATCATTTGAATAAACTATCAATCACATTTCAACAGAAGGATCAATGTGAAATTTGGTGGAAATTGGCTAAGTGGTTTCTGAAGAATCGTGATTTTATACATGTAAACAGCACAGTGGCAGGGAAATATTATAAATATAAACCAGATGATGGCCATCTTAGATTTCCAATCAGAACAATTTTAACTACTGTTGATCTACAAGTCACTTCGATACATTCAATATAAATGTATATGGCCCACACAAATAGGGAAGCAAATTTGACCTTGGAGGCATAAAGGTCAAATGTCAACATAGAACCATCATTTGAGCAATTTTGGTAGATCTCCTGTCCCCCATAATTTGTGCAAAGATTAGGACCCAGGGCTTATTTGGTTATGGAGAAGAAGCTTTTTAAAGGTTTTTACCATATATGGGCATGGCAGCCATTTTGATCAATGGACCATACCCATTTTAGCAATCTTTCATTCTCCTGCCCACGGAGGCTCCGCATGAAATTTGAGCAACACTGGCCCAGAAGCTTCAGAGGAAAAGCCATTTGAAATTATCAACATTTTGTCCATACAAATGTATGGGGCCCATACAAATGCATACAGAAGCAAACTTGACCTCGCCGTAAAAAGGTTAAATGTCAATGTATGACAATTATTTTAGCAACTTTGGTAGACCGCCCGTTCCAGATGATATATGCAACGATTCAGCCACAAGCCATCCTCGGTTTTGGAGAATAAGATTTTTAAATGGTTTTTCCCATGCAAATGCATAAGGAAGCAACTTGACTTTGCCGTAAAAAAGGTCAAATGTCAATGTATGACCATTATTTTAGCAACTTTGGTAGACCCCCTGTCCCTGATGATTTATGCAAACATTCAGCCCCAAAGCATCCTCGGTTCTAGAGAAGAAGATTTATAAAGGTTTTTACCATATACGGGCATGGCGCCCATCTTGGTCAATGAACCATGACCATTTTAGCAATCTTTTGTTCCCCCTACCTAAGGAGGCTCCATATGACATTTGAGCAAAATAGGCCCAGAGGCTCCAGAGGAGAAGTTGTTTGAAATTCTGAACATATTTCCCATACAAATGCATAAGGAAGCCAAATTGACCTTAACGCAAAAAGGTCAAATGTCAATGTACGACCATTATTTTAGCAATTTTGGTAGCCCTCCTGTTCCTGAAAATATATGCAAAGATTCAGCCATAAGGCATGCTCGGTTTTGGAGAAGAAGGTTTTTAAAGGTTTTTCCCATACAAATGCACAGGGAAGCAAACTTGACCTTGCTGTAAAAAGGTCAAATGTCAACGTACGACAATTCTTTTAGCAATGTTGGTAGACCTCCCGTCCCCGATAATTCCTGCAAAGGTTCAGCCCCAAGGCATTCTCGGTTCTGAAGGAGAAGATTTTTAAAGGTTTTTACCATATATGGGCGTGGCCGCCATCTTGGTCAATGGACCGCGACCATTTTAGCAATTTTTTGTTCCCTCACCCTAAGGAGGCTCCATATGAAATTTGAGCAAAATTGGTCCAGAGGCTCCAGAGGAGAAGTTGTTTGAAATTCTGAACATTTTTCCCATACAAATGCATAAGGAAGCAAAATTGACCTTACCGTAAAAAGGTCAAATGTCAATGTACGACCATTATTTTAGCAATTTCGGTAGCTCTCCTGTTCCCAAAGATATATGCAAAGATTCAGCCATAAGGCGTGCTTGGTTTTGGAGAAGAGTATTTTTGAAGGTTTTTCCCATACAAATGCATAGGGAAGCAAACTTGACCTTGCTGTAAAAAGGTCAAACGTCAACGTACGACAATTCTTTTAGCAATTTTGGTAGACCTCCCGTCCCCGATGATTCCTGCAAAGGTTCAGCCCCAAGGCATTCTTGGTTCTGGAGGAGAAGATTTTTAAAGGTTTTAACCATATACTGGCGTGGCGGCCATCTTGGTCAACGGACCGCGACCATTTTAGCAATGTTTCGTTCCCCCACCCTAAGGAGGCTCCATATGAAATTTGAGCAAAATTGGCTCAGCGGTTTCAGAGGAGAAGTCGTTTGAAAATGTTAACGGACGGACGCACGGACGGACGGACGCACGGACGGACGGACGGACGACGGACGAAAAGTGATCACAATAGCTCATCCTGAGCAGAGCTCAGGTGAGCTAAAAAACAGACATATTTATAAGAAGGAAAATATGGCTGACCAAACAAACAACAACAGAGCTGAGGTCAGTGCTGCCAGAAAATTGTTTATTTTCCCCAATACAAGCAGCAGAGAACCAGGACAGTCAGCAAATCACATGCTTTATGGTAATGCCTCCCTATTATCATATTTGGAAAGGTTCCTATATTTTGCAGATAAAGAGAAAAAACCTTGAACAGTCTGGTTTAGGGAAACCCCCAAGGGAAACAGACTGGTTTAGGCAAAGAGACACATCTTCAAGGGAGATAATACCTTGGAGTATTAAGGGAGCCAGGTCTCTTAACCCTTGTCCTGCTGAACCCCGATAATTTCTTCAGCATGGCAAGGGTTAAAGGAAAGAATTTGTTAAGTGAGCAGATTCTTTCCTTTCAGAGTAACCCCCCCTCCCCACCCCTTTGAGACATGGATCAAATATACCAGGAAACAAATTCTCTCTTTTCTGCTAGAGTCATTGCCCTTTGAAAAGGGAGACAAAAACTTTCAATAGAACTTAAAGAGTGCTCTCTCTTTGAGATGTTCACCTAACGGGTATGAGGTCACCAATGTTTAATGATCCTTTTTTCCATGGTTGGGCCTTTCATTGTAATAACTTCAAAGCTTGTCTGACCATATTAACCTTAAGTGTTGGAACAGGCATGCCTAAGCAAACAATACAGATCAAGATCAGATTCTGCAGAATGTGACATCTAATAGCCCACACTGCTTGCCACACCCATCAAGCCATTTTTTCATGTATCAACCATAACTCCAGATCAGGTACTTTTTCACCCAAATACATGTAGTACCAATTAAAAGAGGAGCTATTTTTTCTTCATTTTAGAATAGACATACCCCTTTTCAGCTTAAGTTCATTGTGCAAGAAAGCAAAGATAACAGAATATCTACCAAGTGTATTCAGTCACCTTAACCCATTTACATCGAGTGGACTCTTCTACCACAACTCTTTGGACCGGTCTATTTCCAATAGCAGGGTATCTGGTAAGTTTTTATTATTACTATGGTTTATAGAAAATCCTGTTTATTAATGCAAACAGTGTAGACCCTGATCAGATGCCACATTAAGCAGCATCTGATCTGGGTCTGCACTGCTTTCCAATTACCCTTTTGGGGGTTTCCCCGATTAAAGTGGGTTAAACTAGTGTTTTCCAGCTGACCGCAGTTTCAAATGTATAGTTCACATAGTTTTAGATAGGATGAGAATCCAGATAAATTGTTTCTTTATTTCTCCATGAAAACATATGTTGTGGATACTCAATGAGGCACTTCTAATGAGTACCCGCAACATATGTTTTTATGGAGAAATAAGAAAAATATTTTGCTAAAAAAATGTGCCTTATCGAGAGCTACATGTAAACTTTAAACCCTGCTGTCAGCCTCTGCATATATTAAACCCGATTTGGTCATACCATGTTGTGAATGTGAATATTAACTGAGGATAAAAACTAGCCCTAAAAAAAAATCTGGGCTGTATGACATATAAATGACAAATATCACATAATGTATATATTTACTTCAAATATTTGGCCAGGCATGCCTGAGCAAATGCAGTATCTATAAGACCCAATCAAATACTAGCCAACAGAAGCAGTTTGATCATGGTCTGTATGGTGACTGTTGTTTAACTATCACTTTATAGACATATCACCAGGTAGTCAAATAAACCTGTTTAATTTAGAATAAAGTATGGACTGATAGCTCTTGATAATTAAGACAGGTATTCAGATATACCTTTTTCTTATTTCTCAAGAGAACCCATATTGTAGGTACTCAGAAATGCTTTATCAAGAGGCTAATTCTCATCAGTACCACAAATATATTTTTTTGTGGAGTTCAAATAAGAAAAATATCAACACCTTTTGCATTTTGGTTGAAAAAAAAGCCCCTCATCTTGAGCTATGTCCTGAGAGTAAATGTGTATTAATATTTAGGGTTATTGGAATATAAAGCCAAAAAATTGTTCATGTATAAAATGCAGACTCAGCTCGAGCTTTAAGAGGCTGTCAGTGTATTATGCATGGTTACTTTTGCTAGTTTTCTTGCTAAAATAACTCAAACACAGGTATAGGTCACTGCACTTTGTTAAATATGTCAACATCAGGTCCATTCATATTTTACATATTTTTAGGATATTGACTTAGGGTAGGAGTGCATTATTAAATTGTTTATGATTGATTGTGTTGGGGTTTAACGACACGTCAACCCTTGAGGGTCATTTTGTGTCGTCTCCCAGAGAAAGGGAGAAAAGAGATAGAAGAGAGAGTAGAGGAGATGAAAGAGAGGGACAGGGAAGAAAAAGGAACAGGAATGAAAGTGAAGAAACAGAAGAAATAAAAACATTCCCCCTCTACCCTTACCCACTACAAGGATAGCAGGCCTTGCCCAACTGTAAGCCAATATCAGTTGGACGCCCCAGTGATGTAAGATACACAGCACCTTCGCACCACCCGACCACCCCCTTATGGCAACTACCCGAAAATTCTTTCTTTCACAATATAAGTACATGTATATTGTACATTAAACAGAAAAACATATTGCAACAACAAAATATGTAGCTTTTTTATTACTTGAAATACAAAAAAAAAGTTTTACCCTTAAAGTACCAATCACAACTGCAGCAGATGACATTTTTATTTATTTATTTATTTTTTTTTTTCAAAGAAAATAAGCCTTGACATTTCATATGAATCGTCTGCTTGACTTGTTTATTTTGTACCAAAATATAGACTATATTTACATCATCAGTATTGGGGCAGACAGGCCTGACTGCAAACCATGTAGACCCAGAATACACATGGCAGAATGCGCGATCAGAATGTTTGCCATTCATCCAACTGTTTTCAGACACATCAACAGGTAGTATTATGGACTGGTTCAGATTTCAGGAGAAGTACGGTAAGAAGTTGTCATCATATAAAGGGGAAATAATTGGAATAAATATGGTGTGAGTATTTACACCTGTATTCCAGACCCAAACCAAACACAAACAAAATTTGCCCCAGAGGTGACAGTGGTCATTTAGCTAAAGTGTCTGTAGCTGAAGACTTGTCATTATTACAATAGTTAATGAGGCCTGGGCGGGGAAATCAGAACTTTGTCAATGTCCATTCTGACACACAGCTGCCTTTAGGTTTGTATCTGTGTGTGTCTGTGTATTACAGATTGATTCTAAGGGCAGTGAAGAGTAATGAAGAACACTTTACTGTGTTATTGACCTTAAAAGCAGATCATGAATGATAACTTTTCATTTTTCTTATATTTTGCCTAATGCTTAGCATGTGGGTAAAAATTACATTAAAAGACATTTTGAAATATTTTTCTAATTTTCCCAGAAACCAGATTTTGATATTTCATGCAAATTGTCTCCTTAAGGACAATTTGTATGAAATGTCAAAGCCTATTTTCCAGGTAAAATAATAAAAAAATATTGTCAAGTTGTCATCTGCTGAATTAGCCTAGAGCATGGTAAAGGTTAAAACAGAACTGACCATTTACTGGGGTTGGGGATGGTCATATGCCTAAAAGACAGAGCATCTTACAGGGAGATACACTTTCTGGGGAGACAACTCTGTCAAAATTGTTTTTGTTCCCTTTTGAAAATGGGTCTACTCTACAAGGAAAGAATTGGCTCCCAAAGGCTCCCTTTGGGAGCCAATTCTTTCCTTTCAGGGTAGATCCATTTTCAGAAAGGGACTGGTGTACAGGAAAGCAAACAAGAAGTCACACAAGTTGTCTCCCTTGTCAAACATGGCAGAAAATCAACCAAGTATATCCAGTCCCCTTAAAACAGAATTGGTCATTTTATTCAGGATGGGAATGGGCATTATAACCTTAAAAAGAGCACCTCAAGGTGACGGTTTTGTCTCCATCTTCAAGGGGAGATCACTCCAGCAATAAAAAAGAATTAGCATGTCTGCTATATGTATCCTTGCTCAAAGAAGAGTACTCTAAAAGTACTCACAAGATACATTATTAGATAAAAATAACAAAATCTATTATAAATTATCCCTACAAGTTTTGCCTTATCTGTAGACAGCATAACTCCAGATAAGAAGGGGCTTCAGGCTAATACTTATTCTCCACAAAACTATATGTTGTGGGTATTCATTAGAAGCATCATAGTGAGCCACTTCTAATGAGTACCAGGCATAACATACTTTTCATGGAGAAATAAGAAATATTTGTGATTTATCTCCATATGTGAGATGTAGGCAATAAATATACAGGAAGTTTCACAGGGACACTTAACTCTTTCCCCACTAGTGGGACTTTAGTCATCTGCTGATACCCTTTGCAAACAGTTTGGACCCAGATCAGGCCTGACAAAACGTCAGGCCTGATCTGGATCCAAACTGTCTGACACTCTGATGGTATTCCTGAAAGATTTTTTTTTTGAAAAAGTGAATTTAAAAAAAAATAAATCAAAAAAAAATCCACAGATGACAAAAATGCATGCAAAATTACCCAGCATGCAAAGAGTTAAGCTTAGATCCATGCCCTATATAATAATAATCTTGCAGGGAAAATGCAGTACAATATGTCTCTATCCAAAAAAGCTAAATGAAATAACCAGGGCTTATGGTAAATCTCTCTCAAAATGCATGTCAGTGTCTGAAACAGCAGATGAGAAAGCAGCAAACTTGACATTTATATCCTGCATTTTTACCTGCAATTTAAATACCATCACTCCAGATCAGGTGATATGGCACTTTTTCCAACAAAAATTGCTGATATTTATGTTATTTCTGCATGAAAACATACGTTGTGGGTACTCATGAGGCACTTCTAATGAGAACCCACAACATATATTTTCATGCAGAAATAAGAAAAATATTTTTATCTGGATATTCTTCTTATCTATAGCTTTGTAATAAGTAGATGATCATTTTGGTGAATTTTTGCTATTTTGTACCAAAACATATCTGGGTACTCATTTGAATTGCCTCAGTAAGGCAATTCACATGAGTACCCACAAGATACATTGTGGTACAAAAATGACAAAAAAATTCAGTCTGACAATTCACTTTATCTGGAGCTGTGAAGACGATGGATTTAGACATGTCACGCTGACAGATACAGCGCTGCCTACACTGTTTTTTGCAGTAATTATCAGGTTATTTCATGTAACAAAAACATTAGTTACATATGCACTTTTTGTTCACCATTCTAAGTTACACTGTTATGGTAAATGTCCAAAAGTTTTGGAAATTTTATTCCAAACTTTTTCTTCCCATTTTTTTTTTTTTTTTTTTTTGTATTTTTATGTTTGTTTCACTAAATATTTGGTGAATTGGCAAACAGTGAACACCCTGATCTGACTGTCCTTCAAGTGCAGCCTGATCTCGATCTGCACTGCTTGCATATGCGATTTTTTTTTTTTTTTTAGAAAAAAAGTTGGTGTAAAAAAAACTTAAGACAGTTTAGCAGCAACAGACCCAGATTATTAAAAGTCCCTGAATATATGCAGTTTTAGCAGTATCTTTTATCACACTTTTCTTAACCCTTGTCATGCTGAATAAATTAAGATGCCACACCAATTAAATTTCAGCCAATCAGATTGCTGGATCAAGATTGCTGATATAAATTCATATACTTAATGGCAAACAGTGCAGATCCAGATCATTTGGCTTCTTCAGAAGCCAACTGATCTGGCTCTACACTTTTTGCAAAGACAGGGTATATCCAGGTTCAGCAGGACTAGGGTTAATTTCTGAACAAGTTATTTTACTGTGAGTTGAGGAATCACAGAAATGCTCACTGAAGAGCAAGCAGTTGATGAATACAAAATTGAAACATAATGTAAATAACCAAGGTTACAAAACTTTTTTCATGCTCTACTCAGCTGAGCATGAAATTTGTCCTGCTGATAAATCTCAAATTACTAACAGCTTCAAATTCTTTCTTGCTAAACATAGCTGATCATGAAATTTTCTCTGCTAATAAATATGAAAATGCCAACTAGTGTTGGCATTTTCATATTTATTAGCAGAGAAAATTTCATGAACAGCTTTTCATGCTGAGCTGAGTTGAGCATGAAAAAAGTTTTATAACCTCAGGGCCAGATTGGCCTGCGTCTACACTTGGTTGGGTAGTTCTGTCCCAGTATTTATTTAGGGCAGTTAAAATAGATAATGATTTGTGCAGACTTTAAATATAGCTCAAGACAAGAGGGGATATCCACTCAAAGTTTTTTCTCGTTTCTCCATGAAAACAAAAGTTGTGGGTACTTATTAGAAGTGCCTTGGCAAGGTGCTTCTAATGAGTACCCACTACTTAAGTTTTCATGTAGATTATAAGAAAAATACCAGTATTTTATTTGGCTGAAGAAAAGTGCCTTATGATACTGAAGCTATGTTTCATGAATCATCCCTTTGTGTCCCTCCCCAACACCCCCCCCGCCCCACCCCAAGCCCTCATCAGTGGGCCTGAGGGGCCAAGTTACTGGTCTTACCCAGTAGAGTTCTCAAAGCTAAATCAGCAGATGCCAATGAGTGATACTTTTCCCAGAGAACAGGGCTATAAAGGCAACTTCCAAATACCGCAGGATATATTCTGTCTGGTGTTTAATCTACATTGGTGTTTATACATGCATATTTTCTATTCAAATTTAAAAGCAATTTAAAATCATAGTCTCATTAATGCTAAGCATGCTGTGTAAAAATTTTAGCAGACAACATTCTGAAATATTTTTCTTATTTTTCCCAGAAAATAGGTATGAAATGCCAAAATCTATTTTCTGGGGAAAATAAGCCGCCCCTTGGTGGCTCAGTCAGATGCCCATCCACCTGGTAATCAGGTCACAGGTTTGATCCTCGCTGGGTCCAGTAACATTCTTTCCTGGAGATTGATCATGAAATATTTTCTACGGTCATCATCTCCCCCTTCCACTGATTCATTGAGAAGGGCATTTGTCAATTTCTGACAAAAGAATGTGCACAAGTACTGGTTAACGGCTTACAGGACTAAAGCCTGCCCATAAAAGTGTGGTGAAATAAACTGACCGGCTCAACATGACTAAATAGTGTTGACTGGGCCATAAAACTCCAGCTCAAACAAACAAATCAATTTATCATCTGCTGAATTAGCCCAGATAGTGGTAAAGCTTATAAATAATATCTATACTCCCACATTGTGTAACTTCTTTATATATCTTATTCATGATTAATTTTTTTTGTCCTCAATGTGTTTAATATTGTAAATATTAACACTTTGCATGCTGGAAAAAAAATTGTTTGGACACCAATACAAATATTTTACTTAAATATTCCCAGAAAATAGGGTTTGATGTTTCCTTTGGGGACAATGATAAGCATGAAATGTCAAACCTTGTTTTCTGGAAAAAAGAAAAATACTACATGTATGTATTTGCCATTCGCTGACATTACCAAAAGAGTGTTACAGGTTATATTCATTCATCTCCTGCCAAAGCAACAATCAATTGAGCAAACATTTATGACAGATTTCTTTCCCACATATTCAATTAAAATTGTACGTTTTGTTCTTTTAACATGTGATTTATTGTTCAAGAAAGAAAAGAATTGTTCATAGGTGTCTTCAAAGGGGACAAATTAAGTTTGTAATTTATAGATGCTTGTCAGTGCAGGCTGGTCTATTAAAAAAAGCAGCCCCATTAATAAATAGTTATCTCAAATCATGAAATAATGTCTCTATTGTTTTACAGCATAACAAATACTTAAAAGTTCACTTTGGGCCCAGTTGTTCAAAGCATCGTTAGCTTAACGATCTCGTTAAGGGTCATTTCGTTAACTGTTTTAGCAGATTCAATATACAATATTCTGATATTTTTTGCTGAAAAAATGTGAGTAGCTTTTGCACTGCAAAAGCTACTCACATTTTTTCAGCAAAAAATTTCAGCATATTTGCGTATCACTCGATGTAAATTTTAAATTTTTCAGTAGACACCATTTTGAAATATTTTTTAATTTTCCCAGAAAATAGACTTTGATATTTCATGCAAATTGTCTCCTTAGGAAATGCTGAAGTCTATTTTCTTGGAAAATAAGAAAAATATTATAAATTTTTATAAATTTTTCAAAATAAGAAAAATATTATAAATATTATATTATAAATATTATAAATTTTTATATTATAAATAATATATATTATAAATTTTTATAAATTTTTCAATTTTTTGCGTATCACTCGATGTAAATTTTTAATTTTTCAGTAGACACCATTTTGAAATATTTTTTAATTTTCCCAGAAAATAGACTTTGATATTTCATGCAAATTGTCTCCTTAGGAAATGCTGAAGTCTATTTTCTTGGAAAATAAGAAAAATATTATAAATTTTTTGTCTGCAAAATCTCAGACCAGCCAGAGTGGTAAAAATTTTGTTGTTCTGAACATGTTAAAGGATCTTTTCAGAGCATTTCAAGAATTTTAAAGTTCTTGAAATCTTCATCAATAGTTCATGAAAATGTTGCAGAACATTTTAGGAATGTGTACATAATGAACAGTCAGTCTTTGAGAACTATTTTAAGAAATGTATATGTGTTCCCCAGGGCCCTTTCTGACTCTGCAGTACCATCTATAGCTATCTGAAATTGTATTCACTGTTGTTAAGCTTTGTTTATTTCCAGACCATCTGGGTGTGTAACTGCTTCCTAACTGTTCCTCTGAAATAAATGGCTTTGTTCCCCTGTTCCCCTAATTTTAAATATCTGTTCCCTTGTACCCCTAAGATAAATGTCTTTCTTCCCATGTTCCCCTCAGACCCTTCATAGGGCCTTACTCATAGCAAACCTTCATGAAATGTGCTTCCCCAAATCAACTGTGACCTTTGTGACATATGCAACCAGCCAAGACTCAGATCAGACAGCCCAGCCTCTCAGTTTGATCAGTCAACATTGCCTGCTAACATAATGTATGGATCTTACACATTCTACTTTCAAACAATACAGATCTTGATCAGACTGTGCAGATGTACAGGATGATCAAGATATACCCTGCATGCATATGTCACAAAGTAGATATAAGGAGTGGCTCTAATGATATATTTTTCATGATAAAAATCAATAAAACGATCAATTTTTTCGAACTCATTAAACAATTAAACTGTCTATGGATATTGGGAAGACACAGTACAGTAGATCATAAGCAATTATTGAACTGGTTATTATTAAGACCACCATGACCTCCATACAAATTGAGCTAATTAGTGTAGGGTTATTTTGATGTTGTTTTTATGTGACAGTGACACCTGAATTGTGCCCCGGGTGTTGGTCTGTTGTTGACTTACAATAAGATGAGCTAGACAAGATGAAATTCAGAGAACTAGACAAGTTAATTTTATTGGTCAAATTTTGACAAAATTTATTACTTTTATTTATTTATTTATTTTCCTAAGGTGGGCACAATCACTGCAGTTGACAAGATGCGTTCTTAATGGGTACCCTCGGCCGATAGTATTTACTCTTAACTCTTTGCATGCTTTTTTTTTATCGTTTATGGGTTTTCTTTTAAAATCCAACTTTTTCAAAGAAATCCTTCAGGAATACCATCAGAGTGTCAAACAGTTTGGATCCAGATCAGGCCCGACGTTTTGTTGGGCCTGATCTGGGTCCAAACTGTTTGCAAAGGTTATCAGCAGACGACAAAAGTCGCCACCAGCTGGCAAAGACTGAGAAGCCTGAGAAAACTTTCTGCCTTGTTGAAGCACTTATAGTGAGTACCCACAACATATGTTTTCATGAAGATATATGAAAAATAATTAATATTTTGAGTGAAACAAGTGTCTTAACTAGAGCCAGCTGGACAAAAATGGACCTCAGGCCAGTGAAGAGGTATTGCAGGACATATGTATGGGAAGCCAAATACACATTAACAGACTGTCAGAAGAATCTAAAGTTCATGTTTTTTACAGTTTGAAATTAAATAACCTGGTTGCTGTTTCTCTTCTGAAATTCTGAAATATAATCTCATTTTGGTTTTGTTCTACATTTTTCGGTATTCTACTGATCAATAAAAGCACTTCGAGGATAGTAACTTACATGCATAGAAGAAACTTTCTCATTGGTCAAAAAGGTATGTCATAATTATTAAAACCTATATTCATAATTTACATGAATAATCAGGCTATTTCTGTCATATGTTGTGCAATTTCACTGGTTCTTAAGAGTTACTATAATGGTCCTGGTGTGTGTGTGTGTGTGTGTGTGTGCGTGTGTGTGTGCGTGCATGTGTGCATGCGTGTATGTGTGTGTGTGTGTTTTTTGTTGTTTTTTTTTTTGTTTTGGGGTTATACAGTTAGTGGAAGTGAACTGAAATGTATTTCTGACATGTCACTCACCGGTTTTTGAAAAAAAAAGCTGTGAAAGGTTAAATCTGGTACAAAAAAACAACAACATAACATAACAGAGGAACACCAATCTCTATATATTTAATATGCATTTTTCAACTGAAATGTCGAGAGTATCTGAGTGGTTCTAGCTTTAAACAAACTCTGTGAGGTTTTCTAATCTAGGTTTTACACTATACCTGTCAGGTCTTAATGAAAAGAAATTCTTCCAAGTAGACATATAGTACCCAATTTATCACCTTTAGAGGACTGCCAATAATGTTATTTATCAATATTCATCTTGACATTCATTCATAACTGCATGAAGATTAATATTCATTGACAGAAATATTGCTGAACGAATGATTTTTTACAGTCATATAGACTGTTTGAAGAACTCTTTTGACATGTAAATGATTTTTTTTTCCCATATTATCTGTCAATAAAGGAATTTAAACATGCTGAACAAACTGACCTTGTCCAGCATCTGAAACACTAACCCTAGTCCTGCTGAACCTGAATATACCCTGCCTTTGCAAACAGTGTAGATCCAGATCAGTTGGCTTCTTCAGACACACTGATCTGGATCTGCACCATTTGCCATTAAGTATGTGAATTTATATCAAGAATCTGGATCAAGTAATCTGATTGGCTGAAAATTAGAAGTGGGCGTGGGATCTTAATTTATTCAACAGGACAAGGGCTAATATGGTTGTAGTACCATTCATTAATCTACCGTATTTGATCTAATTACCGCATATACCCCTATAAGCGCACAGTCAAGAAATTCCGTAGACTTCAGATTACAGCCTGTGTACTTTTTCTTTACATCCTTATAAAGGCATATGTTGTGGGTACTCATTTGAATTGCATCGACTTGTCGATGCAATTCAAATGAGTACCCACAATGTATGCCTTTATAAAGAAAATCAGAAAAAATCGCATAATCATCATCGAATAAGTCTTTTTCTGATCTTTTTTTTATAGTGTATCCTTAGTAGGTAGATACATATTTTACCACAACTGAGTGTTCCCAGTTATTTTGAAAAACCTTAGCGCACAATGCAGTAATAAGGTTGAATACGGTAATTTTCAAAACACAAAACAGACCTGGCCCCGAGGTTATTAAACTTTTTTCCTGCTCAACTCAGCTGAGCATGAAATTTTCTCTGCTAATAAATATGAAAATGCCAACAATAGTTGACATTTTCATATTTATTAGCAGAGAAATTTTCATGCAGCTATGTTTAGCAAGAAAGAATTTGCAATTGCTAGTAATTTGAGATTTATTAGCAAGACAAATTTCATGCTCAGATGAGTTGAGCATGATTTTTTATTTGGGTTTTACGGCCACTTCAAGAATATTTCACAATTATATCAACAGATGGTTCATCAAAAGTGGGCGAAAACCAGAGAACCCGGAGAAAAACCACCTGACCATCCGTAAGCAGAACTTGGCTTTCCCACGTGACCCGAGCGTGGCTCGAACCACAGGGCTGAGAAACCTAATGGATTAAGAGTCAACACTCTCCTATCCAGTTTTATAACTTCTGGAACCAGTCTGTCCAATACTTAGGGTAAATAATAAGTGGTATCAGATAAAAGACAATTTTAGGATAATTACTGTAACAAATTAGCTTCCTGCAACCTCATTATTTTAGGCTTACCCTGGTCAGTCTGTCCCCTAAATGACATAAGGCATCTTATCTCACCACCTAAAGCTATATTATAAAGTGCTTTAAGATCTTTACCAACAATAGAGCCACTAGTTAAAATCCTGTAAAGTGGCCCAAGCAGGTTAAAAACACTAATCTTCCTATTATGCTTGGACACTTGAATTTCTTTGATTGCTGCACACCTATTTAATGATATCAGTACTTATGGTACTTTGATTATGCATAACTGGACTGATCCTATGAAAGTAGACTATTATTGGTGTGACTTTGTTCCAGCTCCATACCTATAGATAAGTTGTTGTTTTCTTTCTACAAAGTATTCATATTTTTCTTATTTCTTTATTTCTCCACAAAAACATATGTTGTGGTACTCATTAGAAGCACCTCAATGAGGTGCTTCTAATGAGTACCCACAACATATGTTTTTGTGGAGAAACAATAAAAAAAAACTTTTCTGGACACTCTTTATCTAGAGCTATGATGTGCTCCAAGCCTGTTTACTGACCACCATTAATTACACCAGATAGGTGGCAATCCTGAATGAAAAAGAAAATCAACAAACACAGAGCAATTTAATAACAAACAACTTTTTTAACTGACAAAAATGATTATTTGGCAATTGAAAATGGTCAATCTGCATTCACCAACTGTCCTTTTGGAGTCGAAAATGCAGGATTCTTAATAAGATGATCCGCGTTTGTCAACTCTCTTGTCAGTACACGACTACCGCCTGTCAGGTGTGTTGATACTAAGTTTCAATCCCAAACATAGGAATCCCATGCTATGCCATTGTCAGTAAACATTTATAAAATTGTAAGGTGACTAAAACACTATTTGATGTTTGGGAATTTATAATACACCACAAAACTTTGAAAACCTAAAAGACCTTTAAGAAAAATCAATGTATTTTCTGTGCTTTTGGAGATGAACCACACAGACACCAAGGCTGACCAATTTTAGTCAATCAAGTTCCCATGAAGCCTTTTTTTTTTTTCTTTGTTGTTGTTGATATTTTCATTAAATGAGATATCAGGCAATGACCATATTATTACTGAATGCGCTCAGATCCAAAGTTTCTGAATCTTTCAATCCTTCAGAAAAGTGCTCTAGTAACTCTAGTAAAGAGTAGAAAAGTTCTTATATTTTTGTATTTCTTAACAAAAACATGTTGTGGCTATGCATTAGAAGCAACTTGGCAAGGCACTTGTATTTAGACAACTATTCTCTTTAAGTCACTTGTTCTAAAATTTGAACAAGTACAATTCACTACCCACTGTGTCTAAAAATTGCTGGATGAGCGGCAAATAGTGTAGACCCTGATGAGATGCCACATTCTGTGGCATCTCATCTGGGTCTACACTGTTTGCTCAGGCCTGTCTGTCCGAATACTTATGATATATATGGTAATCAGTAACCCAAAACATATTATTTTCGTGGAGAAATAAGAAAATATTTATCATGATACACTTCTTATCTGGAGCTATGACTCCCCTTGTGTAAAACTTAAAACCATTCCATACTTTTGAAAAACTAATTAACTGGCTGTAATCAGCAAAAATAATCAACCTAATCTTCTCAAATTTTGTCTTGGTCAGACCTAGCATTCTAAATTCTTCACTTAGTCTACTATTTGCTTTAAATACACATTGTTGGTAAAAGAAAAGACATCTAAAGCCCAATTGCCCACAGAGAATAAAAACATTTCTAAATTACAAAATCTATTATGTTTTGATAGGCTTAAGTTTAAGGGTTGGGTTAAAAATCATATCCCTGCCTAATTCTGTGATTAACGGTTATACAAGCTTAGCTGGGTAAAACATGTAAAGGTTTGGGGCTCCAATTTTCTAGTCACCTGATCTTTTGTGCTAATTGTCTGCCCTTTGATCCAAGAAATCAATCCTTGCTATGATTGACAGAAATACACTTAAGTGATCAAACGCACCTGACATTGTTCAGCCTACCTGTCCGACATTTATTGGGGCAAAACATTTTTACCACAATTAACATAATAACGCCACATACACTAATAGCCTCATAACAGTGGCATTCAATTTATATAAACCTCCTGTAGATGACACGTCCCTATTTCTGAAATTCTGCTGTATGAAGCATTCAGACAGACAGACCTACCTAAACACTGTGTAGACCCAGATCTGACATTGCAGAATGAAGCCTTTTGAATGTCTACTCTGTCACTCGTTCAGCAGTTTTTAGGCATATCAACAGGTAGTTATTCAGAATTTGGCAAGGAGTTATTGTGTTCAAATGTTATGGCAATCACGGTAATAAATTACATGCAGTTGTTGTAGACCCATACAAAAATCAGTACAGACCACGAGACCAAAATGGAAAACAAAACTGTTTAATATGTTAAAAGGGTATGGCATAAATAAAGTAAACCTAAAGTTACCTTTACTACTCTAATCCAGCTGACAATTAACAATTTGATGATATTTTTTCTTATTTTTCACAGAAAATAGGCTTTGACATTTCAAGCAAAGGAGACAATTTGTATGAAATGCCAAAGCTAATTTATAGAAGAACAAGAAAAACATTTCAAATTGTCATCTGCTGAAATTTTTACCCAGCATACCGAGCATTAAAAAAGACTTGTTTGTAAAATATCAGACAGGGTGGATAGATAACCAGGTAAGGTGATTCAGGGCATATTAGACATAAATTATGTGATCAAATGAAAATGTGTCTGGGTACATAGAATCTGTAAAAACAGAAGTGGGAAGGTCCAAATCAGCCACTTTATATCAGTGCAGTCAGATCAAAATGTTCAATACAGTCTGTTTACATAGACTGTCATAGGATATTGGATGACAATGATAAATAAGAAAAACCCTGATCAGACAGCCATGGATATGTCACAATTATCCTCTTACACCTGGTATTTTACTGCAGCCCAAGATAAGATCTTTTCTGTTTCGCTTTTCATGGTCTTGAAAAAAGTTTCACATTAATATATTTAACCCTTAAACCGCCAATCACAACAATTGTCGTCTGCTTTGTCATCTGCTTGTGATTTTGAAAGTCATTTCTGCAAACAGTGTGGACCCAGATCAGACTGCTCCTTTAGGAGCAGTCTGATCTGGATCCATACTGTTTGCCTGTATGCAAAAATAGGTTTGAAAAGTTTGCAAGAATATTCAGCAGACGACATAAACAGACAACATTTTCAGATGCAGGTTTTCTGGTGTTTTATTGGTTAATTATTTCTCCACCTAACATATGTTGTTTAGTTTCTCCACAACAACATATACTGAGGACACTTTAGAATTGCTTCTTATACTCACCCACAGCCAATATATTTATGACAAAAATAAGAAAAATGCTCATCTAAATACCCATCTTATTTGGAGCTTGACAACCTGTATAATGTATATGTTAATGGGTACATCAAATTACCCTGGGCCTTTATCAGGTTTTATATTTGGAGAAACTGACACCTTTTCCACCCCTCAGGACTATAAGACAGAGAACTTGAGATCAGATGCTTTTTCTGCCCCCCAAAATACTGATACTTTCCATATTTCTTCACATAAAGCTGCTACAGCATCTCTCTAGGACTCCCCTGATCTGATACAATAATATGAAATGCCATGATTCGATTTCATGAAGAAACATACTAAGTTATTCAAGTGAAAAGAAGGCTTATCCGAAGTCCTGCAAACAGACTTGAAGGTAACACCTGGTAAGCATTTGACTGGCAGAAGTAATTGTTTTCAAATTTATAAAATGAAATTTAAAACTTTAAAATGTCAAGCGCATATTTACTCTATATTCAGTCTTTTTCAGGCCTGAGAAACTTTGGTATAATTTGTTTACAATTTGTTTATTACTAAATAATAACTGGTAAATGATAAATAATCCAACATTACAGTTTGTCCAATATGAGCTACCTTACTGCACCACTTTATTTACTCAACATTACAGCATGTCCTGTACATGCTACCAGCTGCTGGACCACTTTATCACTTGGCATTACAGCATATCCAGTATGAGACATTTAATCACTCAGCATTAACAACATGTCCACTGTGAGCTATCAGTTACTGGACCACTTTAGTCACTCAGCATTTCAACATGTCTTGTATGTGCTATTATTGATTGTGTTGGGGTTTAAAGACACGTCAACCCTAGTGGATCATTTTGAGTCATCTCCCAGAGAAAGGGAGAAAAGAGATAGAAGAAACAGTAGAGGAGATGAAAGAGAGGGACAGGGAATGTAAGTAAGTAAGTAAGTAAAGTAAGTAAAGACTTTATTTAACGAGGGTGACAATATTTAGCAAACAAACTAATCTTCCTTCCATGAGGCCCTAAAATATATGATACAAATGTATGTTACAATATTTTACAATTTTTACAGTATAAATGAAGCATAGGACATTGACTGCATAAATATGATTAAAATAATGCACCCACAATGGTCCCAAAAATCCCCTTTTTGACAGCATGCTCACTTGAAGAAAAAAAAACAAAAAAAAAACAGATTTGTGGGTGGTTTGGGGCATATATTTCCATTGCGCCAACAGAGTCAATATCCCCTGGAATGAAGACATAAAGAAAAGCAAAAATATATACCGCAAACTCCTAAAATTTGGGAAACCCAGAACAATTGCAGTTTTAACTTCATGTAACAAAAATGTGTCCAAAAATGTACATGGAATGATAAACAGTGAAGACCCCGAACAGACTGCTTCTCTAGGAGCACTATGATCTAGGTCTATACTGTTTGCATATGCCTGTCTGTCCAAATACATATCGGATCATTACGATAGTATAAGATGACGGCTTCACATTTTTACTGTATATATGAAGAAATCGCAGCAAAAAAAAAAAAAAAAGAAGGGTCCATGACAGTTATTCAAACAATTGACAATGAATATTTCAAAGCTGAATGTGAAAGGGAGGAAACAGAAGAAATAAAAACATTCCCCCTCTACCCTTACCTGCTACAAGGATAGCAAGCCTTGCCCAACTGTCAAGCCAATATCAGTTGGTGACGTAAGATACATGTACATGACACCATCACCACATCCGACCACCCCGATATGAGCTGTCAGTTACTGGACCACTCTAGTCACTCAGCATTACAACAGATCTGATATGAGCTATCAATAACTGGACCACTTTATCACTGAGCATTACAGCATGTCCAGCATGGGCTACCGATTACCGGATCACTTTATCACTCAGCATTACAGTATGTTCAGTATGAGCTACCAATTATTGGACCACTTTATCACTCAGCATTACAGTATGTTCAGTATGAGCTACCAATTACTGGACCACTTTATCACTCAGCATTGCAGTATGTTCAGTATGAGCTACCAATTACTGGACCACTTTATCACTCAGCATTACAGCATGTCCAGTATGAGCTACCAATTATTGAATCATTTTAACACTCAGCATAACAGCATGATTGTTCAGTATGAGACCAGTTTCATAAATCAGCATTACAACATATCTGGTATGAGCTATTAATAATACTGGACCACTTTATCATTCAACATTACAGCACGATTGTCCAGTATGAGCTAGATAAATTGGAATGTTCTAAAAAGTCAAAATGAAATGTGTCAACACTTAGCAGAGACAAATTAATATGATCAAGCTCACTCAAAGCAGTTACAGATAGTCTAGTTGAAACACTATAGAATTTTGAAAACCACAAAAACCAAACTGTGACCCAAACTTAGCCCTGTAAGATAAGTTTATTTGGGATAATTAGTAGTCAGACAAAAATCTGATACACTTTGTTATACAATCTTTTACATCAGACTCTGTCACAATTCATAAAGAATCTTCATTAAAAGCTGTAAATTCAAGCTCAAAAACAGAAGTTATTCATGTCAGAAACCTGTCAATATTGGTTTAAACATAAGATCAAAGGTTTCCTCTAATCATAATTAAACAAACAGTTATGACAGAATGGTGCAGTCATCAAAACTTCTTGAATTCTTCACGGTGGGAAATATATGGGTGTCTTCTTAGTAGTGAAATAGAATAAAATATTCACAGCTTTATACATGTACAAGAAAATTGCCAGACAAATATATTTTTATCTTATTTCTCCACTGAAATATATGTTGTGGTTCTCAAAGCAGTAGATTCCAATGAAACTTACACAACACTATATAAACCCTAGATATACAGAAATCTCAGTGCCTTTCCATACTATTAAAATTTGAGCCAAATCCATTTGACTACCTGTTCATCCTTTTGTTGGATGAGTGACAAACAGTGTAGACCCTGATCAGATGCCACAGACTGTGGCATCTGATCTGGGTGCACACTGTTTGCCCAGGTCTGCCTGTCTGAATACTTAGGGTACATACTGTGTACACATTCACTGAAATCAAAACTGTATTCATAGAACAAGAATTCAGTGGAAGGCAATATTGCACCATGCAAATTTACAAAGTCTGTGAACCATGAAATATAGGTCGCAGTCAAATATGGCTACTTCTGTCCGAGTTGTCATCCCTAAGTGCTAAGCTTATACCAAGTATTATCACTGTAGGCGTTGTAGTTCTTGTGAAATGAATATGACACAAATGTTGGCAGACATGAATGAATGGATGGATGGAAAACCAGAATATATAACGCCATGCTAAAAGCAGGAAGACAAAAACAAGAAGCATATCAATGGTTTTGGTTGAAAAAAAAAATGTCTTATTTTTTTCAGAATTATGAATCTTTTGATTCCCCATAATAATCTAATAAAAGAACAATTAAAAAGTTATATAATATACAATATTATAAAGAAAAGTAACCCATGATATGAGTTGTCCCATGGGAAAATGTGCCAGTGAGACACTGACAGAAAAGGTCCAGACGCCAGCCTGCTCATCTAATCGGGACCTTCGCTGTCCAATTACAGAACATTGGATACTGTAGAATAAACATAGTACACTGATGTGTAGCAAAGGTGACCTTATCAGTGAGCAGCAGCTTCACTGGCTGTTCTGGGCCCCGTTGTTTAAAACTAACGATGTTGTTACATGTGGTTAACGATTCGTTAAAATTTACATGAGTGATACACAAATATGCTGAAATTTTTTGCTGAAAAAATATCAGAATATTGTGTATTGAATCCGCTAAAACAGTTAACGAATTGACCCTTAACAAGCTAGTTAAGCTAACGAGGCTTTAAACAACTGGGTCCAGGAGTTTTACTGTTCGCATATTATCCCAAAGACACCTTTTTTATGGTGTCAACTATATCTTAGTAAATATTATGGTAAATGTCCTAAGATTTCACACATTAAAATTTTCTGACAAAACCACATGTGCAATAGGTGCAGACCCAGATCAGACGGCTCCTGAAATCACTACACTGTTTGCCATTCCAGCAAATATTTTGTGAAACAAATCATTAAAACAGAATTCTGCTAAAGAAAACATGGTGTAAAGTGGGTTGTTTTAGTAAGTTTAAATTACCATAATAAAGTAAACAGAGTCCAAGTGAACTATGAAACTGCCACTTTAAACAATTTTATCAATCTGAAAGACAATAATGCCCTCTTCGGAGCTAGGTGTTGACAAATTTGTCTGAATCAAAGAAAAATGTCCCAAATAGGACATACAACAATCCTCACAAACTTTATACAGATGTACCACAAGGTCCATAAAAAGTGAATTTTAACCCATTGAAGACTTTGAGACCCCTAAATGGGTAACGAGCAAGCAGTGCAGACCCAGATCAGATGCCACAGAACATGGCATCAGGGTCTCCACTGTTAGCAAATAGTGCAACTATTTTTTTAGGAATATCAACATCATATAGCCTGACATACCTAAAATTGAAAATGGACTCTTCCAATATATAGTGTGGGAGAGTTTATTTAGACTTTAATGGGTTAAGAAGATGTTTTGTTATTAATGCATCAAGCAGACAAACATAGTTCCAGATAAGATGCAATAGCTAGATAATATTTTTCTTATTTTTCCACAAAAACATGTTATTGGTACTCATTAGAAACATCTTGGTGAGGTGCTTTGAATGAGTATACCCATAATATATGTTTGCATGGAGAAATAAGTAAAATATTAATATTTTTTAGCAAATAAATAAGCCTAATAAGATCTGGAGGAATGTAATGCCAGACTGCAAAGAAGCAAGTTGCATAATTTTGGTCTTTCTCTTATTGAATCCTTGCTTAATTCTTTGCACACTGGGTAATTTTGCTTTTTTGCTGTCTGTGGATTTAAAAAAAAAAAAAATTAAACCTTTTCAATAAAATCTTTCAGGAATACCATCAGAGGATTCAGATCGGGCCTGAAGTTTTTTCGGGCCTGATCTGGGTCCAAACTGTTTGTAAAGGTTATCAGCAGATGACAAAAGTTGCCACTAGCTAGCGGGGAAAGAGTTAAAAAGAAAGATCCTAAATGCAATATACGCTTAAAAAATATAAATGCACCTTGGTGCAAATTTGATAAAAAATTCTTCAGAAATAAGAAAGATATTGTAATTTAAAGTGTTAATTGGTACATGTACGTGGTTTACTCAATTCTTGCATATTTAATTTGGTGCTTATAATGACATCAAACACAGAGACGAATTCTAGCTCTTCCAAAGAAGTGAAAGTCTTTCTCATTTCTAAACTGATTATTATAAATTTTTCACCAAACTGCTCAGCTTAGCAGGCTCTTCGGTTTCCAACTTAGCTTATTACTTGCTGTACAGTTTCCTTTAAAGAGCCAATTAAGCAAGATTGTAACAAATGACATTCTAACCTTTTTTTTTTAATATTATCATTTTAAGAGAAAATAAAACTTGAAATTTCATGTACATGTAAATCATCTGAAAAATGCACAAAAAAAACTCTGTCTGCTGGCATAAAGACACCTTTTTGTTTGAAAATGTTTATTTCGGATTGAAGGCACTTTTGGTATTGTAAATGGCTCAATATACATGTACACAACATATTAGACTATTTTATTGTCCTGTCTTCATCTTATAAATACACTAACACAATTACAGGTGGTTTATATGATGGTGTTCTGGGCAAGTTTCAATAGTACCACTGTAAGTTAATTTTATCAGGCCCATGACAGTACTTGTGGGTCAACTGTCTGTAAGCTTGGAATATGGTCCTGAACAGGAGCTTAATACTGTTTCATTTAACCCTTAACTTCCTGTGATTTAAGCAAACAGTGCAGACTCTGATCAGACTCTGCTGATCTGGGTCTGAGCTGTTTGCAAATGTCCCAGTCCAGGTTTTATAGATTACCTGTTTACATGGCACTCTGATGTCAGAGCAACAAAAATGGCATGGCTATAAATAACCGTTACCTGGATTTCGCACAATTGCGCAGTTTGATTTTATTCGTCAATGATCATGTGGACAAGGACCTGTATACTTTGGCTCGATTGTAAACAATCAACCAAAAACATTTAGGGTCCACGATGAAATCTGTCCAATTCATGGGCAACCCACGTCAACAACCCAGTAAGCATTCTACACAAATCTATAGCGTGCTGTTATCGGCCCGTCAGGTAGATTTATAAAGAATGCTAGCTGGGAATATGCCTAACAGTATAGATCCAAATAAAACCGCTCCTAAAGAAGCAGGTTGATCAGGTCCATGGTTTGCTGTTCCACAACAATTTTTTGGCTAGCTTATACTCAAATGGTATGAAGTAATACAGCAAACACCCAACCTCCCATGTAAAACATCTTTTTAACCCTAGTCCTGCTGAATAAATTAAGATGCTACATCCATTTCTAATTTTCAGCCAATCAGATTACTTGATCCAGATTGTTTATATAAATTCAAATTATACTTAATGGCAAATAGTGCAGATCCAGATCAGTTGGCTTCTTCAGAAGCCAACTGATCTGGATCTACACTGTTTGCAAAGGCAGGACATATCTGGGTTCAGCAGGACTAGGGTTAACATTACTGCAACATCATGAAATTGTGACTAAGGCGAAACGTCTTTGGGCAAAAGCATTTTTGTTGGGAAGTTGTTCAATTATTTAGGATAATTACTAAGTGGGTCTCTTTTTGCATCATGCCTCTCATAAAAGGATATCTGTCATTCTTCTTGATTATCTTAATGAATTCCCTACAACACTTACCATAATAACTCTAAGTATTTGGACACCTATCTATTTACCATACTTGTCCTAAAATTTGAAAAGTCTATTGTACTACCTAATGATGTTTCTAAAATAGTGCTGGATGAGAGGCAAACAGTGCAGACCCTGATCAGACACTGTGTTCTGCTGCATCTGATCTGGGTCTACACTGTTTGCTCAGGTCTGTCTGTCCCAATATTTAGGGTTATTACCGTACCCTAAATATTCAAACATCAACTTTTTACCATACTTGTTCTAAGATTTCAACAACTCCATTAGACTACCTACTGATATGTTGAAAAAACTGCTGGATGAGTGACAAAACAGTGTAGATCTGTATCTGTGATGAGTGACAAAACAGTGTAGATCCTGATCAGATGCCACATTCTAAGACATTTTATCTGGGTCTACATTGATTGCTCAGTCTGTCTTTTTAGTTACTTAGGATAAATACAGTATTCATAGTTACAGTTAAGAGGGGGTATCCGCATAATATTTTTCTTATTTCCTTACAAAAGCATATGTTATGGGTACTCATTAAAAGTGCCTCGGTGAGGCGCTTCTAATGAGTACCCACAATGTAAGTTCTCATGGAGAAATAAGAAAGATATCAGCATTTTTCGGATGAAAAAAGCAGCTTATCTGTTGCTATGAGTATTGTTAATGAATTCCTTACTTATGTTAATTAGTATTGACATTAATATACTGTTCCACCTTACAGAATAATGGTAAAAATTCAGAGTTCCAGATTCACTGTCATTTTGGATAAAA
This sequence comes from Anodontia alba, assembly GCA_964016985.1. Taxonomy (NCBI): domain Eukaryota; kingdom Metazoa; phylum Mollusca; class Bivalvia; order Lucinida; family Lucinidae; genus Anodontia; species Anodontia alba. The sequence continues at coordinate 15,417,671 of OZ024837.1, forward strand.
AAAGTTTGACATTCTTCTTATTTCTCCATTAAAACATGTAATGGGGAAAGACAATTTGAATCACCTCAAAGATACATTTCTAACAAGTTCTTAGACTGCCATTTTGTTTGATAAAAACAAAAATACCATTGAGAGTTCTTCCCTTATCGGGAGAACTACAGACAGAGGTATGAAAGTCAGTACCAATATTTCTTGACAAGTAGGCATCATAAAAGCAAACAATAAAATCAGTTGTGTTTTATGTACTCACTAATGAAGGGCACACACACATTTGCACACCTGTATTGTCTATTTTTTTCCTTATCACAGTTCTCTGAGATGGGCTGGCACAGAAATATTTTTTTTGATGTGGATCCTGTGCCACTGCCATTGGCATTGGCATGACACTTTTTTTGTCTGCACAATATCTCATGAACCAGTAAGCGGATTCTTACCAAATTTGCACAGATATATCATTGAGACTAGATGATGAACTTATTAGGTTTTGATGGCACTGATCTAATTTCAGGGTCACTAATGGGCTAACTGTCAAATTTAAGCAATATTGACATTATTAGAGGCAAAAATGTACTTAAACAGCTAAATCAGTAGGGCGACATCTATTGTCTATGAAAACTTTAGTCTTGTTTTACAGATTTAGATCCTGATGAGAGGGCTCGTAATATTAACACTTGTCCTGCTAAATCCCGATATGTCATGCCATTGCAAACAGTGTAGATACAGATCAACTGAAGAAGCCAACTGATCTGGATCTGCACTGTTTGTCATTAAGTATTTGAATTTGTATCAACAAAATGGATCAAGTAATCTGATTCGCTGAAAGTTAGAAGTGAGTGCGACATCTTAACTTATTCAGCATGGTAAGAGTTGAAGAGCACAGAAAAAAATAAGTACGATAATTTGTTAAGGTATCTAAATATCTATGGTAATTACCTTATTTCTTATATTTTTCATCATGTTCCAAGTACATAAAAACCCACGCAATTAATGTAATTTGAATGAAACTGCTTCATTATACAACATGTAAATTAATTAAATGCTTCATTTACCAATGGAACAGACTGTAATGTAGTTAATGTATATGCAATGCTCCTGGGAAATGAAATGCAGGTGACTATTCCAGTTAAGCAAACAAGAGAAAAAAAAAACAAAAAAACACATCTACATGTCTTTGCTTAATAAATTAAGATGCTAAGGCCCACTTCTAATTGTCAGCCAATCAGATTACTTGATCCAGGTTGTTGATTAAAATTCACATACAAAATGATAAACAGTGCAGATCCAGATCAGTTGGCTTCTTCAGAAGCCAACTGATCTGGATCTACACTGTTTGCAAAGGCAGGGCATTATCTGAGGGTTCAACAAGACCATAGTTAATTTGAAGACTTTCAACATAATGCCTCAGCCTATAATCTTTCATTAACAAAATTTCATTTTTATTTGAAAGTAGCCATATTCAGTTCCATATTTATCCTTGGATGTACTGTACACCTAATTCTTTACCTTACTTGTCCCAAGATTTTAACCATTCGGTTTTGCTATCTATGTATGTTCTAAAAGCTTCTTTGTGATTTGGGTCTTACGTAACACTGCTTGCATTGGCCTGTCTGCTCCAATACTTATGGTAAATATAGACCTAAGGTCTGATTTTCTCAGCGCAACACAAGTGGGGTGGAAAAAAAGCCGCCGCCCTCAGCAAGTGATGTGAAAGAGCAAAGACTACTTATCAATAAAGTCATCATCTGGGTTACGTAATTCACCATTTATACTACATAGAAACCTCTCTTTAACATATTTGTCATTCTTATTCATGACACATCATCTCAGAAATACATCATCTTGATAAGTTCCACAAATCTATACAATATGGTACAGGAGTAATAGGGCTGGACACAAGTTTTTGCCAAAAAAAACAAAACAAAACAAAAAAAAAAAAAACCCATAAACAGAATAAGCAAGTGTTGTATGTAAACCCATCTGTAAATTTTGTGAATCTACCATTTTCAGTTCACATTGTCCAATACAATTATACATGTATATATATTGGTATGTAATGTTTCTTATGTCTTTTGTAATGAATAAATCAAAACCTGTATTTAATTGCATGACATTGTATTTGATTGCACATTTCTTATTTTTTTTTATTTTTTGCACATTCCTTAATTTTTTTTTTATTTTTTTTTTAAATTTTCATAGCTCTTGATAAGATGCTTAATTATTTTCAAGCACTGATTTTTTTCTTATTTATCCACAAAAAAAGAATGTTGTGGGTACTCATCAGAAGTGCCTCAATGAGGCACTTCTAGTGAGTACCCACAGCATGTGTTTTCATGGAGAAGTACTGATACCCACTCTTATCTAGAACTACTGGTATGTAAATTTAATAAAAGCTATGCACCTTATAATGCTTTAGCACATTTACCCTAAGTATTTGGACAGATTTTTTGTTTTGTGTTAAGGTTTTACGACCCAGTCAACCCAATGGGGCCATGTCGAGCGCGGTCAGTTTACCTAACCACACATTTACTGGGCAGGCTTAGTCCTCTTAGCGGTTAACCAGTATTGTGCACATTCTTTCGCCAGAAACTGACAACTGCCCTTCTTGAATCAGCGGGAGGGAGAGAATGACTGTAGAAAATATTTCATGATCAATCTCCACGAAAGAATGTTGCCGACCTCGGCGGGGGTCGAACCCGCGACCTCCTGGTCTCCAGTCAGACGCGCATCCAACTGCGCCACCGAGGCCGGCGTATCTGGGCAGCTAGGCCTGAGCAAACAGTGTACATTCACATCAGATACCACAAAATACATCGTCTGATTACAGCATATAATATCTGTCAATCATTTTTTAAACATATCAATCCCATTTAACCAGTCCAAATACTTAGGATAAACTCAAACTGCTGCCATCTTCTCTTAATTCCTGTTTCTGTTTCATCTGGGTTTTACCTCACCTATAATCTTTCATCATATTGCAATTAACCCTTGTCCTGCTGAACCTGGATATATCCTGCCTTTGCAAACAGTGTAGATCCAGATCAGTTGGCTTCTGAAGAAGCCAACTGATCTGGATCTGCACTGTTTGCCATTAAGTAAGTGAATTTAGAGCAATAATCCAGATCAAGTAATCGGATTTGCTAAAAATTAGAAGTGGGTGTGGCATCTTAATTTATTCAGCAGGACAAGGGTCAATGCTGAGCACCCAGAAAAAAGCAGCTAGTATGATGGCCGCTCACAAAGGGGGTGGGCCGCTCACAAAGGGGGTGCTCTACCACTGATGCCAGTCCTCTGTTGTTTCATGTGCAAACAAAGGTATGTGGATGTAGACCCTGTGTTGGTTTCAAGAACCCATCTTGTCTTGGACAGGGTATATAAGAGAGGCAGGGCCCAATCTGCTCCTTTCACTGCATTTAGCCTTCCCTACAAGGCTACAAGGCTACAAGGGTACCCATTCACTGCTGGGTGAAGAGAGAATTTTCCAGTCAATAGTATGTCATGCTCAAACCAGCAACCTTCAAGTACCTCAGTCAAAGACTCTACCCACTCCATAATGGCACCTCTCAAATATGCAAATGATGCAACTGCTTAATGTGCCTTTGTACATTTTATATGCTTCCCTTATAAGAGCAATGTGAATTTTTGGAACATCTGATCACAAATGTGGACCCTGGAAAGGACTACAATCCACTGCCACTTTTCTCAAATGAACACTGAAATTAACAACCATAATGATGAAGGTTTTGTGATTTACACCCCTTTCAACATTATTTCAGTCATATCGAGACAATGGAAGGGTGATAATGAAAGGATCTTGACAATAAAGCACCGTATAATCATATGCTGAATTTTGCATCCAGCATGATTCAACCTCAGACCTCGTGATCCGAAGTGGGGAGCAACAAACACTTGGCCACCTGGACGCTTCCCAAACAGTTATAATTTGATCTTTAGCTCATCACTTGTACCTCTAATTCTTCATGAAAAATAAACAGTCACAGAAACAATGAAAATAAATAATGTTACAACAGAACACAAACATGTATACATAAAATATTCTTGCATGCTTTCATGCACATCGCATACTGTAACTTCATCTAGCAACAAAGAGTAAAACGTAGCACATGCAAGGAATGAAGACAGGGTCAGTGATCAGACCTGACAGCCTGAGTGGTGTCTGCATATATAAAATATTCATAAAATATACAATAGCTCCAGATTAGAGAGCATCCAGAAAAGTATTTTTCTATTTCTCCACGAAAGCACATGTTGTGTGCCATGAGTGGTACTCATTAGAAGCATCTCACAGATGTGCTTCTAATGAGGACCCACAACATAAGTTTTTATGGAGAAAGAAGAAAAAGAACCATAATTTTTGACTGAAAAAGTATCTTGTCTGGAGCTATGTATAAGACTCAACAGCAAAGGAAACATTGCCCCCTCTCTCCCCAGCTGGGGTACCAGACAGTGCACAGCAGGGTGAAAGTACTGAGCTTTTACTTTTGGACTGGCCCCCACAGTGCCAGGTTAGTGCTGGGGCTAAGACTTCAAGCCTGAATTAGTGGCAAATATTGCATCTTTTCAGAATCCATGGGGCTTCAGGTAAAGAGCAAAGATTTTACCATCTGTTTGTCCCTGCAATGCAGGGCTTCTAGTCGGGCTAGCTGTGCTGGACAAACATTGTCTTCTCCTGGCTAGGTATTTCCTGATTGGGTGGTTACACAATTTCAGGTGGTTACAAATGGCTTGTAAGGCACTTTTAGATTTTTATTGTACATTACAGAAGTGTCATTTTGATAAGACAACTTCTACCCCTATTAAAGTAAAGGACAACAGACATCTCCAGAGTAGAGGCTTTACTACAGCCCTATAAACAATGTTTTGGTAATTTGGACCAGTTTGTGCTGTGTACTCACTACTCAGTAATGTGTCGCATATACACACTGAGTACATGTACATGTATGTACTTAAATATCCAAACTGTCAGCTTCACAAAAAACAGGTTGCTGATTTTTCATGTATCAATTTACATATGTGTCAACTTCAGGTAAGTTTAATAAATGTTTCGAATCCAAAGGTGGGACAACAAGCTATTTATAAACATATTTAATTACTACTTTCCATATGGTCGTAGTCCAACAATCTGTATAATTTATACAACACATTTAACCCTTGTCCTGCTGAACCCGGATATACCATGTATTTGCAAACAGTGTAGATCCAGATCAGTTGGCTTCTGAAGAAGCCAACTGATCTGGATCTGCACTGTTTGCCATTAAGTTTGTGAATTTATATCAACAATCTAGACTGAGTAATCTGATTGGCTGAAAATTAGAAATGGGCGTGGCATCTGAATTTATTCAGCAGGACAAGGGTTAAGGCATTTATATTCTCGCTACTTAATGAAAATTGTCCCAAAGTCATTACACTGTCATAGCCCTGGACAAGAGGTGTCTGCAGGTAAGAGATTTTTTATTTCTTGAGGAAAATATATGTTGTGGGTACCCATTAGAAGTGCCTCAGTGATGCACTTCTAATGAGTATCCATAACATATGTTTTCATGAAGAACTAAGAAAAAATCAGTACTCTTAGGCTGAAAAAAACAACAAAAAAACAAATGCATTATCTAGAGTTATGACTCTAGACTGAAATTATTGTATTAAAAATGTGCCCTAAATACAGATGACATGTTTGTTGGGGCTTTATGATCTGCCGTGAGAAAAATATGCATGCAGCAGAAATCCAGACCAGCTCACTGTGCTTCCACACCGACTGTTCTAGACCATTGCTGTTTGTATAAACTGTGTTACCCTGCTTGTCTACCCTAATTAGTATTCAGACAGACAGGCCTCAACAAACAATGTAGACCCATGGTCTGCACTGGTTGCTACCAATCTAGCAATTTTTAGACACAGTGACAGGTAGTTAAATGGACTTGTTCATATTTTAGGACAAGTATGGTAAGGAGTTAAGGTGTTTGAATATTAGGGTAAACAGAGTATTTGGGCACCCCAACTCTTTATTGCACTCATCCTATACTTTGAATAATAAGTTGATATGTCTTCAACCCATTTATGTCAAGTGGACTCTTCTACCACAACCCTTTGGACTGGTCTATTTCCAACAGCAGGGTGTCTTGTTAGTTTTTATTATTACCATGTTTTATAGAAATTCCTCTATTTATGCAAATAGTGTAGAACCTGATCAGATGCCGCATTCTGTGGTGTTCGACCAACCTGGATCAGCACTGTTGACCTATTACCCTTTTAGGGGTTTTGTAGACTAAAATGGGTTAAAAACAGTGGAAACCCTGATCAAATATACCTTTCAATGTAGTTTGATCTGAGTCTACATAGTTTGCTCTCTCTGTTTAAATATTTAGGGCAGATGCAGTGTATGGAAGGTAATATAAAGCCACTGTACTGTCAAAAAATTATCAGATAACCGACTTTAACATATTTGCTTCTAAAGTAAAACCTCCACTTTTGCACTTAGCATGCTTTGGGCAAATTAAGCGGACGACAACAATTTGATATATTTTTACCTAGAAAATAGGATTTGACATTTCATGCAAATGGTCTCTTTAGGAGACCATTTGCATGAAACATCAAATTTTATTTACTGAGAAAAATGTCACCAATCTGTCATTTGCTGAATATGCCCATAGCATGCTAATGGTTAATTATAGAAAATATAGGGAAACAATGTAAATGGTACATGTATTATACACTATACAGACTGAATTTTAAGAAAATATACCAGTCCCTGATTCTGTCAAAAAAAAAAAGAAAAAAAAAAAGAGAATTTTGGATGAACTATATTCAAGATAGGAGGCACTAAGCAAATCTCAAGATTTCCATATCTGGTTTCAGGAACTAGCGGGATATTTTCTACACCAAGAAAGGAGAAATCCCAAACTGGTAGCACTGGAGTATAGGGAAAAATTGCTACACAAATGGAGATCATACTGAAGATTTACATATTACCCCATTTACTCTAAATATTGGAACAACTCCTTACCATACTTGTCCTAAAATTTGAACAAGCTACCAGCTGATATGTCTAAAAACTGCTGGATGAGTGGCAAAAAGTAAAGACCCTGATCAGATGCTGCTTTCTGGGTCTGTACTGTGTTTGCTCAGACCTGTTTGTCCATATACATAGGGTTATTATGGATATGAAGGCAAAATATAAAATTTGTTTCAAAAAGTGTCCAAACATATATCGAATATCTGATTTAAACATACTCAAAAGCAAAAATCGTGTTACATGGACAACAGACTACCACAGTACTTTGATCCTACCTGTATCGCCTCGCCGTTGAGCTGTCGAAACTGTAATCAGCCAAATCCATACAAGAAATGTGCTGAACAGTGCCCTGAAAAACAATGAAAGAGAAAGGGCTCAGACACATTTTGTTAACATCAGAGTCAGCTCATGAGAAAAGGGTTCTTAACCCTTAAAGCGCCAAGAAAACCTGCATCTGAAAATGTCATCTGTTTATGTCGTCTGCTGAATATTCTTGCAAACTTTTCAAACCTATTTTTGCATACAGGCAAACAGTGTGGACCCAGATCAGACTGCTCCTAAAGGAGCAGTCTGATCTGGGTCCACACTGTTTGCAGAAGTGACTTTTAACGTAACCAGCAGAAGACAAAAGCAGACGACTAAAGTTGTGATTGGTGCTTTAAGGGTTAACTTCTTAACTTGCCATAATCTGATTTTTGTAAAATTTCCACCAAACTTTTTGATTTCAAAAAATTGTTTTGATTTAGTATATGAGTCTGTTAAGACACATTTTATTCAAACAATATCGAGTTCCACTTTAAAAGTCTGTGCTAGTGGGGATATGCAGTCCTGCTGTCATATGAAGAGTCTTAGTACCCATCACATATGTTTTTGTGAAGAAATAAGAAAGCTACCGTATTCGATCTAATTACCACACTGTGCGCTTAGGTTTTTCAAAATTACTGGGAAAACTTGTGGTAAAATATGACTCTGCCTACTAAGGATACACTTTTCATATACAAAAGCTGACATTATATATTAAAAGAGTCTCATTGTATATGAATACTGAAATATTAGTGTACTCTAACAGACAAAACAATAGTTCATATAGCTTAAGAAGGATGAGAGATAGAATGAAAGATTATCAATATATCATTATCTATTATGTATATGTATTACATGCATAAATTAATAAAATAAAGATGTGGACAAAAAAAAAAAAAAAAAAACTTAAAAAAAAAAAAAAAAAAAATACTAAGGGTACACTTAAAAACAAAGATCAGCAAAGGCCTTATTTGGTGATGTTTATGCGATTTTTTCTGATTTTCTTTATTAAAACGAATATTGTGGGTACTCATTTGAATTGCATCGACAAGTCGATGCAATTCAAATGGGTATCCACAACATATGCCTTTATAAAGAAGTAGACAAAAAGTACACTGGTTGCAATTTGAAGACTGCGGAACTGCTCAACTGTGCGCTTATAGGGGTATGTGCGGTAATTAGGTAAAATACGGTATGTCTAGATATGTTTTCTTATCTGGAACTATGACAGACAAACAGCTGCACATTCGCAATCATGTTTGCTGGTAGAGTCTTTCAGATCCATATACTGATAGTTAAGTACATTCCTCAAAGTTTCTGAAGGCATGTCACATTTATAAAAAAAAAATAGGTCATGTCATGAGGTGTTGCTCAACCTATGAAATCCTTCACAAATATGTATGTGATTTACAATTAAGTGATATATCCTCGTGCATTAATACTAAGTCTGAAAAAGTGGCTAAAAAGTGAAAAATTAAGTCATGTTACAAAAAGGTATGGAGAATGAGTCATGTGACATGTGACATGACTTAAGGGTTTGAGAAGACCACCGACTGTTAGTGAAAAGTGGCACTAACACCTTTTAACAGAGAGCACATCTATATCATTAAGCTATCTGTGCTGATCTGCACTGATAATTGTTCCCCATAACTGAGATAATTGAGATAAGGCATAATCATATTTACCCCAAGTATCCAGACACCTTAACACTTTACTAATCCTAATATTTGAACAACTCCAATAGTGTCGTAATTGTCCCAGATGAGTGGAAAACTGTATCGACCCTGAATAGAAGATGCACTTTGCAGCATCTTATCTGGATCTATACAGTTTGCTAAGGTATGTCTGTTTCAATTTTGCGAGTACATTATCACCAGGTGGCACTAGTCAGCAATTCAAGCGCTTTAGTACTTGCCACTGACCATTGGTAATTTTGAAGTTTAAAGAGTCTTAGGGCTACAGGAGCCTAGATATAATTTCCTATACCTAAAAAGGGTTATGAATCCAACCAAAGCACCTAACCAGGTGCTAATTTTCACAAAAGCAAGTCACAGTGACCTAGTTTTGTGACAGATCATCTTGGAGTGAGGGATGCACCACTAAATTGTTAAGCAGGCCATGGTGACCTACATGTAGTTTTGTGATAGGTCATGCACTATTGAGGTTTAAGAAGGTCATGGTGAACAAGTTTTGTGATAGGTCACCTTGGGTTGTGGGATGCACTATTAAGGTTTAAGCAGGCCATGGTGACCTAGTTTTGTGACAAGTCATCTTGGGTTGTGGGATGCACTACTGAGGTTCAAGCTGGTCATGGTGACCTAGTTTAGTGACAGGTCACCTTAGGTTGTGGGATGCATTATTGAAGTTTAAGCAGGTTATGGTGACCTAGTTTTGTGACAGGTCACCTTGAGTTGTGGGATGCACTATTAAGGTTTAAGCAAGCCATGGTGACCTAGTTTTGTGACAAGTCATCTTGGGTTGTGGGATGCACTACTGAGGTTCAAGCTGGTCATGGTGACCTAGTTTAGTGACAGGTCACCTTAGGTTGTGGGATGCATTATTGAAGTTTAAGCAGGTTATGGTGGCCTAGTTTTCTGACAGGTCACCTTGAGTTGTGGGATGCACTATTAAGGTTTAAGCAGGCCATGGTGACCTAGTTTTGTGACAAGTCATCTTGGGTTGTGGGATGCACTACTGAGGTTCAAGCTGGTCATGGTGACCTAGTTTAGTGACAGGTCACCTTAGGTTGTGGGATGCATTATTGAAGTTTAAGCAGGTTATGGTGACCTAGTTTTGTGACAGGTCACCTTGAGTTGTGGGATGCACTATTAAGGTTTAAGCAGGCCATGGTGACCTAGTTTTGTGACAAGTCATCTTGGGTTGTGGGATGCACTACTGAGGTTCAAGTTGGTCATGGTGACCTAGTTTAGTGACAGGTCACCTTAGGTTGTGGGATGCATTATTGAAGTTTAAGCAGGTTATGGTGACCTAGTTTTGTGACAGGTCACCTTGAGTTGTGGGATGCACTACTGGTTTAAGCAGGCCATGGTGACCTAATTTTGTGACAGGTCACCTTGGGTTGTGGGATGCACTACTGAGGTTTAAGCAGGTCATGGTGACCTAATTTTGTGACAGGTCACCTTGGGTTGTGGAATGCATTACTGAACTTTAAGCAGGTCATGGTGACCTAGTTTTGTAAAAGGTCTCCTTAGGTTATGGGATGCACTATTAAAATTTAAGAAGGTCATAGTCACCTACTTTTGTGACAGGTCACCTTGGGTTGTAGGATGCACTACTGAAGTTTAAGCATTCATGGTGACCTAGTTTTGTGACAGGTCACCTTGGGTTGTGGGATGCACTAGTGAAATTTAAAGGGAAGCCCCCACAGACTTTAACTGTCATTTCAATAAAAAGGGGTTAAAGAGGCCAACATTCTGCCACAAATTTTATGTAAATCGGTTAAGCAGTTTAGGAGATATGGCCTTTTGTACATTTCACAATAGCTCCATTTTGTCAGTCATGTCACGTGAAGAAATAAGAAATCGCTAATTTCAAGCATAAGGATAAGTAGTTTTCTCTTAAAACAGTAAATTTTCATTATATCAGATAAAAGGTATATAAATTGGCCATTCACTGAAATTATCTTGCATCAGAATGGCTGTTATTTGATATTTTGATTGTGAGTTTATGACATCATACACTCACAGCCTCATTCTGGACTCGCATTACATATTTTTTTAAACCTTTATAACTTTCTTATAGATTGGTCAATTTTCATGAAACTTAATGCAAAATGCCAAGCTGCTGAATGCCTTTCTTCCAAACTACAAGCACTAGTTTATGGGCCATTCCCTTTACGTAAGTCATGGTGACCTACTTTTGTGACGGGTCACACTGGGTTGTGGAATGCAGTTGAGTTCACACCTATAGATAGAAACCAAGTCGACGCTGAAAACCTGATCAGTTTTTTGCAAAAGTATTCTCAAGCCTGCTTGCAACGTTGTCGGGTTGGTATTGGTGTGCAGCATCCATCTGTTTGCGCATATTAACCCTTGTCATGCTGAATAAATTAAGATGCCATGCCCACTTCTAATTTTCAGCCCGTCAGATTACTTGATCCAGATTGTTGATATAAATTCACAAACTTCATGGCAAACAGTGCAGATCCAGATCAGCTAGCTTCTTAAGAAGCCAACTGATCTGGATCTACACTGTTTGCAAAGGCAGGGTATATCCGGGTTCAGCAGGACTAAGGTTAAGATAACTGGCTGAAAGGCAAACAGTGCAGACCCTGATAAAACTGCTCCCAGTGCAACAGATCAGTATGTAATATGTACTAACTACACTGATCCCGATAAAAGGGACATCCACAAATACATGCCCAGACGCTAAGCTCAATTTCTCATGACTCTCCACAACATATGTTTTCCCAGAGATGAATACATTTTGGTTGGTAAACATGCCTTATCCAGAGCCATGTGACTAAAATGAACAAAAGTAACAGTATCCTGACTGACTCTCAGACTCCAGCAGATATTACCATATCAAAATTACTATATTTACCCTAAATATTCGGACAGTTACTGAAAACTCCTGACCAAACTTGCCCTCAAATTTAAAACAGTCCATTTCACTGACGGTGTGTATAAAAACTGCTCATTGATTGATTGATTGTGTTGGGGTTTAACGACACGTCAACCCTTGAGGGTCATTTTGTGTCGTCTCCCAGAGAAAGGGAGAAAAGAGATAGAAGAGAGAGTAGAGGAGATGAAAGAGAGGGACAGGGAAGAAAGAGGAACAGGAATGAAAGTGAAGAAACAGAAGAAATAAAAACATTCCCCCTCTACCCTTACCCACTACAAGGATAGCAATGTGTAGCAAACAGTGTAGGCCCTGATCACATGCCACATCCTGTGGTATGTGATCAGGGCCTACACTGTTTGCTCAGGCCTCTCTATCTGAATACTTAGGCTAAATATGGTAGTGCTGAATTAAGCAATTAATGTATGAGTTTCATGTGTCTGTTCTGGTCTTGCAACTTGCTCCATGCAGCTCCAGATATTTATTATATATTATTAATAGGGCCATAACATGGGAAAATGTACCTTCTGACATGTGTACCTAATGAAGAACCAAATCAGCCTGTGCATCTGTGCAGTCTGATGTCTTTGTTTTCAGCATGACATAGGTCTAGATAAGAGTGGGTATCAGGTAAATAGTTTTCTTATTTCTTGACGAAAACATATGTTGTGGTACGCGCTTCTAATGAGCACCCACAACATATGTTTTCGTCAAGAAATAAGAAAAATATAGTTACTTTTTTGGTTGAAAAAAGCGTCTTATCAAGAGCTAAGGCATGAGGAAACTTTACATCCTAAGGGCTATCAAAATGCGAAGAGTGACGATTCAGAGCAGATTGTATGAATGTGCAGGCTGATCTGATTCTTTGCTGGACACAAAAGCCCAAAGGTATGTTTGCTGACCTCGAAACTCTATCATAAATCCACAGGTCCAGATAAGTTGATAATTTATGCATTTTGTTTTCTTCATTTTTTGCACTGAAATACAGGTATATTTTGTGGATATAACTGTATTCGTTGGAAATGCCTCAGTGATGAGGCAATTCCGATAAGTAGAAAGAAGATATTTTTCAGTGCAAAAATAAGAAGCATTATCTTTTGATTACCGTTACTCTCTGTATATCTAGAGCTGTGTGTATGTAAATGTAAGAAGTGCATTCAAGGCCAGACGCTTAAAAAAATGTTTCATCACGAAAACATGCCTATATAATTTTGACCCCCTTAAACCCCACTTTTATATAGTAAAACTGGGGGTTACAGGGGTATACATTATTTTTCTTATTTCTGCTCAAAACATAGATTGTGGGTTCTCATTAAAACCGATGTTTTGAGCAGAAATGTGAAAAATATCAGAATTTTTTATCTGAAACTTTTCATTTTTTGGTGGTAAAATTTTCAGTATATTGGAAAAGGAATGTTTTCGTAATGGTTCATACTACCCTTGGTGAAAATGTCAGGGTAGGTTCATGAACATGTGCCTGGGTAGCGTAGCCAGAATGGAATTATTTTTAAGCACACAGAGGAAAAATCTTGAAATATTTGCCCAAGATATGCTTTCAAAATATGAATTTGTCATTGGCTGAAGTTTCTGTCAGTTACTGAGTCATTTGACCTTATAAGAAAAATAAAATTTATATCAAATATGATACAAAAACTTTGAGGGCCATGCTTGTCCTATCCTAAATGTTGCCACTCTGCACATTTAGGATACTGACCAACTGATATTTAGGCTTGAGCTTTCATGTGAATCTTTTGCATAAGGGTTGGGTACGTAGTAGTGAAACCCACAAATTTTTACTCCAAAAGTCAGATTTTACCTTGGTGGTGAATTGTGGGATGGTTAAATTATTTGTCTCTATTTAATAAAAATGAATTGCAATGCAACTGTTTTATATGTAGTGTTGTAGCGTATATTTATAGCTCTGGGCCCAACTGTAACTGTTCAAAGCATCATTAACTTAACGAGCTTGTTAATGACAAACTGTAACTGTTGTACATGTAGCTAAGATATTTTCAAATACATTGATATTTTTGCTGCAAAACTGTGAGAAGCTTTTGCAATACAAAAGCTACTGAGTACTCACATTTTTAAGTAAAAAATATCAATGTATTTGTCATACTTCAAGACTGAAATTTTAACATCATGTTTAGCTAACAACTTCTTTAAGCTTTGAACAACTGGGCCCTGGATAAAAGATATTTCTTTCCATATATTTCTCTGCAAAAATGTAAGTTGTGAGTACTCTTTAAAAGGGTCTTGGTGAGGCATTTCTAACTGAATACCACAATGCATACCCGGTATGGTTAAAACCCAATTATCAGTAAATTTTGCTCCAATTAATGTAATAGGGTACCCAAAAGAAAAACCCTGATACCCAATTCAATAAGAAATGTGTGTGTAAAAAAGTAAAAAAAAAAACACTAAAATACCCAATTGCTTAAAACCTTATCTAATTAAGGCACTGGAAAAGTGTTTAATTTTAAAACCATGAATTTATTTTAATTAGAAGAGGATCTTGGTTATAATAGTATTTTAAACTTTTCAACTATGCAAAACTTTTTTTGGTGATGGGACATATCCAACCTTGTCACTCAGATACTGATTAGTGAAACATGTCTATGATAGGATTTACTTTTTAAGACTTTATTGATCTTTTCTTTAGTTGGCAATTTAAGATCGATAAAACAAATAAAAGGTTTTAAGACAGCAGAAGAAAAATAAACGAAAGTGTAATTTCATTTTAAGAGAATTTTTTTTTCTGACGTGTTCGGTCGCTCAAAATTAACGTCAAAGAAAGTTGATGACAATGATTTTTCGCACACCTGCGTCTAACTTCAAAAGTCGCAGAGTTATAAACTGGTAAAAATGTTTGCAAAATAGTTTTTACATAAGGAAAAATTATAATACTAACCCAGGAATCATGATGGAGCCAATATTCCTCAAATACACAAAAAGAAATATTAAAACCACATGAATTTGTCTTTAATACCACCACAAGAACGAAGACACAGAATACACACGACGTGTGATTTGTACACAGTATGTGTATCGCGGCGACTGCAAAGGTACACCGTCTTTTGGGGCGGACTGTTCCACTAGCCAGACAAGGAGTGTCGGATCGATGACGTAATGCACCAGTATAATTTCTACCTGGCGGTGATTTCAAAGGATTACCGTTATTATCTGTTTATATTAACTTAAACGGTAAGCTTTATAGTTAAAGGTACAGCACGTTCAACAAATTCAGTCATACCAACCCGTTTATAGAGACCGAATCAAAAAGTAGACTTTTAAACGCTTAGCATGCTGGATAAAAAGTTTTGAAATATTTTTTTTTTACTTTATTTATTTATTTATTTTTATTTATTTATTTTTTTTTTTTTTTTTTTTTTTCAGAAAATAAGCTTTAACGTTTCATGCAACTTGTAGGAGACAATTTTTTGTCCTATACTGTAAAAAAAAAAAAAAAAAAAAAGACAACGTTTACTATGCTGTGTGAAAAATTCAGAGGACATACATTTCTATTGTTTGCAGAAAATAGGATTTGCCATTTCATGCAAATTGCTGAAGACAATTTGCATGAAATGTCAAGGCATAGTTTCAGGGGAAATATAAGAAAAAACACCATCATTTTGTCGTCTCATATCTATGTTGTATTTCCCCTGGAAACAGACTTTACCCGTATCCTTTGTTGCTTTTTTTTCTACCCTTTTTCCCAGGAGTGTGTGTGTGTGGGGGGGGGGGGGGAGGGGGGGGAGTGGGGGTTGTGTTTGACAGAGATCTAGAAAAATAGGAAAAGTCAAAACTTTTTAAATAAATACACAGAAAAATATTTCCAAAAATATTTCAACATGTCCTCTGCTGAAATTTTACCCAGCATGCGAGGCGTTAATTAGGGAAGTGGGAGGGAAAATGTTTCACTGCTAGGCTGGATTGTTTCGCTGCGAATCGCCGACAACCGTCCAATATAGATTTGAGCAGAATGCTAAGTGGGGAAGACTGGTTGACTAGGTTGCAAGTGCATAGTGACTTCACCAGGCCCTGCAGCAATGAGAAACGCTTGCGGCGGCGAAACATAGTTCGGATTATCCTCGCAGTCGTTGTTCTGGTAGTCTTCGCCATTTTTCTTGAGCTGCTGCACAAAAGCGTGGAGTGCCTGTGCCTGTGCCTGTGGTACTCCCTGTGGTAGCCTACAGGCTGACAACACACACACACACACACACACACACACACACACACACACACACACACACACACACAAATTTCGAAGGCAAAAGTGCACGTCCACTGGCGTCCATGATTTTCAACGGATTAACACGAGTAGAAGGAATATGATAGAGAGTCACCCAAAGAACATCCCTGTAAAATTTTATTGAAATCGGCCTTGAGTAGATTCTGGAGATTTTTTTTCTCTTCATTGCCATAGCAACCAGAGTTCAGGATAGATCCAAAAGTTTTGAAGCGACCTGGCTAGTCTTTAGATTTGAGCAGAATGCTAAGTGGGGAAGACTGGTTGACTAGGTTGCAAGTGCATAGTGACTTCACCAGGTCCTGCAGCAATGAGAAACGCTTGCGGCGGCGAAACATAGTTCGGATTATCCTCGCAGTCGTTGCTCTGGTAGTCTTCGCCATTTTTCTTGAGCTGCTGCACTAAAGCGTGGAGTGCCTGTGCCTGTGCCTGTGGTACTCCCTGTGGTAGCCTACAGGCTGACAACACACACACACACACACACACACACAAATTTCGAAGGCAAAAGTGCACGTCCACTGGCGTCCATGATTTTCAACGGATTAACACGAGTAGAAGGAATATGATAGAGAGTCACCCAAAGAACATCCCTGTAAAATTTTATTGAAATCGGCCTTGAGTAGATTCTGGAGATTTTTTTTCTCTTCATTGCCATAGCAACCAGAGTTCAGGATAGATCCAAAAGTTTTGAAGCGACCTGGCTAGTCTTTAGAATCCGTTCGCCAATACTTATGAGTTTAGCTCGAGAGTCTGCACACCCATTGACTAACTGTACAGAAAGCTATGGTTAAAATAGATTAGTTGATGGGTCATATTCTGATATTTAGCATATTAGGAATATTTACAGACAGATTCTAATAGCACTTCGGAGATGAGGAATGGTGGACGTCGGACACCAGGCGATCACAGTTGCTCACCATATGGACTTTGTGCTCCAGTGAGCTAAAAAAAAGTGAAAGGCTCTTGCATGCTTGATCGAGACGTCAGACGACGGACCAGGTCAGTCTCCGGAACAGGACTGTTCTTTACGTGCTGGGTAAAAAAACAATCAGCAGACGACATTCTGAAATATCCCTTTTCGTATTTTGCCCAGAAAACAGGCTTTGGTGTTTCGTGCTGTCTCCTCTAACTGCCTCTACAAGAGACAACTTGCATGAAATGTCAGTCAAAGCCTGTTTTGTGGAGAAATTAGGAGAAAAAACATCATCAATTTGTCGTCTGCTAAATTTGCCCAGAAAACAGAACATAGGATAGGTTCTTACCACGAACCGGTCGAAGGGAGATAATCGAAAGTGATAGTAAAACTCAGCACGCTACTGGCCGTTTGGGAAGTGGCGGTTGTTCTTGTGAATTCTTTGTAGGATTTATTGCCCCTCACTTCATGTTCGTATGCTTAAGACTGGCTCCAGTCCCCAATGACTAAATAATTATTCTGCTTATCCTGTTTGATAGTTCACTAAAATAATACCAAAACTAGACAAAGTGCCCAGTGGGGCACATATACCCCCGATCAGCGCTACCGCCACTTTTTAAAGAGCACAAAGTATGTAGCTTTGACTCTGGAGATGGCAGTTGTATGCTGTATGTTATAACATTGAAAAAATTCAATCACACATAATATGAAGCCCTTGACCTCAAAGGTCAGGCACAGGTGCAGGGACTGAGCTAAATAAAACTTTAGCCCTATAACTATCACCATATACCAGTGAAATCAGTCTTTATAATATAAGCAAACATGACATTTGTATGAAACGTCTGTGACCTTGACTTAAAAGCCATGCCCCAGCTTGGGGATGATGCCGAGAAAAACTTCAGACTTATATATACCATCATGCTTAATATTAATGAAACCAACAAAAGGGTCTTCATAATATAGCTATATAAACTTAGATGCATTTTTTTTTTTACTTTAATATGAAATTTCTAAGTCTGTGACCTTGACCTCAAGGTCATACCCCAGGATAAGGATGATGCTGAGTAAAACTCTAGACCTATATCTACCAACATGTAAAATATAAATGAAATTCCTCAAAGGGTCTTGATGGTATAGTATATAAACATAAACACAAAAATTTTGACTTATTTATGAAAATTCTAAGTCAGTGACCTTGACCCCAACGTTATTCCCTGGGATAGGGATGGTGCCAATAAAAACTTTAGAGCTTTATCTACCACCATGCCAAATATGAATGAAATCCATCAAAGGGTCTTCAAAATATGAGGTCTTATAAACTTTAACGTGAAAACTTTGACCCTAAGACAAAAATAAAGTATGAACAAATAATGCTTCACCGGATGGACGGACAGACCAACACATTCCTTGCTCAATTAGGGAATACTGAAATTTAACAAAAGGTCTTGATGATATGGCTATATAAACTTAAACGCAAAAATTTTTTACTTTTATATGAAAATTCTAAGTTCGTGACCTTGACCTCGGTCACAACCTGAGTGGGGATCATGTGGAGTAAGACTCTAGGCTGATATCTAGCAACGTCAAATATAAATGAAATTCCTAAAGAGTCTTGATGATATAGCTATATAAACTTAAACACAAAAAACTTTGACTTTTTTATGAAAATTCTAAGTCCATGGCCTTGACCCCAAGGTCACCCCCGGGGTGGGGATGGTGCTGATAAAAACTTTAGACCTATATCTACCATCATGCCAAATATGAATGAAATCCATCAAAGGGCCTTCAAAATATGAGATCTTATAAACTTTAACGCAAAAACTTTGACCCTGACTTTTTTATGAAAATTCGAAGTCCGTGACCTTGACCCCAAGGTCACCCCTGGGGTGGGGATGGTGCTGATAAAAACTTTAGGCCTATATCTACCATCATGCCAAATGTGAATGAAATCCATCAAAGGGTCTTCAAAATATGAGGTCTTATAAACTTTAACGCAAAAACTTTGACCCTGTGACGGAAAGACGAACGAACGATTGAACGAACGAACGTACGTACGAACGAACGAACGGACGAACGGAAAAGCGAAAACTATATACCCCCACATACTTCGTATGTCGGGGGTATAATAATATCAGGACTATAAAGGCTGGTCACTATATCTGGTGACCAGCCATTATAGTCGTGATATTATTATCCCCACGCTTTAAAAAAAAAAAAAAAAAAAAAAAAAAAAAAGCCATGAGGATATTGTTAACGCCTCTACCCGTCCGTCCGTCCGTCTGTCCGTAACGCTATCTCCTTAACCACTCGACGGAATTCTATCAATCTTGCTACATCACTTCCCCGCATGGTAGGGGTGTGCAAGGGCAGCATTATTTTTCTGTGCGTCGTCCGTCCGTGTGTCCGTCGTCCGTCCATTTGTCTGTCACACTATCTGCTCCTAAACCACTGGGCGGATTTCAACCAAACTGGCTGCATCACTTCTCCTCATGGTTAGGGTGTGCGAGAGCAACATTATTTTTCCGTGTGTCCGTCCGTCCGTCCGTGGATCCGTCCATCTGTCTGTCACGCTATCTCCTCCTAAACCACTGGGCGGAATTCAACCAAACTTGCTAAATCACTTCCCCTTATGGTGTGGGTGTGCGAAAGCAACATTTTTTCCGTGCGTCAGTTGTCCGTACATGTGTCCGTCACGCTATCTCCTCCTAAACCACTGGGCGGAATTCAACCAAACTTGCTACATCACTTCCCCTAATGGTAAGGGTTGCGACAGCAACATTATTTTTCCGTGCGTCCGTCCGTCCATCTGTCCGTCACGCTATCTCCTCCTAAACCACTGGGCGGAATTCAACCAAACTTGCTACATCACATCCCATCATAGTAAGGGTGTACGAGAGCTACATTATTTTTCCGTTCGTCCGTCTGGCGTCTGTCCATCTGTCCGTCACACTATCTCCTCCTAAACCACTGGGCGGAATTTAACCAAACTTGCTATATGACCTCCCCTCGTGGTAAGGGTGTGGGAGAGCAAGTCCATCCGTCCGTCATGCTATTAGCAACATTAGCAACGAGCGTGTGGATTTGCGATGGCGCGCCATTGACTGCGCATTCTAGTTTTGGTTTTATTTTAGTGGATTATCAAATAGGATTATAAGAATAAATATTTAGAGACTGGAGCCAGTCTAGGTTGTTGCTTTGTTTTTCAGTGGTTTATAGCGTGTTGTCTGTCTTAGTTTATTTCCTCTTCCTTTTGGTATCATTGGTAGGCTATGTTCCCTGCTTGTGGCTCTTCCGGGACATATTCTTCCACTATTTTTTCTTGCCTCCCCGTCGGGTATAATAGTTGGCTATTTGCACACGTCCGACAGAGTTTTACTTATGTTTCAAACTTGAATCTCTGTAACAACACTTTCCAGCAATTTCCCACAAAAACAATGTAGTAAGGAGCCAAAAATTTGATTTTATAATCGAAAAAATCCGTCTTCTAAATTGTGTTTAGATGTTGGACTGATGAGTTAGAAACCTTTCACGCGGACTGAACAAATGACTTGTGTATACCACGGCAGAATTAAGGGCGAGGGTTGTGGCCACGTAAAATCGATCTAAGCTCCCCCAGTAAGGTTTTTACTGACCGTTCCAAGGCGATGCTTCTGCTGTGGTTTAGTATTCTGTTATTGTACGTCTCTGCATGTATGTCCTGTTGATTTTTTTTTTTTTTTTTTTTTGGATAGTCGTTTGGCAATTTGTTTGGGGGAAAGAAACTGTCCTTTTGGCTTTCTGCTTGTAGTGATTTGATTGTGGTGCCGTTACTTTAGGTGCATCCTTCTTTCCCTTTGGTGTATTGGACGGAAGCTGTTAGGTGATTGTATCGATTCCTGATCATTGCCTTCCTTTCTATTTCCAAATCTTGTTTATTTAATTTTAAAGTGAGTCTCTTTGAAATGTTCATGGTTATCGAACATCCAGTTTTCAACACGGAAGTGATTACGTCTTACATGCATGTTGGATAGAACTCTTTGCAAAGTATTGCATATAATTTAAAGTACTCAGTTTATTTGTTTATAAACTGCATTTCTGGCGAAAAAAACAAAAAAAAAAAAAAAAAGAAAAGAAACGGATGTAATTCAGCTGCCATAACATAATAAGGGAAGTAATTAGTTCCACCATGATAACATATTTATTGGTATAAGTTCCGTTTCTTTTGAATACCGATGGACTCGTGCGGTACGGTCACATTTCACCACTTGGCAAGCAACATTCACATCTTCCCTCATGTCGGAGGTTTGTTAAGCGGGCTGGGGATGGGATTGGGGGGGGGGGGTGCGGGGTGTGTGTGTGTGTTGGGGGTGGGGAGGGGGTGGGGGTGGGGGGCGGGAAGGGCGATGGGGTACCAATATCCCATATCCTTAAAACAACAAAAACGAATATCCCGTATCCCATTTTTGAAACAGTCTAACAATAAATTTACGGCCTATATCCCATATCCCAAAATAAATTTTGACTTGAATATTTCCGGTCATTGTAAGTAACTTATTACCTACACAATAATGACTATAATTATCTTTGCTATTGTTTTCATATGCGGATTTTGACACTTATAGAATCGGTGTGTAAGATAAGTATGCGGTAAAAACAGCCTACTTTACTCATATCCATTAAACAGTTTGTGCATTTATTCAAAGCTCTCAGCAAATGGATAACAGTTTTCTGTTACAGAACAATATACTAGCCTCGTCGTGAGAAAACGTACATTCCAACATGTACACCCAATAATAATTCGAATCAGCTGGAACATCTTGGGCCCAGTTGTTCAAAGCGTCGTTAGCTTAACGAGGTCGTTAAGGGTCATTTCGTTAACTGTTTTAATGGATTCAATATACAATATTCTGATATTTTTTGCTGAAAAAATGTGAGTAGCTTTTGCAGTGCAAAAGCTACTCACATTTTTTCAGCAAAAAATTTCGGCATATTTGCGTATCACTCGATCTAAATTTTAACGAATCGTTAACTAACGACGTCGTTAGCTTTGAACAACTGGGCCCTGATTAGAGCTTTCGTTGTCCGCACGAAGAAACTTTGCATCCTTGAGATCAGACTGCACGAATGCGCAGGCTCGTCTGATTCTTCGCTGAGGGTACATGTCCGAAGGTACGTTTCCTGACATTGCGGCTCGTATATTCATGTAGTCGACTCTCGTTTTCTCGACTTCGCTTATCTCGAATAACCGCTTATCTCGAAGTGAAAATCTGGTCCCTGTTTTAGCATGGAAATCCAACAACAGGTAACAAAATATTGTGGAAAAGAGGAGAAATTGCTCTTTATGTCTTTACCACAATATTTTCAAGATAAATCTAACTTCAGGAGCCAAATAATATATTCAGTTGTGAAATGTCACTGTTCAATAATTTCTTCTCCTGTATTCTGCAAATCTGATATGTCGTGGTACGGATATCTCGAAATATTTCAGAGAATCCCTTGGACTTCGAGATAAAGAGAGTTGACTGTAATTTAGATTTATGTCGATGAGAAAAAGTTGAAAATATGGCAATATTGTAACAGGAAAATTCCTTATAAAAATCACTTGTGGAGTTTGAAAATATTGCAAATTTAACGTTAGGTGAATATACCTGCACATTTTTCTGTCAAATTTTGCATGTTTACCGTCAAGTATTTGAAACTCGCTCAAAAAGAGTCTATTCTCAAAGCAAAATCCTTTCCTTCAAAAGCGGACCTCACCACATATGAAGGTTGCAATTGCTGACTGGGTAGCCTTGCAAATATACCTGAAAACCTGATTGCCATTTTTGCAAGGGAGACAACTTTTGTGCTTCTATGCTGCTCTCACACATAGGCGAATATCCTTGCGATTATGAAAGTTTGAAATTCGCGGCAAAATCGCCGAAAATCATATAATTGGCCGGGAGAAATATTGAAAAAAAAATGAGGCCTTATGAATGCTTGCGAAATTGTTATAAAACCCTAGCAATCCTTACGAATTTCTTGCGAACTTACGATTTATTAACAATCAACTTGCGAATTCCTTGAGAATCCTTTCCGGATGTTACGAATACTTACGAATGTCGTTGCAAATCTTGCGAATGCTTGCAAACACCTTATGAATGAAACGAATACACAACGTGTGCTTGCCAATGTTTTCTCTTTGTCATTTATTCGCCAATGTCCACCGAGTGAATTTCTGGTTTCAAAAAGTCAAGGTGTTATCCTTCATCATACCCAGGGGCGGAAGAAAGGGCGGTGGTGGCAGAGGCGGGAGCAAGGGGAAGTCTGACCATCCCCTTCCTGAACAAGAAAGACGATGTCGCAGCATTCAGTATGGCCAGACCAAGACGGCTGCGGCCTCAAGTGACAAGATCAAAACGTCAAGGCTGCCAGGAAGCCTAGGCCAGAGAACACAGAATCCCAGCGGGACGGAATGGCAGACATTCAGTTAGGCCCCACTAATTCCCCAGTCCCCCACCCCCACGCTCTCCAACTGCACGTCATCCTTCAAAGGCCAAGAAGCCCGACAGGCGTAGTACCAAGCGGACTGAGGCCCAGCAAGACACCATGTTCAAATGGTTGGAACAGGCACCTGCCATCTACGCCACCAACCATATAGAAAAAATCAAGCCGAATACTAGCAAGTCTCTACAAATGTCTTACGATCACTACAAATGCCTTGCCATCAATTAGAATTGCGATTGCTTACAAATATGTTGCGAAAGCAATGAGAATATGCTTTCCTTGCGAATTTTAGAAGAATGTTTCTAATATTCGCAACACCACGCGAACGACCGCGAATGCTTACGAACACTTACGAATGTCTGGCGATAACTTTCCGATCATTGCGAATTGGCGGCAAATTGCATTTGTAAGCCAATTCGCAACATATTCGCCCAGGTGTGAGAACAGGTCTAGACCCCACCACACATGTAATTTGCAATTGACTCAATACCCAAGCAATTCAAAGAGGAGGGTTTGACAGTCACTGTTGCATAGAGACACCTGTTTTTTGTCAAGTACAAGAAAAGAGGCCTACTCAAATCTTAGGAAAAAAATAATAATGTTAAGAAATTAGAGGTAAAATTGTTTACGCTTGTTAAACAATTTTCAGAATGTTTGTCTCGATTTCCAGGTCAAGTTTCAAAATGAATGCCACTGGACATACCTTCAGAAAATCGTGTTAACACTCTCGTCCATATTTGTGACCTGATCTTCATGAAATTTTGTCAGACTGTTTGTTGTAATGATTTCTAGATTTGTTGGAAAACCTTTTGATCACTATAAATAGAACAAACTTTTTACCTGAACTCCTACCTAGATCTTTTAAATAGGTCACACTCGAACAAATACTAGGCCATCCCTCTGGTTCATGCTACTGGCGTTGACCAACCACTACATTTGTGCAGTTTGATCAGGACATTGGCTGTCTGCTGACTGAGTCTTTGTAGAATTATCTCATCTACAATGATTAACTCTTAGCACACTCTAGGCAATTTCAGCAGGTGACAAATATCATTTTTTTCATACTTTTCCCAGAACACAGGATTATTAGACCTTTCATGCACATTGTCTCCATAGGATTTGTATGAAATGACAATTCCTATTTTCTGGAAAACATAAGAAAGATATTTTCAAATGTTGTCTGCTGAACTTTTTACCCAGCATGTGAGGCGTTAAAGGCCTTAAGAGAAAATGGGATGAATGTGAGCATTTGACATCACTTAACCCTTGCCATGCTGAGTAAATTAAGACCTCTAATTTTCAGCAAATCAGATTGTTTGTTTGATTTGGTCTTAACATCGCTTTCAATCTCTGTCAGTCATATCGTGATGATGTCTGGATGTGGTAGGGAGCTCAATGCTTCAGAAGCCAACTGATCTGGATCTACACTTTTTTTGCTAAGGCTGGGCATATCCTGGTTCAGCAGGACAAGGGTTTACATGGCCCATTATTATAACATTTACCATACAGAAAGGAAAAAAAAAAAGCATTTTTTTTTTGGAACAGGAAGGGTAATGATGTACTCACTGCTACACTCTTCACATTTATTGACGTCCGTGAATTACAAGATGAAAATCTGGTCTGCATCCAGTTATTATTATCATTATATCCTTGCAAACTGTGTTTTTAGGGGTTGGGGTATACTGTTTTTACATTGTCTATCCATTATGTTTTGGTTCCTGGTTCTTATCTTGCTAAATAATTTATCAGAAGGCAGTCATTACCTTCCTGGGGAGTGTGTGTGCATGTGTGGTGGTGGTGTGTTTGTGTGTGTGTGTGTGTGTGTGTGGGGGGGGGATTATTATTATTATAGTTACTGTTTTATTAGTTTTATTTAATATCATTATTTTTGTTTTATTACATCAAACAAATTTTAATGCACCGTTTTTCCAAATACATGTACAAAATATACCACAACCTCTTTATAATTCTATTGCTGGTATCCAAAGCAAAAATCATGTTGTATCCCAACAAAAATATATAGATTATATAGAAAAATGACCAAAATGTATAGATAATATTGAAAAATAACCATTTATGGCCATTTTTTGTCATTTTTTTTTTTTATATAATCTATACATTTTTGTTTGGAAACAACATTTTTTGGGTCCACCTTTAAACCGTCTTATATCCAAAGCCGTCGTATATCCGAAGCCGTCTTATATCCAAAGCCGTCTTATATCTGAAGCCGTCTTATATCCAAAGCCGTCTTATATCCGAAGCCATCTCATAATGAACCATCTTATTAAGAGGCTCCAGTGTATATAGGTTGCAAAGCATTAGCTCCATTATGTTATCACTAAATTACCTTTGCGGGACATATTATTGGAAGTGTTCAGTTCATATAAGTATATGAGGTAATAGATGAGCTGTACATTCTCTGACTGCACATTTACTCTGGTTTGCAAGGTTTCCACGATGTGTATGAGTTATAGAAGGAATAAACATACAATCAATGAGTTCATATTTAATAAATATTTATTCCATGTTTCATAGGGAAAAAACATCAATATTTAGCTTTGAAGTATTAATTAAAACACACAATAAACTGATCAACATAACAAAAAGGACTTTCTGTATTTATCATAAATATTCGGACAGACAGAGTCGGACAGACTCCTAAGGAGCAGTTTGATCTGGGTCTACAATGTTTGCCGTTCTGTCATTTTAGATACAGCATCAGACAGTCAAATGGACTTGCTGAAAGTTTAGGACAAGTAATATGAAGAATTCTGATATCTGAATATTCACAGTAAATATGGTACCATATGTATTTCAACATATTTGAGCAACAACTTAAGAAAATCATTGTTACATCTTATGTGATCAGCAAAAGGCTAGTCCAGCCTGCATATCTATTTGATCAGCACCTTTGCTGTTTACCATCATATTCCAAAATATTTGTTTATTGTGTGACTATGGTGCAAGCTGATCACACCATTTACTGTTCACAAACTTAAGATTTTTCCCAAGGGGAGCTCTGACATTAATTTGTAATTTTTGCTTCAAATTTTTACCTTTAACAATTGTTACTTTCAGGAATCTGAATTGTATTAATCCATAATGAGAATTTCTCCAGGAAAAAAACAACAAAAAAACTGCGTACTTTCCGAGCATATATAAGGAACTATAAGGAAATAGCTGGTGTCTCATTTAAGTTAAAGCTTTTCTGACACGATCATGTTTTCTATAAAGCATTGGAAAACAGTATTTTATTCTTAAAATGGAATGTACTGTAAGTACCATTAATGGTATATATCAATCTTTTCAATAATTAACTCTTAAAGCACCAGTCATAACTGCAACATATGACAATTTTGATTTATTTTATTTTTCAGAGAAAATGAATCTTGTCATTGGTCTGCCAAGTAGATGATTTACATGAAATGTCAAGACTTATTTTCTCTGAAAACTAAAAAACCTTCTTTTTTAGAATGTTTGCTACAAATTTTGCTTAGTGCTTTAAGTTTATAGTTAGTCTGGCAAAAAAGAGAAAGCAACACAAGAGAAGCTCCTGTAATGTGCACAGCTCCAGGTAAGAGCAATATATATCCAGGTATACAGCTTTCTTATTTCTTCATCAAAACATCCCAGAATGGATCTCAAGAGGCTAATGCCTAACGATGATCTCGACAACAAGTAAGTATGTTGTAAGAACTCATTAGAAGAGTCTCACAGAGGCCATATTTTAGCATCATTTAATACTGTATTAATCGCTGTACCAATAAAAAGGTTGGCAAAAAGGATTTGCTGGATGGAATGCATAATTATATTCTAAAAAATACAAATGTAATAAAAATAAATCCATTAAAAATGATATGTCTAAAACATTCTGTAACAATCTGTACAATTCATCGCATCAGTTTTTATTGTTAATCCATAACATTGTACTGGCAACAACCAGCAGACAACATTAAAATATATTTTCATTTTTACCTAAATGTAGGACTCAACACTTCCAGTATTGGCAATATGCCAAGCTAGATGACAAATCCATGACATGTTTCTATTTTACTCAGAAAATAGTATTTTACACAAATTATCAATAACAGAATGCCATGCCCTCTTTTTTTATTAAAAAAAATAAATAAAAAATAAATAAATAAACTTACTTACTTTTTCACTTTAAACACTCTCTTGACAAATTCAGGAGACAAACTGATCATACTTTTCTTATTTGTTCCCAGAAAATAGGCTTTGACCTTTCTTGCAAATTGTCTTTAAAGACAATTTGCATGGAAGTTCAAAGCCTATTTTTTGGGAAAAAAAAAAAAAAAAAAAAAAATCATTATATAATCTGCTGAAATTTTGACCCCGCAAGCTAAGCTTGTTAAAATGCTGTCAGCTGATATTTAATGAGTTTTAATGTCACTAAGATAACATTTTCCTCAGATCTGAGAATAATCATGAAATTAGTAAAAAAATGAAATATTCAAGTATTGCAAAAATGATACAATGCACCCATAATAATCTGTTACCATAGCAACCAAAATATCTGTCACACAAAGAACAACTTCATAAGCCTATGTTTTTTTTTTGGATGTGTGTATGTGTGTCGGGAAGGTGGAGCGTATTGTATTAACCCTTGTCCTGCTGAACCCGGGTGTGCCCTGCCTTTGCAAACAGTGTAGATCCAGATCAGTTGGCTTCTGCCATTCAGTATGTGGATTTATATCAACAATCTGGATCAAGGAATCTGATTGGCTGACAATTAGAAGTGGGCGTGGCATCTTAATTTATTCAGCATGACAAGAAGTACTAGAATGAACTGTATTTATCCTATATATTCACATCATGAAAAGCATACCTATATAATTTTGACCCCCTTAAACCCCCCTTTTATGTAGTAAAACTGGGGTTTACAGGGGTAGACATTATTTTTCTTATTTCAGCTCAAAAACATAGATTGTGGATACTCCTTAGGACCACCTCACCGAGGTGGTTCTAACAAATATCCACAATCTATGTTTTGAGCAGAAATATGAAAAATATCAGAGTTTTTTATCTGAAAATTTTCAGTTTTTGTAGGTGAAATTTTCTATATATTTGAATAGGCATGTTTTCGTAATGAAATGCTTTACCACTTATCATACTTGTCCTAAAATTTGAGAAGTCAATTTGACCACCAGCAAACAGATCTTGATCAATGTCTAACCTCATTATCTGAATCTACACTATTTGCTCAGGTCTGTCTGTTTGGATACTTAGGTAAATATGGAATTCTTTTAACACTTATCATGCTAAATAAATTATGGTGCCACACCCACTTCTAATTTTCAGCCAATCAAATTACTTGATCCAGTTTGTTGATATAAATTCACATACTTAATGGCAAATGGTGTAGATCCAGATCAGTTGGCTTCTGAAAATGCCAACTGATCTGGAGCTACACTGTTTGCAAAGGCAGGGTATATCAGGGTTCAGCAGGACAAGGGTTAATGTATAAAAATGCATGTCACTACATTTTTGTCTGTGCCTGTGCATAATATGGTATAACATTACAGAGGAAAAATACTCCGAGAAATCCCTGGTTTTTCCTCTTCAAGTGGTGAAAATTTGGAATAACATTTTTACAAGCTGTTCCTGTAATAAGATTTTTTTTGTTACAAAACTCTATAGTAAAATTTATGGGATGAACAAGCTGTTAGCAAGCCACTCTAGCATAAACAAATCTTTCTTACTTTTCAAAGAAAAAAGAAACTTTCTCTAAACATCATAGTTTATATACATTAGTATAGCTCTAGACAAGACGAGTATGTAGATATTTTTCTTACTTTTAAATGGAAACATCTGTTTTGGCTACTCACTGGAATTACTATGCTAAGCCAGTTCTAATGAGTATCCAAAACATGATTCCATGGTAAAATTAGAAAATGATAAAATTTGTTCGGTTGAAAATTTGAAACTCAAGCTATATGCAGACACATTTTATTTCCAAATCATTTCCAACCTAATCAATCTTCAAAGCCAAACAGCATAACTAAAAATATTTTAACCATTATAACACCATTCCAAATCCTACCCAGCGGGCACATGACGTTTATACAACATCGTCTCAACGTCGATGCAACGTCATGATGTTGCATCCACGTTGAGGTGACGTTGTATAGGCGTCATGTGTCTGCTGGGTAGTAGATGACATTCTAAAACATTTACATGTACTCTTTATTATTCAGAGAAAATATGGCTTGAAATTTCATAGGAAACAACTGTAGACAGAGGATTACATGAAATATCAAGCCTTGTTTCCTTGAAGAAATAAAATGCTTAAATGTTGCCTGTCACAATTTTAAATGGAGCATTGAGGTTTTATATTTTAATCACAAAACATTTTCACAAATATATCTAGTACATATCACAGACAGCTTTACAATTTTATATACACAAATATTTTTTTCATTATTGTTTTCAAATTATTTCTGTTGTTTTCATTACTTTATAAATATCAGTGTTTATGAAAAGTTCTAGAAGAAATCGGTGCTGACAGCTCAGAGCAATCTTTTTCTTGAAACTCTATCATTTTTACTGCAATCAAATGAATGTTTTATAAAACATTTATATTGTTTTATGTGTTCTTTGTTTCCAAGGGCAACATTATGGATTTTATTAACCCTTGTCATGCTGAATAAATTAAGATGCCACGCCCACTTATAATTTCCAGCCAATCAAATTATTTGATCCCAGTTTTTGATAGAAATTCACATATTTAATGACAAACAGTGCAGATCCAAATCAGTTGGCTTCTGAAGCCAAGTGATCTGGATCTACACTGTTTGCTAAGATAGGGCATGTCGTGCTCAGCAAGAGAAGGGTTAAACCCTTAAAGCACTGTGCATTTTTTTTCCAGAGAAAATAACACTTGAGAAGATTCACATAAGAAGTTGTTTTATTTTCTCTGAAAAAAAACAAACAAACAAATAATAATAATGAAACTCAGAACATTGTCTGCTGCATTGTGATTGCCACTTTAAGGGGTTAACATTACTGTTCCATTATACTTGTGACTGCTAGGGATAAAAACTTATCCTTCCGGGATAAAATATCTTTTTTTTCTTTTTTTTTTATTAAATTTTAATGCACATTCTAGAATCTTATTAGAACTGTCCAAAGGAGACAATTCTGAAGGGATCCCACTTGTTTTTTTTGAGGAACAAGAAGAACAATAAATTTAATCTTGCTTCCCTGCAGCCCTAAACTGTTGATGAAATAATGATATATTTGTTAACACTTTGCATGCTGGGTAAAAAATTTAGCAGAAATTTTGAAATATTTTCCTTATTTTTCATGGAAAGACAATTTGCATGAAGTGTCAGATCCTATTTTCTAGGAAAAAAAGAAAAAGAAAAATATCATCAGTTTGTCATCTGCTGAATTTGCCCATAGCATGGTAAGTGCTAATGAAATAAAAGAGAAGGATCATTGCTTTAATACTTATAAATAAATAGGTATGCATTAGGTGACAACTGGTTATTTGTAATAGCTATTACCTAAATAGTGCAAATCTGCTAAGTTTTAAAACGTAAAATCGCCATTCGTGTATGGCACAACAAATGAGTAATTCACCAATGAAACTGTTCTAAGATACTGATGCCGATTTCCTCAACAACCTTTAAATTAGACTGTTTTCATCAAAACTGATACTTACAAAAATATTCCACATTCAACTTGAAAACAGATTAAAAAAAATCAGTTTTAAATACTAATAAATATTGTGCTGGCTTTATAAGTTCTGTGATGTCTTCAGTTTTATGATGTTCAGGATCATCTAAATTCTTGCAGAAATAGACAAAGTCCTGACTTATGTGGATGTTTAAATATTTCAGTCCTGTAGAGCAACACAGATACTACTTTATAAACAGTGTGGATTCAGATGAGATAGTTCATAATGAGCTGTCTCATCATGACCTACACTGTTTGCCATTTTTTGTTCTCAATTTATAAGTGATTCCACTAGTTGCAACAATGAATGTAAGTGTCAGAAGACCTATCTTCATACAAGTGTGCCCAGCTAAGATTCGGGTCAGCCTACACATTCCAGCAGTCTGGGCCCAGTTGTTCAAAGCTAACGACATCGTTAGTTAACGATTCGTTAAAATTTACATCGAGTGACACGCAAATATTCTGAAATTTTTTGCTGAAAAAATGTGAGTAGCTTTTGCAGTGCAAAAGCTACTCACATTTTTTCAGCAAAAAATATCAGAATATTGTATATTGGATCAGCTGAAACAGTTAACGAAATGACCCTTAACGATGTCGTTAAGCTAACGATGCTTTGAACAACTGGGCCCAGATCAGGATCTTCACTGGGTGTATTCTGCATAGCCAAGGATGCAAAGTTTCTTGATGTAGACAACAAAGACTTTGATCAGACTGCGTGGATGCACAGGCTGCTTTGAGTCTTTGATGAGCACACATGTCTGAAGGTATGTCTTCTGACATTTCAGCTCACAGGCTGCTCTGAGTCTTTGATGAGCACACATGTCTGAAGGTATGTTTTCTGACATTTCAGCTCACAGGCTGCTTTGAGTCTTTGATGAGCACACATGTCTTAAGGTATGTCTTCTGACATTTCAGTTCATATGTTTCTTGTCTGTGATATTCTGGCTGAGAATGTGTCACATAATAATTACAAAATTATCACAATATCACAATGGTTCTTTCTTGAAACTCAGACCTTTGGTCCACGACTCTGTGTAGATCCAGATCGTTTTGGGAGAGCAATGTATCTTGGTCTGGCCGTAATGTTAAACTCGGATTCTAATGCTTCTGTCATGATATTAAGCAGTGTGTTCTCCAATAGATTTTCAACAACATTCCCAAACTCTGGCAGTCTGAAGCAGAAATTAGATTAAACAATTACCACATTGAATTTAAACACCAATAGATAACATTTTACATAACTATATTCACCCTAAATATTGGGACACTTTAACTCCCTCCCATACTTGTCCTAAAATTTGAACATTCTTTTTAACCTTGGTCCTGCTGAACCCAGATATGCCCTGCCTTTGCAAACAGTGCAGATCCAGATCAGTTGGCTTCTGAAGAGAAGCTCTCATCTTAATTTATTTGGCATGACTAGGGTTGATATCTGTTGATTTGTCTAAGAACTGCTGGCTGAGTGGAACAGTATAAACCCTGATCAGATGCCGCATTCTGTAGCATCTAATATGGGTCTAAATGTGGAAGTGTTTCCTCAGGCCTGTCTGTTCCAATACTTAGGATAAATATGGTATTTTTCTTAGTCAACCAAAAAGTAATGATATTTATTCTCAATGACAATACAATGTATAATGTTATGGGAACTAATAAGAAGTGCTTGGCAAAGGCTTGTCTACTGAGTACCCAAAACATACATTTATGCTGTTGTAGAGAATTAAAAAAAAATTATGCTACTAATCCAGAGCTATAGGTCCTAGTACAAAGCTTTCTGAGGGAGTGACTAGAAATTATTTTAACAATTAAGGGGATGCACTGTCAGGGGAGGTAACTCTAATAAAATTGTTTTTTTTTTTTTTGTTTTTTTTTCTCATTTCTGAAAAGAGGCTTACTCTATAAGGAAAGACTAGAATCTGTTTTTCTACAAAAACATAGATGTCTCACCCGTTTTTGGTGTCATATTGTATTGTACATTCAGCGAACATTTATATTAACTAATGAGATTCCAAAGGAAACAGCTCAAACAGTATAAACGCAGGAGTTATGGTTCTTGCACTTTGCATGTCATCTAATGTTGATTGATATTCATATAAAGCTTGGTGAAGATATCTTGAACGGTTTTCAAGTTATAGAGTGGACATGTTTTTTATGATGGACAAAGTTCCAAGGGAAATAATTCAAAAAGTATAAATGCAAGAGTTATGGTTCTTGCACTCTGCATGTCGTCTACTGTTGATTAATATTTACATGAAGTTCATTGACGATATCTTGGACAAGTTTCAAGTTACAGAGCAGACATATTTTGTGACAGACAAAGTTCCAAGGGAAATAACTCAGAAAGTATAAATGCAAGAGTTACAGATTCCTGCACTCTGCATGTCGTCTAATGTTGATTGATGTGTATATGAAGTCTCGTGAAGAAAGCTTGAAGGGTTTTCAAGTCATAGAGAAGACATGATTTTGAGAGTCCACGGGGGGGAAATAACGCAAGTATAAATGCAAAAGTTATGGTTCTTGTGCTCTGAATGTCATCTAATGTTAATTGATATTTATATGAAGTTTCATGAAGATAGCTTGAACAGTTTTCAAGTTATAAAGTGGACACGATTTTGTGACAGAGTCCAAGAGAAATAACTCAAAAAGTGTAAATGCAAGAGTTATGGTTCTTGTGCTCTGCAAGTTGTCTAATGTTGATTGACTTTTTAATATGAAGTTTCGTGAAGACAGCTTGAACGTTTTTCAAGTTATACAGCGGACACCAGTGTGACAGACAGGCAGACAGACGCCTGGGTGAAAAACAATATGTCTCCCAACCCTAAAGGAGGGAGACATAAATATAGAACGAGCAAATTTATTCCTTACAGAGTAAACCCCTTTTCAGAAGAGAACTGGGAAGCAGGAAAACAAACTGGAAATCAATAAAGCTGTCTCTCTTGTTCAAAATGGCGGCTAAATCTCAAGACATATCCATTCACTTCAAGTCTATGCAATGTATACCCTCTGTTCCCTCATTTCAAAATTGAATCTATTCCATCATTGATCAGAAACTTTTACATAAAGTGTGCATGTTGTATGTATTGTTTACCTTTCAATTTATATACATCATGCTGGGCCCAGTTGTTCAAAGCGTCGTTAGCTTAACAAGCTCATTAAGGGTCATTTCGTTAACTGTTTTAGAGGATTCAATATACAATATTCTGATATTTTTTGCTGAAAAAATGTGAGTAGCTTTTGCACTGCAAAAGCTACTCACATTTTTTCAGCAAAAAATTTCAGCATATCTGCATATCACTCAATGTAAATTTTAACGAATCGTTAACTAACGACGGCGTTAGCTTTGAACAACTGGGCCCAGATTTTTAATGCTTAACATAGTGGGTAGGGAATTCAGCAGACTGTTTTTTTTTTGTTTTTTTGTTTTTTTTGCAGAAAATAGGGTTTGAAATTTCATGCAGACAATTTGCATGGAATGACAAATTCTATTTTCTGGGAAAGATAAGAAAAAAAGATTAATTTATCTTCTGCTGAATTTGCTTAGAGCATGGTAAAGATATCATCACAAAATTAATTTCCTTGCATATATGAAAATAAACTGCAGTCTATGAAGAACTTACATCTGTGGTTCTAGAATGTATACAGTACACAAACAACAAAGGGCCAAGTAGCCCAGACATAAACACTGTCTGATCACAACCTAAACCGTTTGCCTGAGGGAGAAGCCTGGATATGGTAGATGCTTCTGGCAAATGATCAGCCGTATTTTCTTATTGTTCACAACAAATAAGGCTTGAAATTTCATTGAAACAGTCTCTTTTGAAGACAATCTGAATGAATGTCAAACTTTGTTGTCTGAAAAGTTTACATAGCTCCAGATAAGGCACTTTTTTCAATTGAAAATTACTGATTTTTTTTTTTTCCTTTTCCACGAAAAGTATGTTGTGGTGCTCATTAGAAGCGCCTTGTCGAGGCGCTTCTAATGAGTACCCACAACAAATGTTTCTGTTGAGAAATAAGAAATTTCATGGAGAAATAAGAGAAATATTATGTGGGTATCCCCTCTTATCTGGAGCTATGATTTATGTTCTATGAGTGAAAGGTTAAAGTGTTTTATCTAACAGTGGAGCCCAGATGCACAGACTGATCAGTGCCTTCACTGACAAGTGCTCAGCAGACTCAGATCAGCTTGCACAGATGTGAAGACTATCAATCTTGGCTGCAGTTCAAGAAGCACTAGATGCTTGACTCTAATCAGACTATGCAGATGTACAGGTTGGTAAGTCCTTGCTGGATGCACATGTCAGAAGATGTACTGTCTCATGTATTGCTTATATATTCTTCTGAATACTCTATATACTGTAAGCCTGACATATACCTGTTTTCAGGCAATTCCAAAAGAAATCTTTCATGGAAAGAAAATTAAGGGTAACAGATACACTTATAAAAATTGTTTTTGTCTTCCCTCTGAAATGGGATCTACTCTTAAAGGAAAGAACATGCTCCCAAGGGAGTAGACCTCTTTTCAGAAGGGGATTATTGTGCAGAAAAGCAACCAAGGAAATGTATTCAGTCCTGTTAAGTACAGAGTTCTATAAGGTCATAACTGAAGCAAAAGCAGCACCTTAGAAACTAGTAACAGCGTTTTCAGAGAAAACAGACGTCCCCCAACCATGAATTTTCAGTTTTTCCACTGCTGTGACCGTGAAAATTAGGTCAAGGTCACCAAAATCTAATAAGTTCTTTGTTATGTCCTAATTATATATCCATGAAAATTTGGTAAGAACCCAACCATGGGTTCACAAGATATTTATTGTGCAGACAAGAAAGTGTCACGCAGACACCGATGCCTACGCCAATAGGTTCCACACCAAAATCAGTATGTTACCCTCCCAGTAGGTTGGGGGGTGGGGGGCAGGTGTGGGGGGACATAATAAGGGCTAAGTTATTGGAAGCAGCATCAGCTTAACACATTCAGTGGTGGATCCACAGGGGTGGGGGCAGCAGGGTTTACTCAAACTCCCTCTGATTCCTGAATTATTTTTACTTTATAAGGAATTTTGTGAAAAGACAGGGAAAATCTGCAAATTTTGTTCTCCTTTTCCCAAATAAAAACCTACTCTCAGAAGTCAAAACCTCATTCCTGAAATCCTGGATTGACAACTGTAAATCCTTCAATGGTGGTGACATTAAACATTTCGACATTCTGGGTAAAATTGTCAGCAGACGACATATTGAAATATTTTTCTTATTTTTCCCAGAAAACAGGATTTGACATTTCACGCAAATTGTCTCCATTGGAGACAATTTGCATGAAATGTCAAATTCTGTTTCTAGGAAAAATAATAAAAATATCAATTTGTTATCTGCTGAATTAGCCCAGAGAGCAGTAATGTGTTTGAGAGGACTGGGGATACTGGGTAGATTTTCTGCCATTTTTACAAGGCAGACGACTTCTGACTTCTGCTTGCTGTCCTGCAAACAATACCCCTTCTGAAAAAAGGTCAATTCTAAAAGAGTAGACCTCTATTCAGAAGGGGCCAAAACAGTTTTGAAAGCGTTGCCTTCCTTGAAAATGTATCAATTCCCCATAAATACACTGATATATTTTGATGCAGCTACATGTATAAGACCAGTTAATTCAATAGAATTTTTAAAATGAAGCAAAAAAAGAAAATACTGTAATAACCCTTAAGGTGCCACTCCCATTTCTAATTTTCAGCCAATCAGATTACTTGATCCAGATTGTTGATATAAATTAATATACTTAATGGCAAACAGTGCAGATCCAGATCAGTTGGCTTCTGAAGAAGCCAACTGATCTGGATCTACACTGTTTGCAAGGGCAGGACATATCAGAGTTCAGCAGGATGGGTTAATCTGTAAACCTGACATTTACCTGTTTACAGGTGATTCCAAAAGAAATCTTTCATGGAACACAAAGGCATAAGCAAACAGTGTAGAACCAGATCAGGTATGACTGAATGCAACATCTGATCAGATTCTGCAACATTTGCCACTCATCCAATAATTTTTAGCACATCACCAAGTAGTAAAAATCACTTGATCACATTTTAAGAATTAAGGTTCAATATTTAGGTTGAACTAGAAATGTTTCAATATGACACAGATGCCCTTGCCCAGGGGCCACCCTCACCTGGTAAAAGTGAAGTTGAAAAAGGGTCATGACTCCCATAATAATTGATGGATTTTACCCTGAATCGAACTGGCTTGTGATTGTGGCACTCCCTGGACTTTTCTCTTACCTTTTTTGACCTATATTTTATGATTATATACCTTTGTATAAAATACGACTCCAATAAACTAATCTTTTAAAAAGACATCGAACGGAAACTATTTTTTACACAGATAGAACGATAAAGTTGAAAAGGGCCATAACTCCATTAATGGGTGGATTTTACCCTAAATCAAACAACCTACATGTACGTTTTATGATATATATATCTGTGTATAAATTATGAATCCAATACATTAATCTTTTCAAACGATATCAAAAAACAAACATTTTTCATACATATGGAAATATGGGACATACGGATGGCCAGGACATACGAACAGACCGCGGTGATACTATATGCCCCCCACCTCATTGAAAGTGGTGGGGGCATGATAATGTATGCAAAAAAAGAATGCTTTGCATATATGCAAACAAAGACTCAGACCATCCTGCCAGCATATTTCTGTAGTCTGATCAGCGTGTTGACTGCCTACTGCCAAAATGGGAAGACCATGATCAGTCTGAGGGTGCCGGTCTGGACATTCACAATCAGAATATATGTTAAACACCCTTTTTACAGGGAACTATTTGAATCTTTTTGGACGTGTCCATTTCCAATTTCAGGGTATCTATGAAATTCTGGCCGATTCTCTACACTACCACAGAGTGCCTAGCCAGGACTCTGTGGTTTATCTTATATTTTCTTTCTTTTTTTTTTAAAGGCAAATTCCTGTATTTAATGCTAACAGTGTAGACCTAGATCCAATGCCATGTTCTGTGACATCTAATCTGGGTCTACACTATTTGCCAAGGTCCTTTTTATGGTATACTAGGCATTAATGAGGCTAAGGTGAATGAAGATAACTCTGACCAGAAGATGTTTGCATCCCTTCCCAAAACAGCTATTCTTATGGAGAGTGAATTCTTTCCATTAACCCAATGAAGATTGGAGACCCCTAAATGGGTAACTGGCAAACAGTGCAGGCCCAGATCAGACACCACAGAATGGGGCATCTGATCATGGTCTCCACTGTTTGAAATAATTCAACCATTGTTCTTTAGGAATATCTACATCATATAGCCATAAATACCTAAAATTGAAAATGGACTCTTCCAGTATATAGGGTGGGAGAGTTTATTCAGTCTTAAATGGGGTAAGAGTAGCACTATGTAAGAAGGGGTTCATATGATAGGGAAACAAAACTGATTTCTTCAGGAGTGGTCTTCTCTGGATGATGAATGCAAAATCTTCCTCACTTTAAAATGCATCCATTCACCTTATCAAAAAATGATACACCTTCAAGGAAAATAACTCTAACATGAACTATTCATCTCCCTTCTTATTGGGGCTATCCTTAACAGAAACAATTTGCTCTTTGGAGCAAATTATTTTCTTTAAGAGAAGCTCTCAGTTTTGGAAGGACTTAAAGACTGTGTACTAGGATATCAAATTCCTTTTTTTTCCAGTGGTGGTCTCTCTTTGCAAAATGATGGAAATCTTGTTATTTTTGTACCAGCAAACATTACAAAAATATCCTAAAATTTTGTAAGAAATGTTGCCTTTTCTAGAGCTATGAATAAAAGCAGTGTTCCGGCTGAGCAGGGAAATAAAGTGGTACATAGGGCCATAGCAAGCAAAAACAAGAATAAAATAAAAAAAAAAAAATAAATAAAAATACATGTATAACTTACTGCTATACAATAGCCCTAAATTTTGTACACCCAACTTTTCTGGCAAAATGGCATATGCAAACACTGTAGAACCAAATCAGGCTGCTTCTGAAGTAGCAGTCTGATCAGAGTCTACAGTGTTTGCCATACCACCAAGTATTTTGTGATACAAACATATGAAAAACAAAACTTAGGCAAAAAAATTAGCATGGAATAAATATACGATAGTTACTGTAATATGACTGCAATATGACTGCAAAGACCATGTTAACCTGCCATGTCTTGCAGTCTGATCAGGGTCTAAACTGTTCACTATACAATTTTTACAATGGCTGTATATTCTGTTGCCAATATGCACAGACCTTCATCAAACTGCATAAACCCCCACAGGCTGAGATTGGTCTGTGCTTTGCATCTAATCTTTCGCTAGCAATGGCTCATACAGAAAATACAAGCCACCATGTGAGAAAATGTACCTTATGACATACACATCTAGTGAAGACATAAATCAGGCCCCAAGATTATAAAACCTTTTTCATGCTCAACTCAGCTGAGTATGAAATTTGTCCTGCTAACAAATCTCAAATTACTAACAATTGCAAATTCTTTCTTGCTAAACATTGCTAAGCATGAAATTTTCTCTGCTAATAAATATGAAAATGCCAACAATGGTTGGTATTTCATATTCATTAGCAGAGAAAATTTCATGCTCAGCTGAGTTGAGTATGAAAAAAGTTTTAAAACCTTGGGGCCTGCCTGCATGTTCTGTGCTATCTGAGCAATGCCTTCACTATTCATGAATATATTCTACAGGCTTTACAATTATCCTGTCAGCAGACAATGGAGGCCCAGACCTGACTGCCTGAATGTGCAGGCTGATCTGGGCCTTTGCTGTCTGCATATCTGATACAGGCCTTTTTCTCACGGTGAAGCTCATATAATAAAAAAAGTATAAAAAAGCTCCAGATGTGATTTTGGGGATGATAACATATTAAGGAAATTTTGCTACTTTTGCAAAACTATGGTCATATTTGAAATATTTGGACAAATTTGGACAGATATGACTAAGCAATCCAGCTCAGACATTGCAGAATGTGGCATCCGATCACAGTATGCACTGTTTGCCATACAGCAAGCACCTTTTGAAACACTTCACCAGGTCTTAAAATGACCATTTTCAATCTTTATGGTAAGTCAGGTAAAAAGTTAGATAGATCAAATATCCATGGTAAATATGGTAATATGTTGCAAGTACCATCATAAAAAACATACCTATACATGTATAATGTTGACCCCATTAAACCCCACTTTTATATAGTAAAACTGGGGTTTACAGGGGTATACATTATTTTTCTTATTTCTGCTCAAAACCATAAATTGTGGGTATTCATTAGAAATGCCTTGGCAAGCCGAGGCTGTTCTAACAAGTCCCCACAATCTATGTTTTTGAGCAGAAATATGAAAAATATCAGAATTTTTATCTGAAAATTTTCATTTTTTGGTGGTAAAATTTTCAATATATTTGAACAGGCTTGTTTTCGTAATGTATTAGACTTGTCTTCATCTCCTGAAGCTAATTCCAATAAGTAACCACAGAAAAAAGTAGCTTTGCAAAAATAAAACAAAAATACTTCTGAACAGCCCTTTTAACTGGAGCAAGGAAAAAAAAAACAAATTCATGCAAAATTCTTGAAATAAAAGATACTGAAAAATATAAATTGTCAAATAAATATCAATTATTCTTATCTTACTTCATTAGTATAAGCCTGAAATGTTGAAATGTGAAAAGTGAAACAAGTGCAGATATAATAAGATCTATACATATGTAAACTTTTTATAAACAATATTTCAAAATTTGCTGACAATTTCAAATAATTTTCTCTGGATTTTCCCAAGAAATAGGGCTTGGCATTTCATGAGGGTCTGGCTAGGGGTAATGTTAATCGTTAATCAATGAAATTTTAGCCCTCTTATCACCAGTTAATATTACCTTTTTGCAAAAAATATTAAATTACAATATTTTAGTTTTACTGTTAACCCATTGTAGTCTGGAGACCCCTAAAAGGGTAACTGATAAACAGTGCAGACCCAGATCAGATGCCGCAGAATGCGACATCTGATCAGGGTCTCCACTGTTTGCAAATAGTTCAACCATTTTCTCAAAGAATATCTAAATCACATAGCCTGACATTCCTAAAATCGAAATTAGAATCTTCCAATATATAGTCAAGGGAGAGTTCATTCAGTCTACAATGTGTTAAACTGTAGCATAAATTAATCCCTAATCATCACTTTTAGCAAAATCTCAATATAAATATGATCTTCTTAGAAAATAATTCACATGAAATACTACTAAAGACTATTCTCTGGAAAAACACAAATATCAATTTGTCTGTTAAATTTTCTCACAGAGTGGTAATGGTTAAACAATGCTGCTTTTCTTTCAGTGAGCCTCACACAATTAGCTGGCTCTTTAACTTAAATAACTTCCACCGTCAGGGACCTCTTAAAACACTTCCAATCAAAGAGCCTAAACATAAATACTGCAAACAGTGTAACTGTAGTTGAAAAACTCATCAGGAGCCATCTCAACAATATCTACACTGTTCACCATTCTGTTGGTGTTTTTATTAAACACCTTCTGTCAAGCAAAATGGACCCAACACAATTCAAAGAAAGGCTTGTCCATTTTAAACACTTTGGGTGAAAGGTTTATGACCTCCATTTTCCTACTGCAATTATAAACATTTTATAGTTTTATAAAATGCATGTTCCAAACCTGTGACCTAAAGCGATCATCTGGTTCTAGTACTATCAATAACCATCAACATTATTTTTGCCAGAGGAATTGTTAATGAGGAGAATTTGATGATAATGCAGGGTTCGCGTTACCGATCTCCATTGTAGCCATTTGCGCAGAAAAATAAAATTTGGCACAAAAAATCATAAATTGGCAAAAACATTTGGCGAAAAAAAAATATCGCCGGAATTACCCGCTACTGAGCCATATAATTGTCGCGCGTGTCTATCGCACCTTCTTTGATTGTATAATTCGCCTATTAACTCAATTATCGATCAGAAAATGGTAGCTAATCAAATTAACCTGAATTTGATGAAAGCGATATAAGGTCATGTGCCGTGATGCGCAGTTTGACAGTAGCACCGCCCACTTTCCACGCCTTTCATCCTCAATATTCATGATGCTCTGCCGAAACTACCAATCAGGAATTAATGTCAGATTCGCATCACCTATGTCACAGAAATTTACCCAGAATGTAATCACGTGGAACCCCTTGTCAAACACAAAGATGGAAAACAAACTGATTACACGAGAAATAATTATTGTCATTAATCGGTTTGGATTATGCTAATTAAAGCGGTAAGTACACTTTGACAATGCCGACTTTAACTAAGCATGTTTCGGTACCTTCTTATGAGCCTTAATTTTATTTGGCGATCAACAAACGTTGTCCCCCAAAAAAAAACAAAAAAAAAAAAAAAACATGAATAATGCCACGGAGGCGGACACATTAGTCTCCGATGGTCTGGATTGCGCATTTGATCCCCACAGATTGTAGCGATTTATCATGGAACACATTTTTGCTACGGTCATTCGCTCCTTCCACTGCTTCAAGTTTGGCTGTTACAAGTTTCTTGCGGAAGGGTGTTCAATGTACTGGTTAACCGCTTATTGTATATGCATGTCCCGTCTTTTTTATTGGCGCGATTCATAAAAAAAATGCTGTTCCCCATTTCATTTCGCATAGACCCGACTCGTAAAGCAATTGCAGTAAACTCCCTTTTAAGTCAGTTGCAGTTAGCTCCCTTAAAACAGTAAAAACCTGCAGTGTAAGAAACTTACCCCGCATTTATCAGGGTATAAATGAATATCATGAACTATGTTATT
The DNA here is from genome assembly GCA_964016985.1 of Anodontia alba. Lineage (NCBI taxonomy): Eukaryota > Metazoa > Mollusca > Bivalvia > Lucinida > Lucinidae > Anodontia > Anodontia alba. Next base: position 15,460,717 of record OZ024837.1, read on the forward strand.
CTCTTACAGTATAATACATTAATAACATTATATTTATTGGCTTATTACAGCACTTTTCAGAACTTTCGTTTCCATGTAAAGTGTTCTATTTTTGTGTCTTCAACATTCGATATGCAAAACCAAGACTTATTAATTCATGACATTACAATTAATTAATTACAGCAGAAGCTTTAAAAAATCAGTGTGAGAATTAATTTCAAGTCCCCCACACATTTCACACTATACTGATTCTTGAATCTACTGCTGCAATTATAGGAATCAATAAATGAACACCTTTTTCTTCTGACAAGATAATTCTTTGGCAAAAAATGGCCAAAATTTGGCTCAAAATCTGGCTCAAAGTTAAAGAAAATGGTACAAAGAAAATCAAATTGGCAAAAATGGTGGCGAAAGAAAACAAAATCCTAGTGGGAACCCTGTAATGCTGGGATAATTTTCTCAATTTCTCCATAAAAATATGTTGTGGTACTCATCAGATTTCACCTCACTGAGGCACTTCTAATAAGAACTTACAACATATGTTTATATGAAGGAACAAGAAAAATTTTCCTAGAATTATTACCAAATACTCCTCCATAATAAGTCCTCTGCTTTGACAGCTATGTTTCTGCTTAAATATTTTCCCTTTAATAACAGCTGATACAAACTTAAATTTTAGTTAAAACCATATATTAGTTTTATGCTTAGTTCAAAGATCAGGCTTGGCGTAGGAAAATATAAGCATATGTTTAAAAGTGGAATATAAATTTTCAAAAATCACAAAATTGGCTCAATGATCACAGAGGACCAGAAAATACACGTGTATACTCTACAGTGAAGTAATGTTCTGGGAGATGTGGCTGCACAGCTGTAACACCAGTAGTTAAGAAAAAAAGGATTCTAAAAGGAATGAACCTTGAGAACACACACAAAAATCAAAACACCTGAAGAGCAAGATTTTATGGGCCAGTCTAGCAAGTTCTGCCAAATAGGCCTCATCAGTGATTCTATGTAAATTTTAAAAAAATCCAAGAATGGGCTCTACAAAGAACCTGAAGGATCAGTATGATCATGATCTGCACTGTTTGCTATTCCATCAAGTATTTTGTAAAATAAATGCTAAAAAGAGTATCAAATAGTGGTCAGAATTCTAGGACATTTACATCTGATCAGGGTCTGTTCTGTCTGCCATTCAGTCAGTGCTGTTTTAAATACTTAACACTTGGTCAAAAGAACTTATTCAAAATTGACTGCAGAGTTAAGTTGTCTGAATATTCAACCCTTTCAGCCCAGCAGACCAAAACAATTTTTTGCAAACAGTGTAGATCCTGATGAGACGGCTCATAATGAGCCGTCTCATCAGGATCTATACTGTTTGCCATTCTGTTTCAATTTTTGACTGACCCCTATCTGGAACAATGGTTCTGACCAGATTCAAAGATCAAAGAGTCAACTTCAGAAACACAGGGATACAAGGACTATGGTAATTATGGTAGCATACTGCAGTGTGTTGGTCTTCAGTGTGTCTTATTTTTACCTGCAGATTTTAGACTAGTTCTGGAGAAGCATTCATACTCACTTTTTCATTTCTTGTTTATTTTTTATTTTTTCTTCTTCAAGTTTGACTCTCTTCAGTTCATCCTGAGAAAATCTTGGAGTGCTCGTCTTCGACAGACCAGGTGTACTTGCACCAGTCTGTAAATAAAACAAAAATTACCTGACCGAACTGCTCCTAACAGCCAACCCTATTCATCAGCAAAGTTCTTTATAATGCCATTTTGACCTACAAATGTGCTCAAATTCTATAAATTTACATTCTTTGTAATAACAAATTCAGTTTAATGTAAAACTATTGGGGAACAAATGCTGACATTGTAAAGAGGGTCCACCATATTTCAAATGCTACAGGCTTGCCACTCAATTAGCACTTTTAAGCACATAAGTAGATGGTTAAACAGACTAGTTTAAATTTAGAATAAGCACAGCAAGAAGGTATGGTGTCTGAATATTCTCAATACATATAATTATATTTCATGACTCTTTTCAACAAAATACATTTTATTGAATAAGTTTCCTAAACTTTGTCTGTTTGAAGCTTTGTTAAGCAGGAGGAGTTGGTGGTAATTCTGGGATACATCCACTGCCCTTAAATATATCAAAATGTGAAATTAAGACTACAAATAAATGAGTTTTTATTTTTCAGAGCTAACAGCTTTGGGAATGATTGAAACATACATATAAGGAGCTTAGTATTTCATTTCAGTCATTGACAAGCATATTTTCTTAGATATAGGAAATAAATACTTCCTAAACAATGTTGTTGGTGAAAAAAAAAAAAAAAAACATTAATCAGAAGCTATGATCTAAGATAAAACTCACCTTGCTCCTCTGAGAACCAGCTGATGATGGTAGACTACCAGGCGTTTTCTTGGTAGATGGAACTCCTGAGGGGGGTGGTGACATACTTGATTCTTTTGTAGTTTCTATCGGGGTACCAGGCAGAGAAGGCTATTAAAAGGAGAACAGAACATTATTATCATCTGTCCAGGTGAGTTGTAGCAATGTGTGCCCAGCAAAGACTCAGATCAACTTGCAATAACAGATCAGTCATCACTGTCCACCTGAAGTAGTCTTGAATACTTTGCTATCCACAGAGCAACTAGTGGACTAATCAGCATAGAGCGCCTAGTAGTAAAGACTGATCAGTTAGCACTGATGCCCTGGTTGAGCTGAGTTTTCACTGGGTATAAGATACATTATTACATATTCATTACATTAACCTACTTTTGTATATGTGATAATATGTTCCTCGAACCTTGGTTACAACATTAGTGGATACAGAAATTCAGGCTGATAACTGGAAACTGTATTTTGAACAGACAGTGGTTACCAGACTTTTGGGACTGACAACTGGAAATAACCTATTTTCAAGGACACAGGTTATCAGCCCACTCATGACATGGTGATGTTGTCAACATGATGAACATGATGACATAATGTGAATGATAGGACATGATGTTTCTTAATTTTGTGCTGGATCATCATCTGTTTTATCATCATGTTTGCTGATTTTGGACTTCAGAAAACAGTCAGAAGTGGATTTGAATAAGTGATAAAACAGATTATGACATGGTGTTTTGATTATCTCGTTACGTGGCTCAAACATTTTCATGTCAGATATTGTTTGTGTTGAGGTTTTACTGCCCAGTCAACCCAATGGGGTCATGTCGAGCACGGTCAGTTTACCTAACCACACGTTTACTGGGCAGGCTTAGTCCTCTAAGCGGTTAACCAGTATTGTGCACATTCTTTCGCCAGAAACTGACAACTGTCCTTCTTGAATCAGTGGAAGGGAGAGAATGACCATAGAAAATATTTCATGATCAATCTCCACGAAAGAATGTTGCCGACCTCGGCGGGGGTTGAACCCGCGACCTCCTATGTCCATGTCAGATATATTCATGTATCAACAGTCAAGACATCTGGAGAATATTTTTCTCATTTCTCCATGAAAAATTAATGTGTGTACTCATTAGAAATGCTTGATTGAGTTTTCTTATTTTATAGAAACCAGAATAATAAAAATCCAAAAGGTAAAAAATTTTACAAATGTAAAATCCTATTTTCTGCAAAAAAATATGGTACAATTTACCAATTTTGTCATCTGATTTTCCCACAGAGTGCTGAAGATTAAAACTTGGGTTCTAACCATACATACCCTTTTCTCTTCTTGCACTGGTCTTTCTCCAATCTGTGCAAAATATGGAATGGGATCTTTCATGACCTTTTGCACTGTATCATGGAAGGTTGTATCATCTAACAGACCCCTAGAATTAATAAATTAACATATTTACAAAATACATTTGGACAAACATGGCTGGACAAATAGTGTAGACTCAGACCAGACCCAGACCAGATGCTTCAATCTGATCAGAGTCTACACTGTTTGCAACTTACCTAGCAGTATTTTAAATACATCAACAGGTAATAAAATGCATCTGTTTAGAAATTTAGGACAAATAATACAGTCAAACCTCTTTATACCAACACTCGATACAACAACAAAATTTGTTATAATGATAAATCTGATGGGCATGAAGTAACCGTTAATCAGAAATTATGCAAGAACATTGTATTTAATACTTCAAGAAACATATGTTTTGGATATTTATTTGAATTGCCTCTCTCAGGCAATTCTAACAAATATCCAAAGCATGCTTTATGGAGAAATAAGAATAAAACAATGCATTCCTAAAATATTATCACATAGTGGCCAAAATTCCCAACATTCAACATGAAATATCTCGCGATGTAGATGCTCTACATGCATGAAAATGTGATAAATCAGTTATACCATGGTTCTGCGCATGTACATGCCATAATGCACTCGCTCACACTCGTGCATTATCACATCATACATGCGCATGAACCATGGTATAACTAAGACTTAACCAATGAATGTTCCATTGTCTCTATGTAAATAAAACTAAAGTTAATTCTCAATAACCAAAAATTATACCATAGCTGGACCATGGGATAATTTCAGTTTTGAAAGTTATCCCATAGTTTATTTATAGATCTCACAGGTGTATTTTAGAATGACTGTCAACCCATTAGTGCGCCTCAACCTTTATCACTCTCCGGGCTTATTCCGCAGATGATGACAAATTGATGATATTTTTCTCAAAAAAGAGTTTGTTGTTTTCTGGAAAAAATAAGAAAAATATTTGAATTCTGCACCCAGAGTGCTAAGCATCAATTTTTAGCAGACATTTTGAAATATTTTCTTATTTTCCAAGGAAACAGGATTTAACTTTTCATTCAAATAGTCTCCAAATGTCAAATTGTTTTCTGGAAAAAATAAACGTATCATCAACATGTCTGCTGAAATTGCCCAGAGAGTGCAGATAACATTTTGAAATAGTTTTCTTACTTTTCACAGGAAACTGGATTTGACATTTCATGAAAATTGTCTCCAATAGAGACAGTTTGCATGAAATGTCAAATTCTGTTGGCTGGAAAAAATAAGAAAAGCATCATGAAATTGCCCAGAGTGGTAAAGGTTAGAGGAACTTCAAAATCACTTCTGCACTGAGCAACTTTCTATTTAAAAATGACACATTCGATTTTTTGTTGAATAAAACACATAAAACCAGACAGTCTGTCTAAGGTATATTATAATGACCAAAGCTACAGCTGACCAACCAGACTGCACCAAAATTTGACCAAATTAAGATGCTGATGTAATTTCTTTCGATTGACATGATTGCAACCAATCAGATTTTAGCAGTAGTGCCTCAGTCAGTTTAATTAAAAAAATGCTGGGTGTTACATCATTTTAAGTACACAAGGTCAATAGGTCCAGCACTGCATCATACCAGGTGTTACCACTTTACCATAAAAATATAAAAAAAAAATAAAAAATAAAAAAAGCAGAAAAAGATATACTAAATAAATAAAAGTATAAGTTTTGTAAGAAAAAATAAAAGTCCCATACATTGGTTAAAACAAATAAACCATGTTATTGTCTTGGTTTTGGGAATACTGTAAATTATATCATAATTTGGTGACCTTTCACTGTCTGACCCCAAACGAGACTCTGCCTCGTTTGGGGTCAGACAGTGAAAGGTCACCAAACTATGGTATAATTTACAGTATACCCAAAACCTCGACAATAATCATGGTTTATCTATAACTTATTCTGCTCATGAAGGATTCTTTCCAATAGCAAATTCATTTTAATGGCAATATCTTTGGAAAGGAAAATAAAATACTCCCATATCTCCTTATCTAGAACAATGTACATGTATAATATTTTAGATTTGTTATAATGTTATTCACTTATAATGCTATGCCATTTTCCAAACTTCATCCCAAGTGTAATAAATGGTGTCCTATGCATTGTTTTATGGATTAGTCTCTGTGCAGACAAAAAAAAAACAACAACAAAAAAACCCACAATTAAACTGAGTCATCTTTACATATTTATATCGCTCTTTTTTGCATGGAATTAATTAGTTTTCTTCATATTTAACAAGCACAAGCTACACCACTAAGGTATATCACTCTGACCCCAATATATTTGTTTCCCTTCTCAATGGGGTTTATTCTTAAAGGGAGGAATTTACAGCCAGTGGGAGCATTTTCTTTAGGAGCAGCCCCTATTTGAGAAAGTTTTCAAACACTAGGGAGACAGCTTACTGTCTGTAAAAAATTTCTCCCATAGAAAAATTAGTGGCAGCAAAATTTTTCAGGTGTATCCATTCACCTTTAGAAGAAAATGAAGAAGAAATAAAAATGACAACAATAACAAAATGCAGACACTATTCAAAGGGTAGATGGGCCAAGATTAACAGATATATAGTGTTTTGACAATATTTCAGTGAAACATTGGATTTAAAGCTAAGCTCAATATATAAATACCTGGGTTTAAAACCATTCTGTCCAGACATTATAACATGCTTACATTGTATACAATAAGTTGTACTTTATTAACATTCAAAATTTGAGGTCCATTTTGGGGAAAACAAAAACACACCTCTAGATAAGGGGTATCCAGATAAAAAATATTTTTCTTATTGTCCCCTCACAAAAAAAAACATATGGATATGCATTAGAAAGGCTTCAAATATGTTTTTGTAGATGTGCTTCTAATAATGTACCTACAACATATGTTTTCATTGAAAAATAAAAAAAATATCAACATTTTTTTATTCAAGAAAAAAAATGTTTAGATCTAGAGCTAGATGTCAAAATTGCTGAGCTTGGTCAGCCTGCATACTGAAACAGCTTGGCTAGGCACAATAGCTAAAATTACCTGCACAATTCTTACAATATGCAGAAAAGACTTGAAATGGCATACAAACTATGCAGCTGGCCTTAGATCTCACTGTTCATACATGGAGAAAATAATTGCTCTAGATAAGAGGGGATCTGTATTATCAAGGTAAACTACCATGACTTTTTTTAAACAAAAAAATGGATCTGTGCCAATGACAACTATTAAAGTTACTAAAGGAGGGTCAATCAATACATGCCAATTCAGTTATGCTGTGCATTCATGCAAACCTAGGCCCAAATTTATAAAACCTTTTTCATGCTCAGCTTAGCTGAGCATGAAAATTTCTCTGCTAATAAATATGAAAATGCCAACAATAGTTGGTATTTTCATATTTATTAGCAGAGAACTTTTCATGCTCAGCTACATTTGGCAAGAAAGAATTTGCAATTGTCAGATATTTGAGATTTATTAGCAGGACAAATTTCATGCTCAGCTGAGTTGGGCGTAAAAAATGTTTTATAATCTCGGGGCCTGGTCACCCTGATTCACACTTGTACACAGGATTTCTAGGCTCTGTGTACTGTAACTGCATTTATATTTGTAAGGACACAACTTCACAAATTCATGATTTAAACACATTCACAGGTATATATTTTCACACTTTTACTGATTTTCTACAATAATCCTATATAAAAACTATATATTCAGGGGTAATTATTTCACATTTTTTATGTTAACCAAATAAATCCCAAGCACATAGACACCAAAAACCATGGTTTGCTTAGGTGTCTTACAGACCTGCACCTGTATTAGCCTGTTGATGATCTAAGTATAAGGACTTTGTTTACACATAAGAATGCAGGAAGTGATGACCTCACTGCACTATTTCATAAGGAGCCCATGGTAAAAAAAAAAGATCATGAAAACAGGTCAGTCACCAAAAAGGGCCCATTACATCAAGTATCTGGACATACACATATAAGTAAATAGGGGAGATCAAATAAACTAAAACAAGCAAACTGGATATGTCCTGCATATAGTAGTTTTATCAAGGAGGCAGTATGAATGAAATGTCACTATTAGAATTCAGAAGGTATAAAAGAATCAACAATCCCAATAAAAGAAGAAAGATAAATATCTTCCTTACCTTTCAATGACAAGACATAATGTGCATACTCATTAGAGCTCCCTCACTTAGGAAATTCTAATGTCAACTTATGGAGAACTTGAAAAAAAAAAATCCAACATTCTGGATTAACAAATGATCTTTTGTGGAATCCAGTTACTGGACAAAGATCTTACCTGAGAACATTCCCCATGACGCCAGCAATGACATCCGATTCTGCAGTTGTACACTCTATCACATCAGCTGTCTTCTTTTCTTCTTTCTTTACTCCTTCTCTTTCCTGCTTCTCACTAAGACACCTGAAATTTCAAAATTACTCTAAAGTAAAATTGAACCAAATTGAAGGATCTGTGGTTATAAATGCATAGCCAGATTTAAGGCAAATGGATACACCCGAAATACTTCGCCACCATTTTTCAAAGGGAGACGGGCAGTTGCCTAGCTAGTACTTGAAACCTTTCAAAACTGTTGGCTTCCCTTAAAGGAAAGAAACCTTTCAAAACTGTTGGCTCCCCTTAAAGGAAAGAATTTCCTCCTAAAGAAAGCATATTCTTTCTTTAACAGTAGCTCCCCAATGAGAAGAAAGGCACATGTTTTCATGTCAGAGTTATTTCCCTCAAAAGTGTATGCATTTCTCTTCATGCAAGAGTGCATTGCTCTGCATAAGATAGGTGTCTGGGTAAGTATTGTCTTATTTCTTCTCAAAGGGGGCTACTCTTAAAGGACAGAATTTGCTCTCCTTGGAGAGCAAATTCTTTTCTTTAAGAGTAGCCCCCTTTGAGAAGGGAGGTAAATACTTCCAGTTGCAGGGGTGAGAATAGCTGCTAATAATCAATCAATTCAGTTCAAAAACTACTAATATTTTTCTTAGTTCTCAATAAAAACATATGTTGTGGATACAGTCAAACCTGTGTTAAGCAAGCACCTAAGGGAAAGCCAAAAACTGGTTGCTTAAGACAGATGCTTGCTTAATACAGGTAAATTTCCACTTCTTTGCTTTTAATGGGATCTGAAATAGAGGCCTTTAAAGGCAAGTGATTGATTAATACAGGTGGCCTTTAGGACAGGTTTGACTGTACTTCCTCTTATCTGGAGCTATACAGCTAATAATTAGTTTTTTAAAGTTATTTCAGGCATGTATCAACCCAAATAACTACTTCTGACACAAAAGGATGGTCTTATGAACAAGTGTAAAAGTGAAATTTCATGCTTAAAATGAAAGTTCTCAATCCTGAAATAAGGATTAATCCTGAAGTTTCCCATCCCTGCAGTTGGGAGTAATCTTCATTCTGATCTCCATTCTGCTTGAATCACATTGTGCAGGCTGATCATGGCCTTCCCTGTCTGCAAATGTGTCAATGATACCTTTTTATTCGGCATCGTCCATTTGACATACCTTGCAGACAGTTTTTTTGCAGTTGAGAAAAACAAAAATTAGCCATCAATATATTGTGTTAGCAGATAGAAATATATGTGGCAGAATAAACAACAACAAATTACCTATCAATATAGAAGTTTTTGTATTCATTCGGGAAGTTTGCCTGGAAGTCTCTGATATCGTGTGACCTGGCCGTCAGCCCTAGATGCAGTAAGAATGGCACAGGAGCTTCTGGTTTTTCCCATAATGCATCGTCTTTTCTCCGTCGAATCTCCTGGTGCACCTTTTCTTCATCTGGTGATGGTTTGCTGATTGGTGGTAAAGTCTGTTACAATAAAAATAACAAACACAGTGAGACTATCAAAGCAGACGATGAGGGTATGGTCTATGTCACCAAAATACACTCATAGTTCCAGATAAGGAAATACAGTCAACTTGCTTTATCTCGAAGTCCAAGGGACTCTATGAAATACTTTGAAATATCCGTACCTTGGATATCTTTGCAGAATTGGGGAAAAAATAAATCAAACAATCACATTTCACAGATGAATATTTTTTTTATTATACGTATCTCTAACTTCAGGAGTCAAATTACAATTTGACTCCTGAAGTTAGAGATACGTATAATAAAAATATTGTGGAAAAGATGAGAAATTGCTCCGCTTTTCAACAATATTTTGTTACCTATTGTTAGATTTCTATGTTAAAGCAGGGACTAGACTTTCACTTCAAGATAAGAGTTTTTTTCGAGATAAGCAAAGCCGAGATAAGGAGAGTCAACTGTATTTGTTGTAGAATAATTTTTATTTTATATTTTAACCGAAACATATTTTGTGGATGCTGACTGGAATCACTTTGGTTAGTCAATTCCAATGAATACCAACGTTATGTTTTTTGTGCAAAAATGACAACAAGAACTCTGCTAGATCCCTGCTTCATGCCTGCCAGTGCACTGTCATCAATGTGATAAGGCGGCCATAAAACATTTCCTTGTACCTTCACTATAGTGTAGTTTTTCTTGCACATCAGATAAGGAAATCCTGGGTTTTACCCTGGGATAGAAATTCTCATCCGACCTGGGTTATCCTACCCATGGTAACATAAAAATCAAGAATTCTCATGTGTTTTTATTTACACTCAGTGGTTGTATAGGATGTCATGTACACCAACGTTAAGGTTGACATCAGTGAACCTAATGATGTCACTAAATGTCACGTAAAATTATCACAATATGGCGGACGTCTGTAACTGAAGTGACTGCTTTATTAAAAATAGAAATGTGTCCATACGACACGGATGCCCCCACCCAGTGCCATCCTCATCCACCTGCAGGCATTTTGCAAAAAATTAAGTTGCAAAAAGGGCCATAACTCTCATAATAATTGACAAATTTTACCCTAAATCGAACTTGACCTATATTTTATGATTATATACCTGTGTATAAAATATGAATCCAATACACCAATTTTTTTTTTAAAATAAGCCTGTGACCTTGACCCTTAGGTCATGGATATGGGCCAGGGTATCATTGAATAGAACTCTGAACCTGTATCTATCATCATACCAAATATGAATCAAATCCATCATATGGTTCGGAAAATATGAGCTTTTAAAATGTTTACAATCAAAATTTGTAAGTCTATGACTTGACCTTGAGGTCATAGGCATGGACGTGGGTATTGCGGAAGAAAACCTTTGACCTGTATCTATCATCAAACAAAATATGAAGCAAATCCATTGTATGGTTTGGAAAATATGAGCTCTTGAAAACTTTAACATCTATGTGACCTTGACCTTGAGGTCAGGGTCATGGGTATGCCTAAATAAAACTTTGGACCTGTACCTATCATCCTACCAAATATGAAGCAAATCCATTATACAGTTGGAAAATATGATCTCTAAACATACTTTAAATTTAAAATTTTTATGTGTGTGACCTTGACCTTGAGGTATTACTAATATCACATTGAACCTGTATCTATCGTCGTATCAAATATAAACCCAATCCATCGTATGGTTTGGAAAATATGAACTCTTAAAAACATTAGGATTAAAAATTTCTAAGTCTGTGACATTGACCTTGGTCACAAGCATTGGGTGGGGGTATTGTCAAATAACCTTCGAACCTGTATCTATCATCATAGCAAATACAAAGCAAATCCATCATATGGTTTGGAAAATATGAGCTCTATAAAACTTTAATATTAAAAATATCCAAGTCTGTGACCTTGACATTGAGGTCAGAGGCATGGACAAGTGTATTGCTGAATATCACTTTGGAGCCTGTATGTATCATCATAACAAATACGAACCAAATAAATCATAAAAGTTCAGGTTCTACCTGGTACAAATATACCTTTAACATTAAAAATTTCTAAGTCCATGACCTTGACCTTTAGGTCATAGGCATGGGTGGGGTATGGCTGAATAAAAATTTTGACCTATATCTATCATCGAACCAAATATGAACCAAATGTATCAGATGGTTTGGAAAATATGAGCTGTTAAAAGTTCAAGTTCTACCTGGTACAAATACCTTAACCTGAGTCTAACAGGAGTAAGTACGTATGTACGTATGTACATACACACATTCGTACAGATGGACGTACATTCGTACGCATATACCCATGTACGGAAAACCGCAAAACTATATGCCCCCGGCATCATCTGATGCAGGGGCATAAAAACACATTCAGAAATGAAAGGTATGCAAGAAAAAGAATCCATCATGGCAAGCTTCATATTTTCTGGTTCTTTGTGATCATTGAAGCCTAATCTGGGAATTTTGAAAATTTATATGAGGGTCAGTGATGAGGCCAGAGAGGCCAAACCTAGCTAGTCTGGCCCAGAAAAGTTGACACTTCAGATATTTTTAGTTTTTTGAGTGTGTTCATTACTCTCAAAGGTTTTAGAATCTATTTGTATTGGTCTAAAGAATACAGCTCCACACACTGTGCAACTATGACAAGTATGAACTGACATCATGTCTGTGCATCTAAGCAAGTTCATAGAATCATCAAGGTCATTAAGCATTGAGCAAAGACCCCAATCAAACTGTGCAGATACTGTGCCCTGGCCAGTTGCATATGTCAGACAGTCAACAGCTAAACAAGGCTCCACAAAGAATAAAATGAAGATTATATCTTACCCTATATCTTATTAAATCTTTACTAGCTGACCGGGTTAGATCAGGAATAGACTGCAGGACTGCTGGAGGTTGCTCTGCAACAAACTGAAAACAAAAATAGGGTTACTGAATAAACACAGTGTTTAAAGCTTAGCACTCTGGGTAAACTTTTCAACAGATGATGCACTGAATTATTTTTTTATTTTTCCCAGAAAACCTGTTTTTTGGGAAAAATATCATCATTTTGTAATTTGCTGAATTAGCCAAGAGAGTGATGAAGTTAAATTCTAATGAAGGGTTTGTAGCCCAAAACACATAGATCATAAACAGATTCCAGAACACCATACCTAAGTGTTAGTTATGTCCATCTCCCTTCTTTACTGAATTAGTTAGATAAATGTTTTCCAGTTTCTCTACAATGGTATGTTGTAGCAAAGATCCAGATAAAGGGAGCACCTGGGCCCAGTTGTTCAAAGCGTCGTTAGCTTAACGAGCTCGTTAAGGGTCATTTCGTTAACTGTTTTAGCAGATTCAATGTACAATATTCTGATATTTTTTGCTGAAAAAATGTGAGTAGCTTTTGCACTGCAAAAGCTGCTCACATTTTTTCAGCAAAAAATTTCAGCATATTTGCATATCACTCGATGTAAATTTTAACGAATCGTTAACTAACGACATCGTTAGCTTTGAACAACTGGGCCCTGGACAATATTTTAGCTTATTTCTACACCAAAACATATCTTATGGATACTCATCTTATGGAATAGCAATTCCAATGAGTACTCACAAGATATGCTCTGGAGCCAAAAAAAAAACAAAAAACAAAAAAACAACAAACTACCTTAATAATAATTATCACCATCTGCAGTCAAATAAACATAATGAATTTTTAGAATAAGTGTGGCATAGAGTTAAGGTGTCGAAATATTTAGGGTATTTGTGGTACCTACTTGATATTTTTTTTTTTTTTTTGTTTTACAGCTCAGTCGAATCTGTTAATGTCATGTCAAGCCAGTCAGTTGACTTAGTTCTCTAAGAAGTAAACCAGTACTATATACACATGCTTTTGCCAGTAATTGAAAACTGCCCTTCTTGATTCAGAGGAAAGGGGAGAGTGACTAGAAATTATTTCAAGATCAATCTTCATGAAAACTATGAGGTCGAGCTGGGATCTGAACATACAACTCCTTGATTTGCAGTCAGACATGCCACCAACTGTACTGTTGAGTCCTGCACTGGCTCTAGATAAATGCACTTTTATTTACCGTAATTTCAGGACTTCCTAATCTCTTATCAGCATCAATGTCATTTTCTGTGATCACAAATTCATTTTTCTGCCTCTCTCTTTCATGCTCCCAGTCGGCCAGACGTTGTTGGTAGTCTCTGTACTCAACATCATCAGTCACCTGTAAGACCATTAAAATCATCGGCCATGCCATTAAAAACATCAGCAATACCCTTAGAGAAAAAGCCTACAGAAAGGCCTGTAAGTATTTGGACAGACAGGCCTCAGCGAACAGTGCAGACCCAGATCAGATGCCATAGAGTGACATCTGATTAGGGTCCATTGTTTGCAACTCATTCATGAATTTTTAGACCCATCAACAAATGGACTTCTTAAATTTTAGGACCAGTATGGTAAGGAGATAAAGTGCCTGAATACTTTGGGTAAATTAAATAAGACTGACATTCAGCCATTGTCAACATCGAACATATAACTTTAAGCATGAAGTATACATTTATCCTCTCAAAAGGGAAAGAAGTTACTCCCTGGAGAGTAAATTCTACTCTTTATGAGTATCCCGTTCTCCCGTTTTTCAAATGTGCTTGAACTGCTTTTTCAAAATCTGTTGCACAACTCAAACTTGGGTCCAAATCATGCATTCTACCACTTGCACAATGAAATTTGATATAAAAAGAAGGAAGGAAAGAAAGAATAACAAGATACTTCAAGTGCTTGTTTGATGTATGTTCATCATGCAAGAAGCATAAATTAGCTCAGTCAGATAGGCTTTAGGCTTTACTCAATTTCAATAAGTGTTTGTAAGAGATGAAAAAGCAATTATAATCTAATTACTGATTTCAAATTTCAAAAACTGTATGCATCCAGGAGTGGTACATAATTACTCTGCCTCATCAGAACAGAAAATTTTACTATTCAGTAGTAGTAACACAGGACAACAGCAACAGGTATATCTGAGCAGTCTTATAAATATCTTTGCTGTTTGGTTAGTGACTCAACCCTTAGATCCCAAGGAATATACTGACAAACTACAGCTCTAAACTGTAACCGATCAACATTTTTCTTATGAAATCACATAATCCTAGCAAGAGAAAAGTTGTTGATGGGGCATATACAAAAAAGTAACAATAAATGTGTCCAAAGGACACAGATGCCAACCCCACCCCCGCCCCAGCCCCAGCCCCAGACCTGAAAAACTTAAAGGCAAATTGCTAATGCCTGAAAAACTTGAACGCAAATTGCTAATGCCATCTCGGACGGAAATGGATGGACAGACAGGGGTAACACTATATGCCCTTTCCCCATTTCTTGGAATGGTGGGGCATAAAAATCCCGATTAGCCTAAGAAGCTGCACAATCTGATAAGGAGCTTTGCTTTGCATGTACATCAATATATTCTACAGTACCCAGATATACTGCAACTTTCAAAAATAATATATACAGAAAAAGTAACTTACCTCACAAATAAGGTCAAGGTCATAGAATGAAGGCACTCCACATGCTATGAAAGTCACTCTACACATCTTACCCTCTCCAGGCTTTAAATTTCCTCTGATTGGAGCAATGGTCAAATACTGAAAAAATAACAAATGTTTAAAGATACGTATTCATGGGAAAATACATAGTTTTCGGTTCCGTGCTGAAGATGGGGTCTACTCTAAAAGGAAATAATTTACTCCCCTTTTAGAGTGGACCTCTTTTCAAAAGGAGCCTCTTTTTCAGAAGGAGCACAACATAGGAAAGGAAACAGGAAGTCATTAGCTGTTTGTTTAATTTGGGCTTAACATCACTTTCAACCTCTTTCAGTCATATCGCAATGGTGTCTGGATGTGGCAGGGAGCTCAATGCTCACTTTTAGAGTGCTGCCTCACTGAAATATCACGCCCCAGACACTTGACATGATAGCAATGATAGTCCAATTATACTGACACTGAGCTGACCAGTTCTAGCTCTACTTTCTTAATGCTGAGTGCCAAGCGAAAGAGCAGCTAGTACCATTTTTAAAGTCTTTGGTATGTCCCAGCCGGGGATCGAACTCACAACCTCCTGGTCACAAAGCGGATGTTCTACCACTGAGCCACTGTGCTGGTTTAAGTCATTAGCTGACTTCCTTGCAAAAATCTACAGCGAATCTACCTAGGTGAACATCAGATACACCTCAAAGAGTGAACATTATTGGCTGATATTTGGTTGACACTGCAACATACATCTTTTCTCCACTTACAGCAATGATTTTTGTGACTGAACAATTTCAGTGGTATTGTAAATTAAATAAGTGAAAAACATTGTTGAAAAGGTCTATTTGTCGAACTTTGTTAAACATCATCAGCTAGTTGATGGATTTGTACCTAGATTCCAATAATTATGGTAAGGGATTAAAGAGATCAAATATTTAAGGCATAAGGTCCATATTAAGGATGAATGGATATACTTCAAAGGGACAGCACTCAAAGCTGAAACTTATTGCTTCTCCTCAAAGGGAGACTACTCTAGTAGAAAAGAATATGATTCTCAGGCATATACATGTAAATTTCTTTCTCAAAGTGTAGCTACTATTAAAGGAAAGAATTTGCTACCCTTGGGAGCAAATTCTTTACTTTAATAGTAGCCACACTTTGTGAGGCAAATACAGTTGACTCCCTTTACCTCAAACACTGATAAACTACTGCCTAATGAAACAAAAATAATAAAGAACAATATTGATTTATTTTACTAAATGCTCCATATATTTCAACTCCCTTTATCTAAACCTACTAATATCTCAAACCATATATTCTGGGCCCTTTGAGATAATGAAAGTGAATCTTACTTTAAAAGTAGTCCCATTTTTGATAAGGGAGGCAAATACTTTTTGACACTGATCTCCCTTGAAGGCTTATCAAGTCAACTTAATTGGAGTCCCTCATGTTGTTTCTCACCTGGCTATCAGCAGGGCAGGTAACATGCCACTCAAATGACACAGATCTATCCTTGGCTCTGTTCATGATGAAAACCATTCTCCTACCACGACAGAATAATGGTAAGTTGCCAAATGACACTCTTTCTTGGGATAGATATGCCAGCTGTAACAGAAAGAAGCAATTATAAATATGGTATTTTACCCTAAATCTTTTTCAGTGCTTATCCTAAAATTTAAAGAAGTCCACTTTACTACTGTTTGACATGTCTAAAAACTGCTGGATGAGTGACAAACAGTTTAGAATCTGACCAGATGCCTGTCTAAATACTTAGGGTAAATATATCATCAATTTCGGTCCATGCCATATGCAACAATCATAGGCACTTTTTCCAACCAAAAAGTACTGATTTTTTTCTTATTTCTCCATGAAAACATATGTCATGGGTAGTCATTAGAAGCAACCCAACAAGGTGCTTCTAATGAATACCCACAACACACATTTTCATGGAGAAATAAGAAAAATATTATGTGGCTACCCCCTCTAACCTGGTGCTATAAACAATACAGGTGTAATTATCAGGCTGAGAGTAAAAGGGAGGAGGCAAATAAGATGCATATACATTCTTTTTTGGGGCAATAAAATCCTATAAGGAGCCATCAGGTTGTACACCAAGTGCCTTTTGGGTTTTGAATGTCATCACTGCATTATCTGACATTTTGTTTTGGTTCTTATTTAACATCCTCTTGGGAGACAGTGAACAAGTTCAAATTTAGTACAGATCTAGTTGAGTTGGCTCATACACCGAGTGCTTTTCGGGTTTTGAATTTCATCAGTACATTATTTGCCATTTTGTTTTTAATTTTTATTTTAACGTATGTCCAAATTCAGGGATGAAAAAGTTCATTTGAGTTATTCACAAAAATAATTAAGCTGCAAAATTAGAAAACATACTTTCTGACAAGTGCCCTCAATGAAGACTCAAATCAGCCTGTGTATCCATGCAATCTGATCAATCTTTGTTATCACATGAAGAAACTTTGCATCCTTAGTATTCAAAATGTACCCAAGGAAGATTCTGATCAGACTGCACAAATGCACAGGCTGATCTGAATCTTCGCTGGGCGCTAATGTCTGAAGGTACTTTTTCTGATGCTGCGGTGTCAATTGCACTTACCTGTCCAGGCACAGCAACACTCTGTACTCTAGGAACTCCTGTCAGATCTTGTTGGTCTGTCATTGGCATTGTTTCTCCCATAATCCTCTTGTCATATCCTACACCGGTGAATGTAATAATGGCAGTATCACCATTATGGACCCGCACAGGTACATCCACCTAAAATTATAAAACTTTTGTATTCAAATATGAATGATGATGCTATTTTTTTTTTCTCTGTCTTAAAATGTCTTGAGGAAACAATCTTAAGACTTAGTATGCTGGGTAAAAATTTTAGCACATGACATTACGGAATAGTTTTTATTTCCCCCTCCCTATTCATGAAGCTTCAAAAAATAGCAAAAAACCCAACAAACTAGGTTCTGGGAAAATACCATGAATCTGTTATCTGCTGAATCATCTCAGTGGGATATCTTTAGAAAACATGTCTATACATGTATTTTTGAACTGAGAGCATGCCTGAGAATCAAATATGAAATTGAAATCACAGTCTGCGTCAAAGACATTACTTGCTCAATAGAGGAATTATTCATACTTATATACAGAAATCTTGCACTATGTCTTTTATGATTATTATTGTTATTTTTATTATTATTATTTTTGTTGCTGATGTAGAAATAAATTGTTTTTCAATAAAACAAACATTACAGTCTGCATGCAAAGTCACAGCCAGCATATTATAATGTCAGTCAATCTATGCTTTCTATATGGCATTTACCAACTTCTGCAGAGAAAATGCCTCTGAACTTTGTGTATTTTTCGGTTAGAAATATATACATTGATTTATCCTTAAAGCGTCAGTCACAAAAGTGGCTGAGAACATTTGAAAATATTTTTATTGGCTGTTGAATAAAAACCTGTTTAAGAATATGAAAAGAGATGAAAATAAACCTTACCATGTAAGTTTTGGCCTCTACAGGTGAAAACCTCCATTCTACAGACAGTGTGCGGCCAGGGGGTATTTCACCCTTGGGGTTCAAGCACTCAAAGATTGGCTGGTCAAAGTTCTCCTGTTTTATCAGCTGTAAAGGTGTAAGGTCAAACTCGTATACAACTGGACGTGCACCACCATTGTATAATTCATACACCTGCAAAAATTAACAAGTACATGACCATAAAAAATTATCTGCAAAAATTAACTAAATACATTTACCTGCAAAAACTGACTGTTTTATGACCATATGAGCCTCAACATGAAAAAACATACTTTCTGATGTGTGCCTAATGAAGACTAAGCATCTGTGCAATCTGATCAGTCTTCATTTTCCACATCCTTGGCTACAGTATTTCAAGTGTATCCATCAAAGATTCTGATCAGACTGTGCAAATGAGCAGACTGATCTGGATCTAGACTAGGTGCACATATCCGCTCTTTTCTGACATTGTGGCTCACACATTACTACTGTAATGTGAATGTGGTCTGATGTTCTGTATAACACTGCATGGATGCTCCCAAATCACATGACAGACAACTTGTTCAGGAGTATGTGGTGATAATTCTGGGATAATTTTTCTTATTTCTCCATACAAACATTGTGGGTACTCATTGAAAGCACCTCATCAAGGCACCACACGTTTTTATGGCGAACTGGAGAAAATTATCCCAGAATTATTACCAAAACATCCTCAATAAGTCTGCTGACATAAGACTTGACTGCATCAAATACAATATAGAGATCAGGGAACATCTAAGAGATGTGATACAGGGAATTGGATCTTGATCATTTCTATAATAATAATATGTCTGTTATATACCTTGAGCATTTAGTAATTTTATTTCATCAAAACTGATTTATTTATTCATGTTTGTCATTTACTACCACTTGATGCAGTTGAAGATCAGGGGAATAAATTAACATTTATCACTATGACTTGCTGACGTCAGTGTAAATAATTCATTTGAGAGGATAGTGAGAGACATGACTCTGGAAAAATCAAGACTTACACCTCAAGTCATCCAGATTTTCAGATCAGATCATAAACTGAACTGTTTGAAACGTACAAGTATATAATAAAATGTATAACTAACCTGTTTTGGGCTGATCTTTTCACCTACAGGAACTGGAGTGAACATATGTTTACTTGCTGGGAAATGGATGTAATTTCTCTCTGGTTCAACTGTTACACCAATGAAATTCAACTGTAATAAGAAGAAAATATTATATAAACTTGATGTAAGATGCCACTGGAAGCTTATTTCAATCAAGCCAAATCCCATATAAAAAGGACATTCATATGCTGTAAAAACTTGTTTTTTCTTATTCAAAATATCTTTCAGAAACAATTTAAATTATATTGTTTAACTGTGGTGTTATATTTCATCAGGTCCCTTGGAAGTGTTGAAATCTGCAGCTATCTTACTCCAGATTTCAATACCATCAAAGTGGCAGAGTACATTAGTCTGATAAAGAAAAATTAAAACATGTTCATAAGCCAGCACATGGAAAAAATGACAAAGCAAACAGGGAAGGCCCAAATCCATTTAGTTTGATCAGGGATTTTGAGGTGAAAAGGGTGAACATTCTGATTTGAGAGTATTTGCTTCCCTTCTCAATGGGAGCTACTCATAAAAGATAGAATTCTTTCCTTTCAGTATCCACCTAAAAGGAAAGATTCATCTACCAGGGAAGCAAATTCTCTCCTGCTTGAGTAGTCACACTTTGAAAAGGTCTCTCACTGAGTAGTATCCAGTCACCCTTATCCAGTCCTGAAAGTGGATATAAAAGTTTAACATCTGTGTGTGTAAACTACAACCAATCAGCCAAGCATAAACATACTGGCTGGTTCTGTTGTTTTTTTTTTCCTTTGTTTCTAGGGGCAACCTTTACAGATTTTATTTCCATGTTTGTATCTCTCTTTATGTAGGCTTTCTTGTGAGCCAATTCATGACATCATCATACCGTAATTTCTCTAAATATTAGCTATCAACTCCTTATCACATTTAACCATTACAGTTTTTGTCTTTGCAAAATAACTATTTATAAGATGGCTTTAATTTAATGCTCTTGCTCAGATGATTGTTTTAGAATTATCAAAACCTATGTTTTTTGTGAAGAGATAAAAAAAATCAATATAAAACATACCAATATTTCTCTGCCTCTAGCCAATTTTAAGAGCACCGGCAGTCTGTCTGTCCCAGCCATGGTGTGTTTGTAGGTGAAGGTCACTGTCTTACATTCTCCTGGCTCCATGCTGCCTTTCTTTGGTTCAATTGTGAACAGATTATTGTCCATTACTTTCATCTAAAATATAAATATCAAACTGTTACAGCACTAGATAAAGTTATAATTGTGTAGATTTAGGAAGAAAAATGCTATTACATAGATCTAGAATTTCTGTGCCATGTAACTTGTGTTGTGCCTATGTACCTTGACTGTGAGACAGCAATGTGGACAGGTTCCCAGTGATGTTTAGAAGTTAGAATGATTTTTTTCTTTCTTTTCTTTTTCTTTGTTGTTATTGCTTCTTGTATGCAACACATTACCAGGGCCCAGTTGTTCAAAGCGTCGTTAGCTTAACGAGCTCGTTAAGGGTCATTTCATTAACTGTTTTAGCGGATTCAATATACAATATTCTGATATTTTTTGCTGAAAAAATGTGAGTAGCTTTTGCACTGCAAAAGCTACTCACATTTTTTCAGCAAAAAATTTCAGCATTTACGCGTATCACTCGATCTAAATTTTAACGAATCGTTAACTAACGACATCGTTAGCTTTGAACAACTGGGCCCAGGTGTTTTTAATTTTGTTGGGCAAATGACCACTGACTGGTTAAACCTCTGCAAAGGATATAGCTCATTTTATTTTGGGAACTGCCAAGACTCGTGTATTAGAAATACATGTAACATGAAACTGTCAAGTACTCAATGTGTATGAGTAGTCCCATGTTTTTACTTCATTTAACATTTTTTTTTCTTACCTCATCCTTTAACTCTTTCGGTGCCAAATTTCAGACGACATTTGTCATCTTTATTTTTTTTTTTTTTTTTTTATAAACTATCGCATGGAAAGAAGTGTATATGTAGAGTTGAGAGATTGAATATCAAACAGCATAGATCCAGATGAGATGGCTTAGTTTGAGCCATCTCACCTGGATCTACACTGTTTGCAAAAGCCTATATTATTGCTTATGGCAGTGAAAGAGTTAATATTGTTATATGTTCTTTACACCATCACTTAAATTATTATTTTTTGTTACCTCATCATTTAACATCATTACATTTTCTTACCTCATGCAATTCATCTTCATCAAACTCTCCGGTCTCAGCCCAGTACTCCAACTCAAGATGCAGGTCAGAGGGGAGCAAAAATGCCCTGAAATAACACATTAGATAAAAGAATTTGAGACATTTTATCTTAAAATGGAAATGAAAATTTTTGAAAGCCCTATACAGGGAAAAAGTAAAGATAAACTTTGTTACTGATCTTTTTTCCTGTAACAAGAAGACATTTAAAGTTTGTTTGAATTTAGCTTTTACACCTTCGCTCTAAATTTGGAAAATTCTTCCATTTTCTTTAATTTGGACAAGTTCATTATTTTAAAAGAGACAATTTTCAATTTTTCTCTTTAGAAAATAACTTTTTGTGGTTTTGTTGTTGTTGTTGTTTTTTTTCATCCAAAAAAACATTGATATTTTTCTTATTAATCAATGAAAACATTTGTTGTGTGGACTCATTGGAAGTGTCTAATATAGGTGTCAGTAATTCCACAAAGAGTATCTACAACATATGATTTCATGGAGAAGTACAAAAATATATTCATTTCGATTCTCCTTTTTTTCTAGAGCTACTGTCATAAACAGAAATGAAAAGAGTGCAGACTTTGTTGAGATGGCTAATTACACAAAAAACCTTGTGGGTACTCTATGGAATTACCTTGATGAGGCAGTTCCAATATGTACCACAAGATTTGCACTGTTCCAAAAATAACAAGAAGAAAACCTACAATCCCCACCCCCGCACCCTCTGCCTCAAAATAACACAAACAAAAAAAAAACATCACCTCTATTATTAATTTATCTGATGTTAAAAGGAAAGGACACAGTTTTCTTACCATTCTGTAGCAACAGTTCCTGTATTTTCAAACATTAGGTTGATGATACATGGGTCACTTCCTAGAGGAGCAGCACTAAAGTTGAGGTCCATGATGGCGCGTGTGTAAACAGGCGGTCGTCGTTGGTGACTGTGACGGGTCTGTACACTGTACAATAACTCACGGGCAGAGGGATCAGAATCCAAGCACACATTAAGGCTGGAAAGTTTAAAGGTTTTGAAAACTTGAGAAATGCAGAAGAGTATTTCATTTGTGGAAACTTTGTCCTAAAATGAATGGGTGAATCCAGGAGAAAATTCTTATAAAAAATATACATGTACAGCTGACTCTAGTTACCTCAAAGTCCAAGGGACTCTCTGAAATAATTTGAGATATCCATACCTTGACATATCAGATTTGCAGAATTGAGGAAAAAATAAATCAAACAACCATATTTCACAAATGAATATGTAATTTGACTCCTGAAGTTAGAGTTATATTAAAAATATTGTGGAAAAGAGGAGAAATTGCTCCTTTGGAGCAATTTCTCCTCTTTTCCACAATATTTTGTTTCCTGATGTTAGATTTCCATGTCGCAAACAGTGACCAGATTTTTCACTTCGAGATAAGCGGTTATTTGAGATAAAAAGAAGTCAAGATAACGAGAGTCAGCTGTATAATGTCTCATACTAAACCTAAATATTAGGACACTTGAACACCTTTATACCATACCTGTTCTAAAATTTCCACCATTTCACATCATGTTGATGTGTCTAAAGACTGTTGGATGTGTAGCAAACAGTGTAGACTGATTAGAGGCTGTGTCTTGCAACATCTGATCTGAATCTGCACTATTTGCTTGGGATTGTTTATCCCAATTTTTAGGGTAAATGGAGTAATTTTTAATAACTGCTTAATAAACTGGCTTAATGTATGTTGCTGATGTACATCCTTTGTTGATCAAAGTAAGTTCAGTCAGTATTCTGATTAGGTTAGGCCAGATCGGTAGTACCAAACCTACCTTCAAATAAACAATGCGTGTTATAATGAACTGTGTTATAAAGATGTTCTAATATATTTCAAGAATAGATGATTTTTACATAACTATCTGACTATACTTACTTGTCAAGAGAGAAGAGTGACCAAAGTTGTTTTTTACTAATACCAATAGCACTACCATAGCATCTAGCATCTGTAACTGACATGGTGGGGAAAACACCAGTCGTCAAAATATGACAGAGGTGCTGTGGCTCTGTAGATTCCTGGGTTTCACCTGAAAAAATTATTAATCATGCTTATGTCTGCGGTACATTTTTGTGTTTCTAATCATCCACTAGTTTACCTTGATTTAAGCCATATGAGTCAAAGTCGTAAACATGCATTATGTTATCACTGTATTTAACCATAAATTTATTTTGATTTAATGGTTTCCCTGCTAGTGGCGACTTTTGTCATATGCTGATAACCTTTGCAAACAGTTTGGACCCAGATCAGGCCCGACAAAACGTCGGGCCTGACCAGGATCCAAACTGTTTGATACTCTGATGGTATTCCTGAAAGATTTTTTTTTAAAAATGTTCATTTAAAAAAAAAAAATCCATGGATGACAAAAAATCATGCAAAATTACCCAGCATGCAAAGAGTTAAAGGGAATAGATACATGTTCAGCTGAGGCAACTTTGTTAAAATTGTTTTGCCTATCACTGGAAAAGGGTTCTACTCTAAAAGGAAAGTATATGCTGACATTGGAAGCAAATTCTTTCCTTTTAGAGTAGACTCTTTTTCAGAAGGTATTGGATGGCATGAAAACAGACAGAAAGTCACCACAGTTTTCTCCCTTCTCAAAATCTACCAAATGTATCTAGTTTCCTTAAGCCATCTGAATCACATCACTCAACTATTTTGTTGTTACTGTACTTATCCATTAGTATATAATTTAAATCCATCTGAGATACCTTGAGACAGAAAAAGAATGCAGTTAGTACCTCCAGAAAGGGAACTTTTTAATAACCAGACAATACTGGCATTTTTTCTTATTAACCTTGAAAACATACACTTTGGGTATTTATTGCCTGAAATCTACCAAGGTTATCCAGATCCTGAGCAGACACTACAAGTGGACATGTTTGGTTATTTGTAGTTTTCAAATGGTTCATTAATTTAGAATTGACCAAAATTCCCTTACAATTCCCTGACATTTCCGTGATGTGAATTCAAATTTTCCTGACAATATCAGAGCTGGAAATTTTATGAATTTAGCAAGAAAGATACATCAGGAACAAACATCTCAGCTTCATCAGGCTAAAATGTAATATTCCCTGAAATTTTTGCAAAATTTGTTTTTTTTGGATTCCCTGACAATTCCCTGACCTTGAAAAAAATAAATTTCCCTAACATTGCCCTGAAGTGTATGAACCCTGTTCTTACAGTAGGTCTTGATTTTTTGACAAGAAGAAAAAAGTACATACCTTCAGGAGTTACCAGCTGGTAAGATATTGCAAACTGATATGTCACTCTACGGATTGGTTTCACCATGGCTGAAATTATCTGTCTTGATCGAGCCGGTATAATACCCTCCATCTGACTTAACTCAAGAGCTGCAAACACAGACAATATACAATTTAAACCTTTAAAGCACCAATCACAAGTGAAGCATATGGTATTTTTTCTATTTTTTCAGAGAAAAAAAGTACAGACATTTCATGTGAATTTCTGCTTGGCAGACATACCACATGAGATGTCAAGACATCTCTGAAAAAAAAAAAAAAATAAGTAAAAAATTTAAAATGCTGTCTGCTATAGCTTTTTCTTGGTGTTTTAAGGGTTAATCAGACCTGGCATCAAGTCAATCAATATTTTTGAACAAGATATTTACTTAACGAGGCTGACTTTAGTTTGCATAGGGCATATATCTATCACATGCTGATTGTTATAAAAACAGGTAGTATATATATATACCTGCATGTTAATCAAAAATCTGTTGATGATGATGATGATGATGAGAGCTCATCTTTCTACTGGTCCTTTCTTATCTAACTTAACACCTTTTGTAATTTCCTCAGGGTATTGTCCATCCATGGTCTGGTCTATGAGGAGACGCTAGTGTAAACTACAAATACTGTTGCTGAATAATACTGGTCCATTCTTACCTAATTTATCACCTTTTGTAATTTCCTCAGGATATGGTCCATCCATGGTCTGGTCTATGAGGAGACGATAGTGTAAACTACAAATACTGTTGTTGAATAATATTACATGTTTGGAAGCTGAGCTACCCACAACAATGTCTCCGTAGTCAAGGTAGCCTTCCTCTGCCTGGAAATCCATGAAAACACTTTATTAGAAACAATTATTTTATTATCAACAGAGCTGCAACATCAGAAAATGTACCTTTAGACATGTGCCCCCCTCCCCTACCCACCCCCAGCAAAGCTTTAGATCAGACTGTGCATATGCGCAGTCTGATCAAAATCTTTCCGGGATGCATTTTGTATAGCCAAGGATGCAATATTTCTTCATGTGGACAATGAAGGCTCTGATCAGACTGTGCAAAGGTGAGGCTGATTTGAGTCTTCACTGGGTACACATGTTGCAGCTCAATTACAGTGGCAAGTGAAAAGGGTCTTCAAGGTGTATATGTAGATCAGACGTTAAATCCAGAAAGTCTGATCTGGCCTTACAGAATCATCTGATACAGTGATTATACCAACGAACAGCAAGGCCCTGATCAGACTGTGTGGATGCACAGGATATTATGAGTATTGCACATGTTGGACATTGTTCATAATATTAAGGAGAACTGGCATGCTTTCAGGAGAGACAACTCTGTCAAAATTGTTTTGCCTCCCTTCTGAAAAGGGGTCTACTTTAAAATGAAAGAATTTGCTCCTACTGCAGCAAATTCTTTCCTTATAGAGTAAACCCCTTTTCAGAAAGGGATTGGTGTGCAAGAAAGCTATTAGGAAGTTATGACGTTACAAATATTGTCTTCCTTGTAAACAAAATGAGAAGAAAATCATCCAGGTGTATCCGATCTCCTTAGCCCGGTGAAGGTTAAATTAGCTTACACTTTTATTTTCTTTCTTACTTTTTTCTCTGAAGTATGTTTTGGCATTAAGGTAATCCAGAGCATGCTGAAATATTTTTTCTTACTTATCACAGAGAATGGGAGTTGCATTTTCTTTAAATCACCTTATTGGAAGATCTTAAAGAAACTAGTTCTCCTAGCAGGGCTTTTCAAAACTGAAGGTTTTTCAGAATGGTTGATTTTGTGCATAGTAAAAGCTTTCTTGTGGAAATTTTCACTAAAAGGAAAGGAATAAAAAGAAAATATTTCCCTTGAGACTTGCAAATCATACAAAAAAAACCCCCCACAAACTACTATACTACTGCACATTTGAAAGGCAGAAAAAATGCATTTCTCAATCCAAAAGTATTCATGTTTTTCTTATTTCTGCACAGAAAATGTATATTGTTGGTGCTCTTTAGAAGTGCCTCAGTGAGGCACTTCTAATGAATACCCATAGAATATATATTTTTATGGAAAAATAATGCGTTATTTATTTTAATTCTCCTTTTATCTAGAGCCATGTTGTTTATTTATAGCTGAATTTGCAACTTGCTCAGAAATATTCCTGCACACATTCACCTCTATACATATGTGCAGTCCTAAAATCTAACTCACCTTAATGTCTCCAATAGAGCCTTCACCAATAGCTCTTACATCAAACTGTTTTTTCTTTCCCCCTGAAGAATTGCTGCTGAATCCCTGGCCCCATACAACCAGTGCCGGCTTCATAACATACTTCTGTTCTTGTTTTGGGACAAATGACCATGTCTGTGACTGTAAGACATAAAGAAAACTGTTAAAATGATGCTCATGTTCAACCTCTGACTTTCAGAATGTAAAAATCAGCAGAGGACTTTCTTAAACAGTTTTCCTTATAGTCATAGCTCCTTATAGGATGATAATTTAGAAGATTCTATTTTCTTTCACAAAAATGTCTTGCAGGTACTCATGGAAACTGACTTGCTCAGGCAATTCCATAGGGCTCCACAAGATATACTTTGGTGTGAAAATTAAGAAAAAAAAAAAAACAACAAAAAACAAAACATGTTTTACCCTTTATCTGGACCTCTGTACAAATTAGGTTCTGACATTTCATTAAAATCATTTCCTGGAATGTTAAGTCAAATTATTTTGGGAAAATATCTCCAAAATTTCCAAAGGAATTAACTTTAATGAAGTAAGCCTTTGGCCTTTTTGTATTTTTTGCTCAGTTTTAGAGCAAAGAGTTTTGTAGGTTTACTGCATTTTTTAACAGATGAGATGAAGAAAGCATAAATTTGTAACACCTAGCATACTAGGTAAAAACATTCAGCAGACATTCAGAAATATTTTATTTTTCCCAGAAACATACTATTTGCATGAAATATAAAAAAGCTGTTTACTGGAAAAATAAGAAAAAAATATCAATATGCCATCTGCCGACTTTGCCCAGGGAGTGCTAAAGGTAAAAAGTATTGTTAAAGTGACCAGAGAAATGGTGGGTGACCTCACTGCACCCAAGGTATATACATGATGGAATAAAAATAGTCACTGGCAGGATTAATAATAAAAAAATACTAGTGGCAAGACCATATACTTATGCCTTTACTGCATTACTGGAATTTCTCTGTGTTAAATGTAAATCTTTCTGTAACATACCCCATGTTTCCAAGCTAAACCCTGGAAATGGCAGGTGCTCTCTCTCTATGGGCATACAATCAATCCAGCATGCCCTACATGTACACATGTGGAAGATTTAGTTATTTCTCATATGATAAGAATTTCATTGATTTTAGTCCTGTTCAGGGTGATATATGGACATATACATACATAATTTATTCAGGTATTAGTGACTAATTAATGACAAGGAGAAGTTCATGTCGTGTGTTCATAAATGGACCAGCACTTACCTGACTCTCATTAGGTTGTATAATGCCAGAATCTGGTGTAACAGATAACAATTTCTTGTCTGCATATCTCAACTTCCATTCAAATCTGTAAAATAGACAAAATTATTGACTTTAAGTACTTAAAATTCAGACATTAACCAACTGAAGACTGAAGACCCCTAAATGGGTAACTGGCAAACAGTGCAGACCCAGATCAGGTGCCGCAGAATGTGGCATCTGATTAGTGTCTCCACTGTTTGCGAATAGTTCTATCATTTTTCTTCAGGAATATCTATATCATGTAGCCTGAAATAGAAAATGGACTCTTCCAATATATAGAGTGGGAGAATTTATTCAGTCTTTCAAGGGTTAAAAAAACAAACAAAAATAGCAAATCATACCATAACCACTTCAAATACATATACAGACATCAAAACTCCTTACCATACTTATTGTAAAATTTGAATTTTGTCCGACCTGATATGTATGTTTCATATATGCATTGGAACAACTTTTGTTAAAATTCTGTTCATGTCTTAGTATTTTTAACATTCCACTAATGGTATTTCAGTCATTCAAGATGATGACAACAACATGGAGGAGGTTACATTTAAGACAACACTATAAAATTTTGAAAACAGTTTCACCCCTAAGAGGGGATCAAACCCACATCTGCTAGATTTGCAGGAAAGCTCTAAACCTACTGTGCAACTGGTGCCCACATTATGTCATTTGCAAAGCCTAAAAAAATCCTCCAAAAAGTCTGTGTTACAAACAGAAGTAAAACTGTTTATATACCTCAGTGGAATTCTGGAGACATTTTTGATCATGTATGTTCTTTTTGATGATGTACCAACACAAGTTGGTTTGAAGTACATCTCTCCTTGGGTCTCAAGAAGAACTTGAGGGGCTTCAGCAGATCCCCACAGTTTTAATACCTGCAATAAATGAGACATGTCTAACAAAACCATAGCTCAAGATAAGTTGTTTTTTCAAGTAGAAAGTAATGCTATTTTTCTTACTTCTCAACAAAAACATATGCTATGGTATGCAAAGGTGCTTCTTATATAAAGTACCCAAAATGTAGGTTTCATAGAGGATAAAAAAAAAAAATCCTTACAGCTAGGAAAACCAATTCTTCTCATGGCATACACAAATACAGTAGCTTCTTACTTCAAACATGATCTGCTTATTTCCCTTTGACCATAAAAAACATCTGGACACATTTCAAACAAGTAAACTAAATTTGACAGAAGGAAAAAATGCTTAATTAAATATTTATCAAATATCAAACACCTATGAAGTTATTTTAAGACAAACCTAAAATATAATTACCATTAAGAGCATACAATAATAGGAATCAATTTGAAATCTCATCAAATTTTCATCAATTAATCATATTTACTGTAAATATTTGAGAAGGAGCTAACAGTTAACTATTACAGCACCAAATTTCAGCTGTCAAAACTGCCATCTGCAAAGTTTTTAACAAAAGATTTATTGGAAATAAATTTATATCTAAATATCAAAATCCTGATGAATGGACTTGTTTTGAGCCATACCACCTGGATCTAGATCTTATTATTACCTTCTATGCTGACAGAGTAGCAATGTCACATAAAAACTATATACACCACAGCCTCTTTATAACACTATTGCTGGGATACAAAACAAAAACCACCATAATGTATCAAACAAAAATGTATAGATTATATAGAAAAATGGCCATTTATGGTCATTTTTCTATATAATCTATACATTTTTATTTGGATACTACAGTTATGGAGTCCACCAGTTAAACGTCTTAGATCCAAAATCAACTTCTAATGATCCATCTTATAAACCTATAAAAAGGTTTCAGTGTACAAAAAAAACAACAAAAAAAAACAGCAGATATAAGCCAAAATTAGCTCTCACCTGATCATATTTGTTATTATCGTTTAGTCTCATTGTCAACTTCTGTTTGTATGTTTTGACCTCCGGTGGGCTAATTTTCACCACAAAAATCTGAAGATCTCCTTTCATCAGACCTTTACCTGGCTTAACTGAGTAGACCCTTGAGAAAATGACAAAAAATGAAATTTGAAATAAAACACATTTTTTTTTTTTCAAAACAAAAGAGATGCCATAACATATGTTTCCATAGCAAAAAGAATATTTATTTGGATAAGAATCTCTGATATCAAGTGTACTGAAATGTACAAAATACTTCTCTACAATTGTTATTTTTCAAAAATATTTCTTATATTGAATTATATTTTGTATTTCCTGTGATGTTGTAAGCACATTTTCATTATTAACTCTTAAACACTCATGCAAACTTTAAAACTAAAAAGATAGAATGCGTAGGAGCTGACTTATAAACAAGACAACTGAACTATCCGGTATTAGAAACAGATCTGTGGTAGAAAAATCTAAAATTGCTGAAAAATCTCTAGATCATTTCAAATTGTTGTGCATGTAACATTTCAAAATATCTGTATTTCTGGGCCCAGTTGTTCAAAGCGTCATTAGCTTAACGAGCTCGTTAAGGGTCATTTCGTTAACTGTTTTAGCGGATTCAATATACAATTTTCTGATATTTTTTGCTGAAAAAATGTGAGTAGCTTTTGCACTGCAAAAGCTACTCACATTTTTTCAGCAAAAAATTTCAGCATATTTGCATATCATTCAGTAAATTTTAACGAATCGTTAACTAACGATGTCGTTAGCTTTGAACAACTGGGCCCTGAATAATTATAAAAAGGCACATATACCTTTACAATATGTGCTGAAAGTATTTGAGCCAAAAATAACCTCAGAGGCATAGGTGGACAGCCAAGGCCCAAATCAACCTGTGCATCCAAGAAGTCTGATCAGGATCTTTGTTTTCTGCTTGTAAAACCACTGGATACAGCAGAATGTATCAACAGAGGGTGATTACATTGTTGAGACTGCAGATGCACAGGTTGATCTGAATCTGCCAATTTTGTATATGCTCAAAGAGTTCTTTTTGCTAAATACAGCTCATTTGCATATGATGCACAACATGCTAATAAGCCCTTTATGTCATAAGCAAACAGGGAAGACCCAGATCAGCATGCGCTTACATGCAATCTGATCTGAGCAATCTCTGTTCATCAACATATACTAAAGAATCCATTGATTCTGTAAGAAGTCAATGCAGACCCTGATCAGGCCTAAGTTGTCTGCAGATTGCATATGGGCCCTTTTTGTGCATTGTGCATCATATGTGAAAAGATTTTTAACAGACTATATGTGAATTCACAAACCAGTCTGGGTCTTTGCTGCTCATGTGAGGGAGACAGCCCATAACCTCATGCATCATGGCTCTACACAACATGCTTTTTTGAATAAAAAATTATTCATACTTTTCTTCATATTTTTCTTATTTGTCCATGAAAACATATGTTAAGAGTTTCACAATGGGAAAAATAGAAAATTTCTTATTTTTTAAAACCTCTGAATAGAATAAAACTTTTAGTGCATACGCAGTTACGACAAAAAGGTTTTGCATCAAATCGTGGCAAAAATTCGCTAATTTACTTCTTCTGTCAGAGTAAAATGCTGTTCAAAAAACAACTTTCTGAAATATGTTGAAAGCAGAGTAGATAATGTACAGCATCATTGATAGATGTACATATACACAAAGAATAAAGCATCAAAATTCAAATATTATCTGTATGGCCCATAAATTTCTTACTTAGTGTCATCTTTCTCCATATCAAACATTATTGGAGTTGTTCCATCATTCTGTACGAGGACTGTGCGGTATGTTGACTCTCTAGCATTGACAGCGGGGAACACCAGATGTGGTGTGTCTATCTTATAACGTGGTAGGAATGTCTCATTGTTTGGCATGAATGTGTGACCTGATCAAATAAAAGAAAAGTATTATATTTACTAAAGGGAAACTGATATATATTCAAGGCAGGTAACTATTTCAAAACTGTTTTGCACTCCTTCTGAAAAGGGGTCTATTCTAAAAGGAAAGAATTTGCTCCTATAATTTGCTCTCTATTGGATGAGTTCTTTCCTTTTAGGGCTGGTAACTATTTTAAAACTGTTTTGCTTCCATTCTGAAAAGGGGTCTACTGCTGATATATCTGAAAGTTACTAGTTGAGTGGCAAACAGTGTAAACCCTGATCAAACTGATCCATTTGATCTGGATCTTCAATGTTTGCTTGGATACATCTGTCCAAATAACTATTTAGAGTAAATTTGGTAGCAGTAAGATATTGTGTGGGTGCAGTGAAGGTTATAACCAGGAAATCAGTTGTGGAATCAGGTCTGGGCCTTCATTTCACTCTTAAGGAAAGAATTTGCCTCAAGAAATAGAAATGCAGATATGCCCCAAAATAGCTTAAAATAAGCAGCAACTGAAAATCTACCTTGTGACAATTGCACCTGTCAAGACTTCTAGCAGCCTGCACAGCCATGCAGTCTGGTTAGTCTTCACTGGGTGCTCTGTGGAAAGCCAAAGCTTTGAGGATTCTTCAGGCAGACAGGAATGACTCTTGATCAGACTGTGCAGATATGCAAATAGATCTGAGTTTTACTGGCCACAATTAATAACATGCATTTTTTTTTTCTTCACTTACATTCGAATAGCTTTTGTTTCTTTTGGCCCATTTTAATGCATAGCATGTTGGGTAAAAATTTCAGCAGCTGACATTTTGAAATATTTTTTTTTTTAGTCTTCCCAGAAAATAGGTTTGACATTTCAAACAAAGCATCCCCTAAGGAGAGAATTTGCATGAAATGTCAAAGCCTATTTCCTGGAAAAAGAGAAAAATATCATCAATTTGTCATCTGCTGAATTTGCCTAGTGAAAGGTAAAGGTTAAATAGCTCTTACCAGTACAAGTGAGAGTTAAGCACCATGGTGGGCAGTGAGTTGTATCTTCTACCAGCTTGTAATCTCGGAGACTCTTGTAATACACGTAACACTCCAGTTCATTCCCATACAGCTGGTTAGGGGCATTCTATAAGCAAACAAGTGATGTATACGGTAATTAACCAGACACCATAATTACTTACTATTCTTGTCCTAAAATCTGAACAAGACAATTTATCTACTTGTTAATGACTCATAGATCTAGATAAGAATGGGTATTTTGTGAATATTTTCCTTATTTCTCCATCAAAACATAAGTTCTGGGTATAAAAAAAGCATCTTATCAGGAGCTATGTAATGTGACTAAAACTGTTGAATGAGTGGCAAGCATTGTAAACCCAGATTAGCTGCCACATTCTAGGGCATCTGATCTGGGTTTACACCCTTTGCTTAGATCTGTCTGTCTGAATAGTTAGGGTATAGCAATTTCACTTAGGACTGTCTGGACCTGCATTGCCTGTACCTGTCCACAGAATATTCTATTAGCAAAAAAGGTGTACAGGGTCATATGGACTGACTCAAGTGAAAAATGCCTTCAAATGTTAAATGAAATGTGCAGATCTGGCCAATACACACAATTATGTCTTGGTGCAAACAAGAACTGATTGTTTTTGGGAAAAAATGGTATTCCCACAACTCATGTTGACCTTTAAAACAAGGACAACTTGCCAAAATCTAAATAATTGTTAGACATGCCCGAATGATATATTGCCAATTCTGCAAATTCAAAAGAAAATCACCAAATGGTTTGCAAGACAGGGTAAGTGACTGGAAACACAGACAAACCATACATAAAACTACTTACTGGTTTAAATGAGACACTGAATGTACAAGACTTGAGAGGTGGAACATCAATACATGTTGGTGTGACTGAAAATGTCTTGTTTGAATCTGTAAAGAAATCATGATTTAAATAGTAACATGATAAATGGTCATTTTCTACATAATCTATACATTTTTGTTTGGATACAACACTTTTAGGATCCACCTTTAAACTGTCCTATATCTGAAACTGTCTTATAATGAACCATCTTATAAAGTACAGTGAAGTTAGATCAATAGCTTTGCCTAGCAACAATCCATAGCATTGTTGTTTTTTTTTGTTGTTGTTTGTTTGTTGTTTTTTTATTGTGTAATAAGTTAGATAAATAGCTTTCACATCTACAATCTATAGTACTGTATTTTTTTTCTTTTGTATGATTAGTTAGGCTGATGGCTTTCACACACCTACAATCCACTGCACTGTAATTTTTCCTTTTGTGTGATTAGTTAGATTAATGAGTTTATCATCAATCACCCGCAGGTTCTGGCAATTCCCAAAGTCTGCTACATTTACATCTAGGCTCACATGTGGAACAAAATTCTGGAAAAAAAAGAAGAAAATTAGAATAAACTAAAAATGGTATTTTCAAAGAAAACAGATGTCCCCCAACCATGAATTTTCAGTTTTTTTACTGTTGTGACCTTAAAAATAAGGGCAAGGTCGCCAAAATCAGTTTTTTGTTCTGTTTATGTCCCAATATATATCCATGAA
Source organism: Anodontia alba (assembly GCA_964016985.1). Taxonomy (NCBI): domain Eukaryota; kingdom Metazoa; phylum Mollusca; class Bivalvia; order Lucinida; family Lucinidae; genus Anodontia; species Anodontia alba. The sequence goes on from OZ024837.1 coordinate 15,495,824, forward strand.
AATCTGGTAAGAATCCCACCACTGTTTCACATTGTACACACAAAAGGTGTCATGCCAAAGCTGACGCCAATGCTGATACCAACAAGATCCTCACCAAAATCAATATGTCTCTCTGCCTGTAGGTTGAGGGACATAATGATCAGCAAAACTGTCAAGTACCATATTTACAAGTATTGGGACACCTCAACTCCTTACAATAGTTGTTCTAAAATTTGAAAAAGTAAAATTTACTACCCGATGTTGTGTCTAAAAATTGCTAAATGAGTGGCAAATAGTGTAGCTCCTGATGAGATGCCATGTTCTGCAGCTTCTCATCTGGGTCTATAATGTTTGCTCAGGCCTGTCTGTCTGAATACATACTGTAAATACGATACAACTGTTTCCTGTGTAACATTTAGGAGGTCTTAGAATACCTGCACAATAGCAGGATATAAAACAGAAAAAGTTTTTCTTATTTTCCCTAAAAAACAGGGCATTTCATGAAGTTTAATGGCTCTATCAACAATATTTTAACCATGTTGAGCCATCTTTCAGAAAGAGGAAGAGAGAAAAGAATGGGATGGATGAAAAAAGGCCCCAGACCCTGATCTGGCTTTAATTGAGTCAAGAATATTCCTGCAAAAATCCAATAACAACATGGTCAACTCTCCATAAGTTTCAGGAGTGCCCACCATCCTACCACTTATATAGTGACTAGTGGGGACATGATTCAGTGAATTGTCATTGCATCACAGTCCAGAAGCTTTGGTTTGGTTAGGTTGATGTTTTATGGCCCAGTCAACACTATTAAGGCCATGTTGAGCCGGTCAGTTTACTTAACCACACTTTTCCTGGGCAGGCTTAGTCTGCTATGTGTCAGTACATGTGCACATTCTTTCACCAGAAACTGACAACTGCCCTTCTTGAATCAGCGGAAGAGAGAGAATGACTGTAGAAAATATTTCACAAGCAATCTCCCCGAAAGAATGTTGCTATACCCATCTGGGATAGAACCCGCAATCTCCTGATCACCAGTTGGATGAACATCTGACTGAGCAAAAGAGGCCTTTTTTTTTATGTCTGGTTGTCGGTGTTTTTTTGGTAACTTCAGTTCAGTTGAACCATTTACAAATTACAACATCTTTTTTTTCAATTTAGTATGATTAAAACTTGGCAAAAACTGTGAGCAAATCTCTAAAAAATTATTTCTATCTTCTCCCTACTTTAATTTTCCATACAGTGTACAATAAAAGCCACTTTAGTTTTTCAGTAAAAGTACATTCATATTGGAGAACTTTCAGTCTACCATACTGACACATCATCACGAAGCAAAAAGGACAAGTATGGTAAGGTGTTACGGTGTCTGAATATTTAGGTTAATTATGGTATCCTGATATGTGTCATACAGTAAGTATCATGATATGTATCATGTGGCAAGTATCATGATATGTATCATATCTTGAGGTAGCTGTACCATTGCAAGCCTAATACAGACAAGATTTTATTGACAAAGTTTAACATCAGCGAGATAAGTGAGGATACAGTTTGCATTATCAGCACAAATGTAGCCACCTTGTCACTACAGGCAGTACTTACAATTACATCACTATGGAAACCATCATTGAAATATTCATCCATGGGTGGGTAGCGGTGGAGTGGTGGATCACTGGGCTTTTCTACTGTACCATACTACAATAAAATAACAGAAAAGATGAGAGAAATATGTCAAAATGTGTATTATATGTAGTGTACTAAACACAGACTACATATTTATTTCTTGAAAATAAAAAAAAAATGCTTAATAGCATCTTGTTTGAGCTGTTTTTCACAACTGTATTTTTGATGAGACTACTCAAATGAAATATGAAGCCTATTTAGACATTCAAATATACAAACAAAAATAAATATTTGAAGACATAAATTACTGCATGCATTAATTAAAAAAAATATTTCATCATGTTTTTTTATGCTGATAATATTTCTATGATTACAACAAAATTATCATCATCATAAATAAATAAATAGTGTATCAGTGGTACCATACTCATTATATATATGGGTGAGGTCAAGCGAAAAAGTGCCTTCAAACATGCACAACATACACAGATTCAGATCATCATGCATATGCTCAAAGACACATCTGAGTATTTGCTCTCCAAAGATACATTCTATAGTTTTCAATGATTCTGTTAGGGGACAGTGAAGGCCCTGATCAGACTGCACGGATGTGCAGTCTGATCTGGGCATTCACTGTCTGCATATGCCCCAAGACATGTTTTCACAAGGTACGGCCCATATACAAAACACATACATGTATAGGTCCAGATAAGGCATTATTTCTCCACGAAAAAATATGTTGTGTAGAAGCACCTTTTGTCCTCACCAATATTTACTGACAAACCATAAATTATATCATGTGAAATGGCCTTATGATACGAGCTCAGTGTGAGAAAATGTACTGTATGACATGAACGCCCAGCAAAAGACTCAGTGAAGATTCTGGTTAGACTGCACAGACGTATGAGCCTTCGCTAGGTGAAAATGTCAGACGGTACATTTACTTATGATGAGGCTCATATATATATGAGCAGTGGAGGCTACATGTAGATAGCTCCATATCTGTCCAATCTGAGCAGAGCCTTCTCTGTTCTCCCAGAGGAAGCCAGGATATTGTACCACCCGCTGACAAATATGGAAGACCCTGTTCAAACTGCACCATGAACACCCAACTTTTACACCTATACTAAAGCTTGAGAAAACAGGGCCGTTGTTCAAAACTACTCAGGTCGTTAGTTAACATATTGTTAAAACTTTGATCATTAAATATGGCATATACGCTAAAATGTTTTCTGAAAAAATGTGAGTAGCTTTTGCAATTGCAAAAGCTACTCACATTTTTTTCAGCAAAAATAACTGTGAGTTAGATATTGTACTTACTAGAACATTTAACATTTTGACCACTAACAAGCTCGTTAAGCCAACGATGCTTTGAACAATTGGGCCCAGATTTTAAAGAAATCCTTTGACTTAATTTTGTGTCCCTTTCTTTGTAATATTACTGCTTATCGTTATCAACCCTTAACCCATGGTAGACTGCATGAACTCCCCCACACTACAGTATATATTGGAAGATTCTAATTTTGATTTTAGGTATGTCAGGCTAGGTGATTTAGATATTTCTAGAGAAAAATGACTGAACTATTTGCAAATAGAGGAGACCCTGATCAGATGCCACATTCTGCAGTGCCTGATCCGAGTCTGCACTGTTTGCCAATTACCCTTTTAGGGCTCTCAAGACTACAATGGGTTAACATGCAAGGCACAATGGCAGCAGATAATATTCAAAAATACTTGTTTTTTACTTTCCTAAGAAAATAAGGCTTGACCATTCAAGTAAATCATTTGCCTGGCTCTCAAAAAAAAAAAAAAAAAAAATTAGAATGTCATCTAGTACAATGATACCTGAAGAGTTAACTGTATTATTGTAAGTATATTTGTTACACAAATACTTAACACTCCAAATCTGATTATTAGCCGACATGATATTTAAATGGTTTTCTGAGAAAACAGGATCTGATATTTCAGGTGAATGGTCTGCTATTGTGATTCACATTAAAGGTCAAGCGCTATTTAAGAAATACCGGTAAGAACATTATCACAAATTTGCTGTCTGATCGTTTTGTGATAATTTAACTAAATGGTTTTATTCCTTTTTATTGCAAGTTCATTTCCTATTGTGTCAATGACAAAAAAGCATAGGTACACACTTTAATACTGCCTCAGTTTAACTGGAAAATTCTTGTGATTTTCTTCAGCCTATGTTTTCATGTAGAAATAAAGAAGAAACAATACTTATGGGCTGAAAAAAAAAGCAGTTAAATCAGAGCTATGCTGAACTTTTGAGACTTCAACTAATCATAGCTCTTGATAAGGCTTTTATTTTTCATCCAAACAGTACTGACATTTTTTTTAGCTATTTCTCCACAAAAATATATGAGCTAGGATACTAAGAACCCTACAATAAGACTTGTGCGATCAGCAAAGACTCAGGTCAGCCTTTGCATCTGTGCAGTCTGATCAGTCATCATTGATTGCCTGTGCCTTCTACAGCCTCCAGGCTATTCAAAGAGGGATAAACAAGAACTGTTGCCATACTGGGTGCATGTACAGGCTGATCTGAGTCTTTGCTGGTTTGTAGGTTTTGTCGTGTGCTGGCTCATATATACTATGGTACATATAATACACGCCAAGCTGAGAATCTGCAACAAATGTCCTGGGCCCAGTTGTTCAAAACTAATGATGTCGTTAGTTAACATTTCTTCTAATTTGATCATTAAATGTGGCATGTAAGTTAATATTTTCTCTGAAAAATGTGAGTAGCTTTTGCATTTGCAAAAGCTACTCACATTTTTTCAGCAAAAATAACTGTGAATTAGATATTGTACTTATTAGAACAGTTGACATTTTGACCACTAAGGAGCTTGTTAAGCTAACAATGCTTTGAACCACTGGGCCTTGGAGAAGTAAGAAAAATATCTATCTACATGTAGTACACTGGATCAAATCCTGCAAAAACTGTTTCTCATATCCATGACATTTTACTGTATTTCACTGGACACCATCTCAGCACTTATATTTAACTAAAGATCAAAATAAACTTTGTCACATCATCCAAACCTACATGGTGAAATACAAGAAAAATAACAACAAGAAGTGCTATCACCAATAGTGTAAGTGACCAAAGGCTAAAGGAAATGGATACACACTTTCAGGAGGAAGGCAATTCTGTCAAATTGTTTTTGTTCTTTCTGAAAAGGGGTTTACTATAAAAGGAAAGAATTTGTTCCCTTTGGGAACAAATTCTTTCCTTTTCTAGTAAATCCCTTTTCAGAAGGGTTTGATGTACAACTTCCTGAGCTTTTATTTTTTTTTTTTGTTTTTGTTTTGTCCTTTCTGAAAAGGGGTTTACCCTAAAAGGAAAGAATCTGTTCCTAAGGGGAACAAATTCTTTCCTTTTCTAGTAAATCCCTTTTCAGAAGGGTTTGATGTACAACTTCCTGAGCTTTTTCTTTTGTTTTTTGTTTTGTCCTTTCTGAAAAGGGGTCTACTCTAAAAGGAAAGAATCTGTTTCCCTTGGGAACAAATTATTTCCTTTTCTAGTAAATCCCTTTTCAGAAGGGTCTGATGCACAGGAAGTTGTCTCCCTTGTGAAAAAAGGCAGAAAATCTAAAAAATGTACCCAGTCCCCTTCAGAAAGAACCATTGTAAGTAGTATGTGTTATAGCTTTAATTTTAAATACTCTGAATTCTAAATAAAAAAGACAATAAAATATAGTGCTCAAACCAATCATAAATAATGTGTCAAAACCAACCAAAATATCGTAATGAAGTGAACTCTGCAAGAAAGTGGCTTTGAGATTCTCCCTATTATACTGAAAAATAATTCAGGGTTGTAGGTAACGGGGAAATATTTCTAGTAGAATATTTTTCTTATATCTCTATGAGTACGTATGTTGTGGGTACTCATCAGAAGTGCTGCAGAGGCACTTCTAATGAGACCTGCACCATACGGTGTATGTTTCTTAAGGAGAAATGAGAAGAAATACCAATAACTTTTGGCTGAAAATAAAAGCACCTTATCTAAAGCTATGGTTCCAAAACACAGGCTAGTTTGGGATATGATGAGCACTCAAGTTCGAGGGTCCTGCAAAAAGTTCTGTCACTAATAGGCTTCCTTGGTTTTATCCCAGGTATATTTTAAAATGCTTCACTGCACATGAATGGTGTGTTGAATAGCTAACGATACCCATTTACTTCGTTCAAATTGCTTTCCAACTGACCGAGTTATTTCAAATTGAAATAGATGCAGTCATATATACTGACCAATTTACTTGTTATAATAAGAAATGACCAAGCAAAGCATGGTCAGGAGTCCACCTTTTACATGACAACGCCTCCTCTCATAAGTGTGAGGTTGTTAAGTCTTTTTTTGGCTTTTGAAAAGGTGAAAGTTTTAAACCATCCACCTTATTCACCTGACCCGAGTCCCTGTGACTTCTTTTTATTTCCAAGGCTTAAGAAAATGCTTTCTGGAAATAAGTATACGTCTAGAAGTTCTCTTGGCAGCGCTATTTATCAGTGTCTCCAACAGATACCAAAAGATGACTATTTATCTGCTTTTCTCATCTGGGTAAAAAGGTTACAAAAATGTGTTTCAGTAAAGGGGGAATACTTTGAAGCTTTGTAATGAAAATATGTTTGATAAAACGTAGCACTGAAGTAATCCAAACCCAGTGACAAAACTTTTTGCAGGACCCTCGTACTGTCTCTTAGTTTAATTTTTCATGAAAATCGAGCAAACACTTAAATTAACCATGAGAAAAAACTTTTTTTGCATCTATAAAGAAATACTTTTCTTGCAAATAGGCTAAATTTAAGTATGTTGTAGATCAGAATACTTTTGTATGTAGACATACTGATAAAACTCAAAACTTTGAATAGTAAACAATAGGTGACTCTTTCTATTAGTATACAGCTGTTTTCATAATGTATGTGCTATCAAAGCCAAAAAACAACAACAAAACACCCAGATTATCTCTGAAAAGTGCCATCACTCTATTATAAAGTGCCAGCTTAAAAGTGAAACTGCCTTTAAATTATATGTCCTTAACTCACCGGTGGTGTAGTACGACCCAAATTTAAGGGAAGATCTGAGGTCTTAAATTTTAAGGTTTCCAGTGGTACAACCATGTGTGGTTCTGGCTGAAAATACCATGTTTCACAAAATTTTGTTACAAATATTTATTCATGTTTATATATGAAAGTGACACTGCTGATAGATAATATTCAATCTCTATGGCAAGGGTGAAATCAAATTTTCCAGTGTATATTTTTCTCATTACTGTGGAACTTCAATGACTCAAACTTGAACCTAATGGCTCATTTACCATATTGTAAATGTCCTAAAAATTCCATACTATTTTGGTCTTAATTTTGCTTTTTACACAGCTGTTTCTTAAAATACTTAGTGGAATAGCAAACAGTGTAGACCCTGATCAGACTGCTCCTTCAGGAGCAGTCTGATCTGGGTCTGCACTGTTTGCATATGCCATTTTGTCAGACACTTTGGTGTTTGAAATTTTAGGACATTTAGCGAACTAGAACTTATGTTTGTGTCCCTATAGGTCTTTTATGCATAAACCAGCTTAGTGTCTGGGACATCCTCTGGCTAAAACTTATTTTTATGGACCCAAGCTTGTTGCAGCCACTAAAATTTCACTATATTTCACATTTAGGCAACACCTCTCAAAAGATTTGAAATTGGCTACCATAAATTCCTAAAAAAAAGCCATGTATAGTGAACCCTCATTACAATGACAGTATTTGTTCTCAAAGATGTTGCCATTAAAACTAGAGCAAGTGCCCAGAGGGTCACGAATACCCGCTGCTGGCGCCATTTCTTAATTATAAAATATTTTAAAGTTAATGACAATGATATAAGGCAAGATATAGTTTACAATGTCAGTCTCTGAGTGACACTGACCTATCATCCCAAGTACAACTTTCCTGGAGTAAACAGTCTTCAAGACATAAAGCAAATTTGCTGGGCCTTAAAATATAAGTCACTGACCTACACATACTTGAGAAATTAATCTGATGGTCACACTGATGCATTATACCAATTATGATGTTAATCCATTAAATAATCTAAAAGATATTAAGCAAAATCACTAGACCATGAAATTTAGGTCTGATTTATATTTACTTTGAGGTGAAAGCTTGGGTCACACTGTGTCATTATATGTAAATATGACATTTAGGTATCAAACAGTGGGAGATATAAGACAAAATCACTGGGCTATGGATTTATAGGTTACATAATCCCAAAATATGATAGTAATACATACCATGAAATATAGGTCACAGTGACCTACATTTGCTTTTAGGTCAACTGTTGGATCATACTAATTCATAATCCCAAATAATGATGTTCATACATCAATTAACATTCAAGATATGCAGCAAAATTACTGGACCATGAAATATAGGTCAAGGTGGCCTATATTTGTTGTGCTGCCAATCGTGGTGTCACACAGAACCAATGTTCCAAGTATTACATTAATCCATGAAATAGTCTTAAAGATAAAAGGCAAAATTGCTGGAGCATGAAAATATGATCACAATGACATTGACTTTATTTAACTGAATGTTGACGTGACAAACATGTATAAACAAACTGCAACATACTACTTTATTGAGGCATTAATCCATGAAATAGGCTTCAAAATATGTCAAAATCATTGAAGCATGAAAATAAGGTCACAATGACCTTGACATTATTACAATGAGTGTTGATGTGATAAACATGTCTAATGCCCATCCTTCTTTAATAAGAGGTTGTTTGTCTAAACAAACTGCAATATGCTACTTTATTGGTGGTGTCCTAGATTTTGACCTCTAGCCCCAGGGGTCCATAGATGTAGAATGGAAGAAAACCCTCCCAGGTACCCCCATACCAAATATGAAAAGTGTTTGATCAGTGGCTTCAGAGTTATAAGCAAGACAAAAACTTCACGTAAAACTTTGACGTAAACATCACACTATTTTTTAAGTCCATGACCTGGATCTTGGGTCAGCAGCATCAGCAGAATGATGTCAGCTATTCTGTAATCATCTAGTAGTAACACTAACCACACATCAACATCCTAAAGTGTAAGCTTTCAAAAATATATGCAAAAGGAAAAAACTTCACGCAAAACTTTGACGCAAAGTGTTAACATTCGTACGGATGCACGCACGGACGAACAGATGAACGGACGGAAAGACAAAAACTATATACCCCTCGACATACTTCGTATGCCGAGGGTATAATGAATTTGCATTAAAATTAATGATAATTAAGAAAGGTATTGTTTTATTCTTATTTCCTCATAGAACATATGATCTGGATATTTGTTAGAATTGTCTCAGTGAGGCAATTCTAACAATATCTAAAACATATGTTTATTAAATACAATGTTCTTGCATAATTTCAGATCAACTGCCACTCTTGAGCTAAGGTTTTGTGCTAGTTAAGTTATCATTATAACAAATTTTGTCATTGTACTGAGTGTCGATATAATGAGGGTTGACTATATATATGTACTGTACAGCTGCATCAATGTTTTAGTTTATACGTGCAAACTGATACTTTATCAATTAATCAATAAAAGATTTACCCTTAAAATGGCAAGGTCTAAACCTAAAAATATTTCTAAAAAGTGCTGGCTGAACGTCATACTGTCTAGACCTAAATTATTCATTTAAGAGCTGTTTGATCTGGGTCAACAACATAGGCTCTCCAATGTCTGTCCAAATATTTCAAGTAAATACAATGTAGTGCATAACTTCTGGCAGTATATTTGTACTATTTGACTTTGATTAAAAGAATGTTCTATTACTGGAACTGATATCAAAAATGGTAAATGTCCTAAAATTTCATACACCGAAGTTTCTGACAAAATGGCATATGCAAACAGTCTGACCAGAGTCTACACTGTTTACCGTTCCACTAAGTATTTAAAAAATAAACTGCGTAAGAAAAACAACAAAATTGTGTGTGTGTGTGTGTGTGTGTGTTTTCTGTGAATATAACTAAGAATCTACAGAAACCATGGATGGTTCCCGTGTTATCAAAGTTAACTACAGTAAATACTCTAGAATTTTAAACACTTTACCTCATATTTTTGTTTTAATCTATGCATTTGTTTCACAAAATAGGTGGAATCAATAACATTGTACATCTTGATCAGACTGGTCCTCCAGCAGCTGTATGATCTGGGTATGCACTGTTTGAATATGACATTTTAACATAAAATGTTGTGCATAAAAGTTCAGCACTATTATGGCTGTAAGATATGACCTTTAACTCTTTCCCCACTAGTGGCCACTTTTGCCTTTGCAAACAGTTTGGACCCAGATCAGGCCCAACCTTTTGTCGGGCCTAATCTGGATCCAAACTGTAATATTCCTGAAGGATTTTTTTTGAAAAGTTAATCTTAAAAAAAAAAATCCATAGACGACAAAAAAGCATGCAAAATTACCCAGCATGCAAAGACTTAATTTAAGGGGAATGGATACTTATTCAGGAAGGCAACTCTATCAGTCGTTTTTTGCTTCTCTTCTGAAAAAGTGCATTTTCTAAAAAGGAAGACTTTGCTTCCCTTTCTGACAGAGAAAATCTTCGGTGGAGCAAATTCTGTCCTTTTAGAAAAGACCACATTTCATCAGGAGCTTGGTCTGCAGGGCAACAAATATGAAGTCACAAAATTGTCTCCCTTGTAAAAATGGCAGCAAATCTACCAGTCTTCTTCTAAATATTTTCTTAACCCTTGCCATGCTGAATAAATTAAGATGCCATTTCCACTACTAATTTTCAACCAATCAGATTACTGATCTAGGTTGTTGATACAAATTCACATACTTAATGACAAAAAGTGCAGATCAAGATCAGCTGGCTTCTTCAGAAGCCAACTGATCTGGATCTACACTGTTTGCAAAGGCAGGGCATGTCCAGGTTCAGCAGGACCAGGGTTAACAACTTGTTTCTCTTGTCATTGAGCAATGATACTTACAACAGGAGCCATCAAGGCACCAGCATCATCTAACTCTAGTCTTCCTTCACGTCGAAGATCATTCAACTGCTCTGGTGGGTACACTGAAAATCCTCTCTCTACATGTGTTTTATAATTATCTAAATGTCTTGCCAAAAGCACAGCTGGTTTAACAAGTTCTGAGTGACAAGTTCCCAGTAAGTCCAAAAACAGTGGCCCCTGGTTGTGTATCATACATGTGACACGGCGGTGGTAGTTGATAGGGTGCTGGGGCACAAATGTCAATATAATTGTTTGTTGAGTGTTAGCTTTAAGTAATCCTGTGGTGCGCTCAAACTTGAATACACTTTCACTGCAGTCAATGTCAAACTGAAAACAGAAATCAATTGTGTCACAAGAAGGCTTCCAGCAAGCCATCATCAAAACATCTTCAAAAATAAATAAAACATGAAAAGATGGGAGGCAAAATATTTTTCAGAGAATTGCCTCCCTTGAAAATGTATCACTTCTCCTTAATACCTTATCCTAACATTTCCACAAGTCTATTAGACTATGATGTGTCTAAGAAACTGCTGGATGAGTGCAAATAGTGTAGTATCATGATGAAATGGCACATGCCAAGGCATCTGGACCCAGTTGTTCAAAACTAACGATGTTGTTAGTTAAAGTATCTTTAAATCTTTGATCATCAAATATGGCATATATGCTAATATTTTTGCAGAAAAAATGTGAGTAGCTTTTGCATTTGCATTTTTTCAGCAAAAATATCTGTGAATTAGATATTGTACTTACTAGAACAGTTAACATTTTGACCACTAATGAGCTCGTTAAGCTAACGATGCTTTGAACAACTGGGCCCTGATCTTGGGATGCACTATTTGCTCATATCTATTTCGCAGAATACTTTGGGTATGATAAATTTTAAGTGTACCAATACAGAATGTAAATTACAAATTTATGGTATGTTTGGATCATTTCAATATTGAATCAATAAATACAGTCTTATACAGACTTTTTCTGACATAGTAACCTGGAAACAAACCTGTTTATTTATTCATGTAAATTACCTTTTGACAGTCCCACAAAGTTTAAGAACTTCAAACATGAGGGCCAAGATGGCCCTGTATTGCTCATCTGAGTACCAGACTAGTTTTTAGTCAATTGGCCTTTCAGTTCAGGAGAAGCAGTTCAAAATGCATTTTCAAAATAAAAGCTGTGATGGCCATCTTGGTTTTTTGATCAGAACGATTTAAGCTATTTTTTATTTAGAAGTCACCCCGATACTGCCTACTAATTCCAGTCAACTGGCCTTTTAGTTCAGGAGAACTTCAAAATAGATTTGCAAGATGGCAGCCATCTTAAATTTTTTATCGAAACAATTTTAGCTATTTTTGATTTACAAGTCACATTGCTACTTCCTACCAAGTTTCGAGTCAATTGGCCTTTCAGTCCTGAAGAACTAGTTCCAAATACATCAAAGATGGCCGTCTTAGCTGGCATCTTGGATTTCAGATTGGAAAATTTTTTAGCTATTTGATCTACAAGTCACCCTGATACTTCCTACTAAATTTTGAGTCAATCTGATCTTTTGGTTCAGAAGAAGTTGCAAACAGATTTTCAAGACGGTGGCTATGCAGCCAACTTGGATTTCCAATGACTTTTTTTAGCTATAATCGACCTACAAGTCACCTCGAAGTTTCAAGTCAGTTGGCTTTTCCATTCAGATGTAGAAGCTCAAAATAGATTTTCAAATGGTGGCCAGGGCAACCATCTTGGATTTCCAATTGGAACTGGAATGATTTCAGCACCTTTAGCCAATTGGCCTTTCGGTTCAGGAGGAGACATTCAAAACAGATTTTTAAGATGGACTTCCAATCACAACCAGTTAGCTATTTTTGATCTACAAGTCACCCCAATACATCCTACCAAGTTTTAAGTCAATTGCCCAGGGGTGTAGGAGGAGTAGTCTTTTACAGAAAAATTGTTGACGCTGCATGGCAAACGACAGACATTGACATATCAAATAGTTCACCTTGAACACTTCATGCTCAGGTGAGCTAATACGATAAAAACATCTACCATTATTAAACACTAGTTAGAAATAAGTCAATTTTCAGTTTATCTACATCTTTACCAATCAGAAACAATGGTGTTACATCAAATAAACTACATGTACTGTTACATCTTCAAAGTAGTACATTCTAATTTATACAGAATACACCCTTTGATGCATAATTCACGTCATTCTCATTTTGCCACCTGATAACTCGCTTTTTAGTGGCTTTTGAAGAAGTTGATGGCAACACAGGGGCCAACAAGATGTCAAAAGATGGCCTTATGACCAGATAGTTGGTGTAGTTCCCTTATCAACCAAAGGCGTAAAACTATTTAAATGAATTTTATCATCTAGTTTGGTCAGAACAGATCTTATTCAGTCATCCTGAAATTTTTTTCTGGAGGAAAAATATCAGAAAAGAGAGGGTAAAGTTTTTTGTCTTTTGTTCTATGGTTTAAGGGGGCAAAGTTGCTGCTAACAGGGCAAAAATGTTGGCTGAATCAGCCTAAAAAGTGATCCCTATACTGTTTGTTTGTGTTGAGGTTTTACGGCCCAGTCAACCAATGGGGTCATGTCGAGTGCAGTCAGTTTATCTAACCACACTTTTACTGGGCAGGCTTAGTCCTCTAAGCGGTTAACCAGTATTGTGCACATTCTTTTGCCAGAAACTGACAACTGCTCTTCTTGAATCAGCGGAAGGGACAGAATGACCGTAGAAAATATTTCATGATCAATCTCCACGAAAGAATGTTGTCGACCTTGGCGGGGGTTGAACCCGCAACCTCCTGTCTCCAGTCGGACGGCGCATCCAACTGAGCCACCTATACTGTTTGTTCAGGTATATCTGTCCAGATATTTAAAGCAAATGCATTATAATATGAGCCTCAACCAAACTATTACAATATTATAACATAAATTCTACTATAAAGTTGTCCAGTTCTACAAATAATACCTGATAGACAGCATCTATATCGGAGTTATTGACTAAGTCAATAGTTCTTGTGGCAGTTTCACCCAAGTCTATCTGCATAAAATTGATTGCTTTGGCTCCTAACTGTACCTCAGGGCCTGAAACAGATCAAAGTAGATATTTAAAAACAACTGTCATAGTCCAGATAAGCCAATAATCTTATCTGTTTGTTTTCTTTCCAACAAAAATATTTCATTTAACCCAAGTTCTGCTGAACCCAGATATACTTTGCCTTTGCAAACAGGGCAGATCCAGATCAGTTGGCTTCTGAACCGACCTGAATCTGCACTGTATGTCATTCTGTATGTAAATTTGTATCAAGAACCTCAATCAAGTAATCTGATTGGCTGACAATTAGAAGTGGGCGTGTCATCTTAATTTATTCAGCATGACAAGGGTTAAGAAGAATGGATACTCTTGGTAGATTTTCTCTATTTTTACAAGGGAAACAACTCTTCATGCTCCTGCACACCAAGCCCTTTCTGAATAAGGGTCTACTCAAAAAGGGAAGAATCTGCTCCCACGGGGAGCAGATTCTTCCCTTTTAGAGTAGACCCCTTTTGCAGACAGGAGACAAAAATTTTTGATAAAATTACCTCCCCTGAAAGTGTATCCATTTCCCTTTCAACAAAAACAAGTGAATATGAAAGTATGTCAAACCCTATTTTCAAGGAAAAATTGGGAAAGAGAAAAAAATGTTCTGTAAAGCTGATACTTTCAATAACTTTGTTACAATCTACCTATAACTCCAGATATAGGGAGTAGTCTGATGATATAATACAATTATTGACTATTGAGGTATTGGATATGACGTGATATCCACCAGAGAATACCAATATTGACCGAGGCAATATTCAGTGGTGGATATCAATGTCATACTTCAATAGTCAATAATTGTTTTTTCATATAGTTTTGTCTTTTCTCTTGATAACAGTGGCAATAACAGTCAACACCAGACCCCATTAATACAAAAAATGAAAGAAGATGTCTGGCGACGTCACTAAAAGTTGATATCTAATTTTAGAAACTGATATTCATTGGAAGGAGCGCGCAAGCCAATGAACATCTGGTGAAAACAGCTCTCAGCCAATGAAAATCAGTCTATTTTTAGGTTAAATAATATTATGTTAGATTATGTAAATATGGCTATTTTCCAAACTATAAGTTGAGACAAACAAGAAGCGTCAATAAGAAGTACTAGGACAAATCAAAATGTAATGGAGGGACAGATGGATGGACAACATGAAAACAGTACACCCCACAACAAACACAGTTTGCATGGGGTATAACAATAACCTTGATTTTAATTTCTCCACTAAAATTGGGTGTCAGAGGTAATTCTAAAAAGTATTCTTAACATAGATGACATACTATATAAGTTATTGTAGAGTAAAAATAAAAATAAAAAGAGACTCCCCTTATCTGGAGCTCTGGGTGCTACTAGTTAACCTGACGTGGGCATTTAAAAAATATTTTTCTTGATTTTCTCTTGATTGGTCTTGACATTTCATTTAAGAAAAACAAATAAAAGACAAAAGAATAAACTATACTTGTCATCTGTATTTATCATTACGATAAGATCAAAGTCCAGAATTACCTTTCGAGGATCCAACACATTTGACGACACTTTTGCTGATATTACCAATGGCAACAACATTGAAATAGTCAATACTGGTGACACCCACTGTGTTAGGACTGAATGTCAGCTGTAATATAATAAAAATATTTAGAGGTCCAGATTAAATACATAGCTCTACATATCCAGATAAATATATTTCTTATTTCTCCATGAAGACAATTGTTGTGGGTACTCCCTGCAATTGCCTCAGTGAAGCAATTCTAATTATTACTCACATGTTTTCATAGGGAAATAAGAAAAATATTAAATCTTTTTCAATTGAAAATAGCATTTTATCTTGAGCTATATGCATCACTACTATATCTACAGCAGTATCTATTAATTTTAGAAAGTCAACATTAGAAAGTGCTGTGACCCAATGGGGACTGAAACTACAACCTCCCGATCTGAAGGAGGATATGTACCCTGGGCAATTCGGACACCCGTATTTTTAATATTGTTTGAATGTTTTGCTTGTGTAATTGAGCCAGCACATGGAAAAGGGATCTTACAGTTTTACGGTTTGTGGTTCTTCAAATGCGCATGCGCAATCCCCTATTTGGGTTACAGACATGCATTTTTGCCTGTAGCTTCCTCAAGGTCTCTACTACATGTCAACAAACAGCAAAAGCTCTGGCAAGACTGCACTTATGCCAGTTTGTGGTTCTTCAGATACGCATGCGCAATCCCCTGTTTTGGCTACAGACATGCTGTTTTTGCCTGCAGCTTCCTCAAGATCTCTACTACATATCTGCATACAACAAAGGCTCTGGCGAGACTGTGCTTATGCGCAGGCTCCTCTGAGCCTTTGCTGATGGCCTATGTAATAAGTACCCTTTTCTCATGTGCTGACTCAACTGTGCCTGTATCCCAACCAAAACTGCACACAATTATGAGTACAGTGAAACCTGTGTAAGAAAGCCACCATGAAGAGTGATTTTGATGATTGATGTAGAAAGGTGGCTGTCTTATAAAGGTACCTGTCATGTAATTTTGCTAGCAAAATTACATGACATGTACCTTTATAAGACAAATACCTTTTCCACATCAACCACTGTTTAAAGTCAGTCTCAAAGGTGGCTCTCTTACACAGGTTTCACTGTATTTATTTATGGAATATTACACACAGTAATTATTGGCAGATTGTCTGTCTGTAATTACTACACAATTATGTAAAAGACATTAAAACAAATGATACAGATTCTGATCTGACACAAGTCACAGTTAACTAACTGTGACAGTATTCCACATGCTAAGTAGATTGGATACACATGGTAGATTTTCGGCAATTTCGACATGGGAGATAATTTTTGTGGCTGCATGTATGGTTCCCTCCACATCAACCCCTTTTTGAACAGGGGACCACTCTTAAAAGATAATATAACTTTTGTGAGTTCCTGTGTGGTTACATTCATATCCACTGCTTTCTAAACAGAGAACCACATCCAAGAGGAGCAAATCATTTCCTTTTAGTGAACCCCTTTTCAGAAGGAAGGAACAACAATTGACAGAGGTACCTCCCCTGAAAGTATATCTGTTCCTCTTAAATAATGGTGATAGCATTCAACATGTTAGGTAAAAGAGAATATAACTGTTCACAGGTCTGGAAGTAAGTTCAAAATAAAATATCCAAAGTATTACTTACTGGAACTTTAACAGATGCCATGGGTGGCACAATTCCCTGTACAATAGAACATTTATAAACAGTGTCAATACGACTCAGTGCTGATGGATGATCTACTTTAAATGGCACCCTCACCTAGAAGAAAAAGAAGCATTTATTTTTAGAAAAGAATGTCAAAACAACTAAAAGAGTTTTCATACATCAGTATCTTTAAATAGATAGATGGTCATCAAATTTCTATGCAGTTAAAATTAAAATTCACAACAATAAATAAGGTCATTATCTTTTTCCCAATCAAATAGTGTTGATCATAATGTGAATGTCTCACAGGTCCAGTTCTTCAAAGCATTGTTAGCTTAACGAGCTTGTTAGTGGTCACAATGTTAACTGTTCTAGTAAGTACAATATCTAATTCACAGGTATTCTTGCCCAAAAACTGTGAGTAGCTTTTGCAAATTTTTTCAGCAAAAATATTAGCATATATGCCATAATTAATGATCAAAGATTAAATGATACCTTAACTAACGACATCGCTAGTTTTGTACAAATAAGCCTGGTTGCTTTCTCTAATTTGCTGGATTTGATATATATTTCAAATATATATATTTACTTAATACCAAAAAGGATCCACACCAATTCCTTTCTGAAAAGAACCTAAAAGTAAAAGAATTTGCTCCAAGACCTTAACTCCTTCCCATTCCTATCCTAAAATTTTAACATCCAAAAATTGCTGGATGAGTGGCAAACAGAGCAGACCCTGATCAAATGCTGCAGCCTGTGGCATCTGATCTGGGTCTACTTGTTTTGCTCATGCATGTCTGTCTCAATATTTTGGGTAACTAGAATTGAGGACGTGTAAAACACTATGTCCCCAGCTATATGCTTGTCCCTACAAAATGCCATAACTCTGGCAGTTTTCTTTTTTTTTTAATTTGTTCAAAACCTCGTCATCCCCAATCAGCATACCAAATTTCAAGGCTATAGGTGGTGCTTTACAAGATATTTTGCTCACAGGATAAGTATGATGAATGAATAGATGAATGAATGACCCAAAAGCAATCTGTCTCTCTAAATTTCTTTGAAATGAGCATGAATATGGTACATACAGCAGAAAGGTTATGTAGTTCCACCATCTTCTGAACAGTTGTGCCCACAGCTGTTGGTCCAAACTGTATCACAGCTTCCAAGTTCTCCTTGCCCAGGGCAGTGGATGGTCTCCCCGGGGCTGACACAATAATGTGAGGAAATTTACCTGCAGGTAAGAACAAACAAGTTCCCTTATTACAGATCCACATAAAGGGACCATTTAGAAGACTTTTGTTCATTTTGCACTAAACCATACAGTGTTTCTTATGAATACTCACAGGAGCATTTCATATGAATACTCCCAGGAGTGTTTCTTATGAATATTCACAGGTATGTTTCATAAGAATACTCACAGGAGTATTTCTTATGAATACTCATAGGAGTGTTTTTTATGAATATTCACATGAGTGTTTCCTATGAATACTCATAGGAGTGTTTCTTATGAATACTCACAGGACTGTTTCTTATGAATACTCATAGGACTGCTTCTTATGAACACTCACAGGAGTGTTTCATATGGATACTCACAGGAGAGTTTCTTATGAATACTCACAGGAGTGCTTCTTATAAATACTCACAGGAGTGTTTCTTATGAATACTCATAGGAGTGTTTCATATGAATACACGCAGGAGTGTTTCTTATTAATACTCACAGGAGTGCTTCTTAAGAATACTCACAGGAGTATTTCTTATGAATACTCACAGGAGTGTTTCTTAAGAATATTCACAGGAGTGTTTCTTATGAATACTCACAAGTGTGTTTCTTATGAATACTCATAGGAGTGTTATGAATACTAATAGGAGTGTTTCTTATGAATACTCATAGCTGTATTTCATATGAATACTCACAGGAGTATTTCTTATGAATACTCACAGGAGTGTTTCTTGTGAATACTCATAGATTAAAATGAGTGTTTCTTATGAATACTCATAGGAGTGTTTCTTATGAACACTCACAAGAGTGTTTCTTATGAATACTCACAGTAGTGTTTCATATAAATACTCACGGGAGTGCTTCTTATGAACACTCACAGGAGTGTTTCTTATGAATACTCACAGGAGTGTATCTTATGAATACTCACAGGAGTGTTTCTTATGACTACTCACAGGTTGCCACAGGTTGACAAAAAATATCCTATCTCATCATCTCAATTATCACCTTATCTGGAATTATGATTACAATCAGCAAAAGAGAAAAGTGTTTTTGACATACTGGACAGTGCAGATCACATCAGTTTAAATATTTTTTTTTGTTTTGTTTTCTGTCAGATAAGATAGCATTTCTTCAGGTGGGACACTATCTTTTACTAAAATTACCAATATTTTTTTTTAATTAAAATTACCAAAATTTTGACTAAAACACCTTGTCAGTGTTATAGTTTTGAAATATTTTAACCTTGAATTATTTTCTTATTTTTCATCCAATTTTGTGGTCAACTGTTCATGTTTTATTAGGCTCTTTAATCCATTGTAGTCGGGAGACCCGTAAAAGGGTAACTGACAAACAGTGCAGGCCCAGATCAGATGGCGCTGAATGTGGCATCTGATCAGGGTCTCCACTGTTTACAAATAGTTTAGCCATTTTTCTCTAGGAATATGTAAATCTCATAGCCGGACGTACCTAAAATTGAAATTGGACTCTTCCAATATATAGTGTGGTAGAGTCTATTCAGCATAACATAGGTTAGAGGCACCTCTTCTTTATAAGGCTGCTATGCAGCCCTGTAAACTACACAATGACATTATGAATAAAACTGTGACTCTGATTTTTGTTCTTTTATGTGTGTTTCCAAGGGCAACCTTTTATTTCCCTTTCTAAATATAGTCAAACCTCAGTAGTGCGAACACAGACGGCTAATTCAAACTCATTTTGAATCCCTACCAAATACTTCAGATAGTTAAACAAATATGAAGGGAAATTTTCTTATTTTATCATGAAAATGTATGTTGTGTATATTCATTAAAATTGCCTCATTGAGGCAATTCTAGTGAGTACACTCAACATACAATTATTATGTAGAAAATCGAAAAGACTTCCCTATCTCTTTTTCTTTCTGACCTGGAGATATGATTAATCCTCAGTGGCTGGAACTACCTGTATCTCGAACAAATTTCTATGGTCCCAAAGATGTTCGAGCCAATGAGGGTTCAGTGTACATGTATGTTGTACATATAACTATGTATTATCTTACCTATGCCATGTAGTGTGGTTGTTTTAGACAAAGAGTCTTCAGGTCCATATTTACATAGTGCTGTTGCTTCAAACACACTGGCAGCCTGAAAATATTCCACAACTTACAGTTTAGATAAGTAACACTAAGGACCATATTTACACAATACTGCAAGCATCAGTTTTAGACAAGAAATATTAAGGTGTATATTTAAATAATGCTGTCATTTCACAGATCACAGTTTGAGATAAAAACAAAACAAACAAAAAAAACCCCCCAAAACAAACACTCAGGTCCATATTACAGTTTTAGATAGGAAACAGCCAGGATTATATTTTAATACATAAATCCATAACTTCAAACCCGTACTACAGTTTATAATGGAGTACAGTTTGAGGTAAAAAAAAAACAAACCGAAAAAAAAACAACAAAAAAAACAACAACATTTAGATCATTACAAAGTGTTTTGGTTAAAAACTTTCTAATTCTGACAACTGAAAATATTCAACACATTACAGTTTTAGACAAAAATCATTTTATAGGTCCATAGTAACATAATGTTGTAACTTCAAACTTGTACTGTGTTTACAACAGATTATTAGAGATAAACAACGAGAAGAAGGAAATTATCAATACTGTTTGGTTAACAAATTTTATTAGGAATATCCCGAAAAGGGTAACTGGCAAACAGTACAGACCCAAATCAGTTTTTGTTTGGTTTAGAGTTTAACGGCCCAGTCAGCACTATTAAGGTCATGTTGAGTCTGTCAGTTTACTAAATCACACTTTTTTGCTGGGCAGGCATAGTCCTCTAAGCAGTTAACCATTACTTGTGCACATTCATTTGCCAGAAAATGACAACTGCCCTTCTTGAATCAGTGGAAGGGAGAAAATGACCTAGAAAATATTTCATGATCAATCCCAATGAAAGAATGTTGCTGGACCCGGCAGGGATCTAACCCTTGACCTTCTGATCACCAGTGAGACAAGCATTTGACATCCCAAGGCTGCCATAGACACACATCAGATGCCGCAGAAAGTGGCATCTTATCAGGGTCTATACCATTTGCATTAAATACAAGAATGTCTATAAAACATAGTAATAATAAGTACCAACCAGACACCCTGCTATTGGAAACAGACTGGTGTAACAGAAGAGTCCACTATGTAAATGGGTTAAAAAATACTTATCTAGAGCTGTGCTGATACCACAGTACCAAATAGGTATTCAATATTTCTCCTAAAAAAACCTATGTTGTGGGTAGATTTAGCTCAGTGTTTTCATAGAGAAATATATTGGTGCATTGGGGCAGTAAACCCATCTTGTCTGCAATTGTATGCATGGTACTAAGGCAGATCAGAGAAAATACAGATATACTGACTGACTCCAGCTTTTCCAGGCTCAGGGGAAATCACTTACCAGTGGTTTGAAGATGGCTTTGAATATTTTAGTTTGTCCAGCAGCAAGTTTGGTCATCCCTGGTTCTATCAAAAATGGTCCTGAAACT
The DNA here is from genome assembly GCA_964016985.1 of Anodontia alba. Taxonomy (NCBI): domain Eukaryota; kingdom Metazoa; phylum Mollusca; class Bivalvia; order Lucinida; family Lucinidae; genus Anodontia; species Anodontia alba. Next base: position 15,517,428 of record OZ024837.1, read on the forward strand.
TCCCAATCCAGATCTGTCTCCAAATCACTGGAAAATTATACACATCATTAGTACTATGCCATAACCTCTGTACAACATGATTGCTGGGATACGAAGTGAAAACTGTGCTAGCTAAACAATCGTGTTGTATCTTAACAAATATGTCTAGATTATATAGAAAATTGACCATAAATGGTTTAGATTGCATATTACCATTTATGGTCATTTTACTATGTAATCTTTACATTTTTGTTTAGATGTGTGAACGGACAGACAGACCAACAGAAGGACAGACAGACAGATGGATGACGGGCGGTGAGTGATCACCTTCGGCTCAGGTGAGCTAAAAATGTAGTGGTTAACTGCAGCACAAAGCGAACACGAAAATGTGACTTACCACAACGTCAAAAGATTCCAGTTGTTTCCCTTTTGCGCTCTTCACCGACTGAGTGCTAGGTTGCTGTGAAAGTACATCGCGCATGTCTGATAATATTGAGATACATTGCGGTCTATAATCGTGATATTATGTGCATGTAAGTTCAGAAAGGGTAAGCAATGTTGGTATGTCATTCGTTATGTTTGGAAATTGTAATGCGAAAATTCTTTAACAATGGTTACAGAAAATACAGAAATCTCCGCTTGGCAAATGCCATAAATGCGAGCCAAAAATGATTCGGCAAACTCCATAAATGCTGCCGAAAATGACTGGACCGATTTGCAATTTTCAGTTTCTCAAGCCCTGTATCATGGTACACTTGACATATTTCATGGTCAACCTCAAATTAGCTACAAGGGTTATGATCTTGATGTTTGAAATACTACTGTATTTAAGGAAGGGCTGCTTAAATCCATCATATCTGTTAGACGACCTATATTTCATGGTCCACATGAGACAGTTTTTAATTGAATGGTAGGATATGGATGTCCCACTCACAGTTGCATCTGGGAAAATGTTGCTGAAATCCTATATCAATATTTGACCTTGACCTATATTTCATGGGTCACTAACTTTGCTCAGTTTCTCACTAACAATAAGAATTAAGGTACTGATGTCTGGACCATGGCTGCATCTTGGGATGGGTATGTGAAATCCTTCATCAATATGAAATGAGATGGCACATGACAAAACTTACAATAAGACTTGTGTGACCAGCAAAGACTCAGATCAGCCAGCACATACCTTCTACAGCCTTCAGACTATCCAAAGAGGGATACACGAGAACCCTTGTTGTACTGAGTGGATATATAGGCTGATCTGAGTATTTGTTGGTAACACAGGTCTTATTGTAGGTTTTGTTGTGCCCTGGCTCAAATTTGTACTGTATCAGGATTAAGGGTGAGGATTGACATTTATACTGTTGTATCACTTTCCCTTAAATACTTACCCAGTATTTGTAACATCAAAAGTGGCTTCAACAAAGTCTTTAGCAGCACACATATTGAAGTTGATTGTTTCTGGAACTTGTATGTCATACTTAGGCAATACAGCTTTGATTGGTACCTCAAACACACCTTCCTGTGGAAATAAACAACACACTGAAGAAACGAAAAAAAGGATGATGTCCTAAATGGCAGACAGCATAGACCCTGATCAAACTGCTCTTGGTCTGTATTGTTTTCTTAAACCTACATGTATCTATCTGGGCCCGGTTGTTCAAAACTAACCATGTTGTTAGTTAACGTATCGTTAAAACTTTGAACATTAAATATGGCATATACACTAATATTTTTGTTGAAAAAAAAAATGAGTAGACATTTTTTCAGCAAAAATACCTGTGAATTAGATATTGTACTTACTAGAACAGTTAACATTTTGACCACTAACGAGCTCGTTAAGCTTATGATGCTTTGAACAACTGGGCCCTGAATATTATAATACAGTAAATGCAGTAGCATATTTTTTCCTAACTATGGCATAAATTTTTATTGTTTTAGGGCTTACCTGATTAACCCATTAAAGGCTGAATAAACGCTCCCACACTATATATTGCAGGAGTCCATTTTCGATTTTAGATATATATATATTATATATATAGATATTCATAAAGAAAAATGGTTGAACTATTTGCAAACAGTGGAGACTGATCAGATGCCGCAATCTGCGGCATCTGATCTTGGTCTGCACTGTTTGCCAGTTACCCTTTTAGATGGTCTTCATTGTGTTAAAGTACATTTTTGTGGTTGGCTTTATTTTAAATCTCAGAAATGGATTATCATCATCTTGAAATGACTGAAATACCGCTGAGAGAAAACAGTAAAATATAAAACATGATATTTTTGCAGCCAAACATACTGTGTGTACTAATACTCATTAGAATTACTGCACTATATACTATTGGTACTGATCTGAACTGTCTTGATCATACTATTCTAATGAGTACCCACATCCTACATTAAGTTTTTATGAAAACAATAAAAGATGAGTCAAAAATCACAAAAATTATACTGCATCTTGAGCTAAGAAGCCTGATTTTACAACATTTGGATGTAGATGCCAGAGCAAACAGTGTAGACGCAGTCAGATGCCACAGAACAAGGCATCTACATTGTTTGCCAGTCTGGCAGCACTTTTTAGATATATATCCAGGTATTAGTATAGACTTGTTAAAGTTTTACAGCAACTAAGATGAGGTGTTGTAGTGTAAATATGTTATATTTTGAGTTGTGTATAACAGGCATGCTACGAAGCCAAAATATCTTGGTTCAGCAAAGACAAGTACCTACCTTGGTATGAAATTCAATTTTATCTTCATAAACATCTTTTTCTAATGGTCTGAATGTTATTGGCAGTGAGAAACTAGTTCCAGCACTCAGAACTATTGGCTTTGGGTACAGAGTGGTGAAAAACCTTGAGTTGGGAACACTGTAATTAAAACAAGAACAAACGTTTGTTTTTACATTGCAACATAATTTCACTCATACTTGTAATTAACCCATTTTATACTGAATAAACTCCCCCACACTGTATATTGGAAGAGTTCAATTTCAATATTAGGTACATTGTATATCAGGCAATGTGATTTAGATTCCTAGAGAAAAATGGCTAAACTATTTGCAAAAAGTGGAGACCTTGATCAGATTCTACTTTCTGCAGCATCCGATCTGGGTCTGCACTGTTTGACAATTACCCTTTCAAGAGTCTCAATACTAAAATGGGTTAAAACATTAAGTTTTATAGTGCAGAATTTTCATTGTTTTCCTAGCCGGCAGCAAATCCTCAGTAAAAGTCAAACCCTTAGTTTCTACCACTTAAAGAGGAAAAACAGGGGTTCTTTTTAGGTTCCAAAGGGACTTATTTTTTTCTCTGTAAGAGTAGTATCAATTTATGTACAGAAATAGAGGGAGTTGTTAAGGAAGAGTATTTGACAATAACTCTGGGATAATTTTCTCCAGTCCTCCATATTTAAAAACATATGTTGTGAGCACTCACTGGAAGTGCCTTGGCAAGGCATTCCGATATGTACCCAAACATTTATGGAGAAATAAGAAAAAATACACCAAAAGATTCACTAAATACTCCTCCTTAACTGGATATCTCTTTATAAAGAGGAACATGTATGTGAAAAGGCTGATGAGTTCCGGTGAAACGATGCATCAATCTATAAATGTCATTTGCATTAATAGGGGAAATTAACTGTTTGTACTGTTTTTACCCTAAGTATTTACCTTTCCACTCAGCTTACTATACTTGTTCTAAAAATTGAAACAGTCTATTCTACTATCTGATATTGCTGTATGTATGGCAAAAAATGTAGATATCTATGGCATCTGATCCAGGTCAACACTGTTTGCATAGGCCTGTCTGTCCCTATACTTAAGATTATTATGGTATTAATGAAAAAGTATTACATGAATGTGTATGGGGAAGGGAACTGACAACTGGCAATCAAGAACTAAAGATGGTCTTACTTGTATTTAATCTTCTGAGTCTTCACTTTGACATTTTTCAGAGTAATATTTTTTGTATACTCTCTGCCCGGCTCCCAGCCCTGCCATACAATGCTATCGATCACTTCTATGCCCAGTGGATTCACTTTGGGTCCGAGTTTCATGGGAGGTTCCGATGGCTGATACTGTTTGAAAGTGTTGTCAAAGGAATGGGTCACGGGTTGGCTAACCTGCATCATCGTTGTAGGCATGGTTTGTCACCTAAAAACAGATACAGATGGATCAATATAGGTATTAATTTATTAAATCACAAATAACTCAAAATACTCATAAACAGTAGTAAGTAACAGTAACATACAAATTGTGTTTGTATATATTATTTCAGGGCAAAATTATGGCCCCAATAAATGGGCCAATGGCACAGCCTGCCATGTTAACTTGTATACATGTACATTTATGGAAAGAAAAGAATTATGGGCCAATGGCAAATTTGATTGGTCATGTCATAAACTCAGTGGATCAAAAAAAAACTTATTACTACAGAGGATGTGAGTGAGGAAGGGTGGTGGGTGCTGCTAAATAAAGTCAGAATTTAAAGGCATTTGTAGATTTGTCAGAAAATAGATTGGGCCCCTCCCAGAAATATCCCTGCTATTTCAAGAAAAATTCAACAGACCTCTTTTTCTGATTTAAAAAGAAAATAAAAATGTATGAACGCATTGTCTACAAGAGACATCCTATTTTCACCTCAAAATATGGGTATTAATGGGCATGCATCTTCAGCAAACATATGATAAGTAGGTTGTGAATGTAACTAGAATGGTCAATGGAAAATAGGTTTACAGAATGCAATATAACTGAGTAGTGTTGTGCCGATTAATCGAAATAATCGAAAACTAATCGGAGTTCACTATCGGCAACAATCGATATTTTTTTTTCACTATCAATTATATGAAATTCTATTTTTAGAAATGTGGGCCAAAGGTCACATAATGAGACCTACAAATTAAGAGTATTATGAAAGACTCATTGACTAGAAACATGAGTGCCAGATCTGCTTTGTCTTGAAACAACGTATATCTTAAATTACCCTAGTTATTCTATTATATGCTGTTGCATTTTAAGTAATATAGAAACATAAAGCCCATATGCTATAATGTTTTATTATCTGATGCTAGTTATGGGATATCCAGTTGTATAATCGATAATCAATCGGTTTTACTTTCCTGATAATCAATTGTGATTTTCCTCTCCGATTCCCAACACTATAACTGAGCAGTCTAATTGGTCAGGACATTTTAGTCTAGTGGTTGTGTTTGCTTCGTAATCCCAGGGTCTCATTTTGATCCCTGGTCAGGGCCCTTGACTGGCTGGTTCTTTACAGATTTTTCACCCCCTAGTACAGTGGTGCCTAGCACCAGGATGATTGCTATTGGATCCCAACGTGAAGCAAAGGCTGCAGAGTCAAAAAGAGCCTGGAAATTATAATCATTTAATTCCTTAACATCTGAAAACAGTCAACAGTTTTCTCTGACTCTCTGAACAGATTGCTGTGATACATCAAATAACATTTTTCACTAAAACTCTGAAACCGGGAGATTTTCTGATCAAGGTTTCTTGAGAAACTGTGCTCAGAAGCATCAACTGAGCCTGTTTTCCACAATCTCAAAGTGTAGCTGGGAAGAAGCTGGATTTGTGGACATTCATCCTGATGAAGAGTGAGATGAACAGAGTTTTTGTTTGGATGAATGAGATCAGATGCTAGTGATCTTGCTCGACTCTTTAGACCCGAGTATAAGAAAATCAAGCTAGTTTTTTTTTTTTCCCCTATTATTCCCACTTTTGCTCTTGCAGAATTTTTGTCATATTGCTACTAGACATCCTTTGGAAAGATGTTTTTTTTGCATGGCGTTTTATTCTCAATGAAATTATAATGTTAAGACTGACCATATCTTATCAGGAACCATTTGTCTTTTCTGTTTCTGCATTTGTTTTCAAATATTTGCTGTAAAATTAATTTACTGCCAAAAAAATGGGTCTGACCTATGCAATTTCTATAGTAAACTGGATTTTTGGGAATTTTTATTAAAAAATATTTTTTTGCTTTTATTCACTGATTTTGAATTATTGATGCTCCATAACAATACTGTGAAATTTTCAGAAATTTTTAACATGTGAAACATGTTGAAAACATCATCTAAACTACCTACCCTATCAATTTTTGCATAATTTTTTTGCAGCCATTTTTACCATGGGAAAAAGTGAAAATATTTGAATTTTTTAAAAACAAATGACTACAATAAAAAATTTTGTGCATAAATGGTTACAACAAATGGTTTTGCATCAAATCGTGACAAAAGTTTGCACATTTACTTCTTCTGTGTAAAGCGCCAAGCAAAAAATGACTTTCTGAAAGATGTTGAAAAGCCTTTCTTTCTACTTTGGCTGCAGGGAGCCATTTTTGTAGGATGAACTATTAGGGAAAAAAATTGTCATAGTAGTGGTATGCTAATTATGGTCAATTTAATAACCTAACCCTAACAATCAATAACAAAGCCCTAAGTTAGACCTAAGTTTTAGTGTAGTTGAATGACAGGTGTGCACACTCACACACTGTAGTCAATAAATAGTGTGGACAGATTCTAAAATCTAGTCAACTGGCAATTAGCTGCATTCCCGTTCTTGCATGAAATACAAAGTTCAGCATAGTCTTTTTCCACTAGCACCTGATCAATATCCCGGTAAAATTTATTGGGATTTTCCAACAGTTTCATATTTGTGTGCGCAAATTAATGCGGCAGTTTCCAGATGAAAAACAAGCTTGTTTTCGACAATTTCCGTCAAATTTTAACCAACTTTTGGGCAATATCTTTGTCATGGAGGATCGGGATTTTCAGGATGTTATGACGAGAACTTTCCAGGTTTTGATCCGTTTGATGGTGAAAACTTGAAATTAGCTGAAATGATTACAGATCATAACATCGAATAGGACTTGAATACTGAAAATGAAATTCACAGGAAAGAAAGGGATGCGTTTTTCACTGTGTATGAATCAGAGTGGCTGAAAGTGTTTCAGACTGAAAGTGGGCTCAAAAACTTTGATTACAATACTTCAACTTATATTTTCTGTTGTTATTTTTTAATGTTGGTAGAGCAAACAAATTTATATTATCAACAATTTCTTCAGGCAAAAGGTGGTACTGACAATCTTCCCAGATGTGCTCAGATATTTGTCATGTTGTCTTTAAATAAAATTTCTTATGCTCAAGTGGTTTGGTTGGGTAGGGTTGAAGTTCAAGGAAATATAATTGGGTTGGGTTGAAGGAAAAATAGTTTAAGTTTGGGAAAATCAGCCTGAATGCGATGACCCAATTTATATTTCAAGACCATGTCCATATTTATATCCAGAGAAATGGGCACTATCACTGTAAAATTTATTTTTGATTATTTCTTTTTTTAATACATTTTGGGGTTCATCAATAAACAGGTGATGCATTCAGTCTGGGTCGGTCACTGTAACATCAGGCGTCCTAGGATCCTCTTCCTCATCTACATCATTGACCTGCCTGATGACACTTCATCACGTCTTTTTGCTAATGATACAGCTCTTTACCCCACCATAGAGGGCGCAAAATGACACAGCCAAGCCCTACAAAAGGACCTTGACAAACTGGCTGTGTGGGAGGCTAGGTGGGATATGGGATTCAATCCATCCAAATGTCAGGTGGTGCAGGTGACTGGATCAAAGAAGCCAATCCAGTTCAATTACAGACTCCACAGTCATGTTCTCGAGACAGTGACCGGTGCCAAATACCTGGGGGTTGACATTTCTAGCGGTCTCACCTGGAACTCCCACAAACAGAATTACTGGTAACGCCAACAAAACTTTGGGCTTTCTGAAATGCAGTATCAAAACAAAGATGCCAAGGATCAGGAAAACGGTTTACAACACCCTCTTGAGATCGCAGCTGGAGTATGCTTAAGCTGTATAGGATCCCCATACAAAGTAAACCAAATTGAAATGTGGCAGCACAGGGCTGCCAGATGGACATGTTCAAACTTTGATTGGAATGCCAGTGTAACTGAGATTTTAAACAACTTGGGTTGGCGTAGTTTGGAACAAAGATGTGCAGACGCATGTCTTTGTCTCTTTTATAGCGAGCACAGCTCGAGACGCACGAAGTGCGTCGCGAAAGAAGTGAGCTCTACGGTAGAGAATATGATCAAGGAAAAGTAACATATGATATATACTTTCAGCAGAAATCGCTCTGACCAACTCAATTTTCTTCCTTTTTCTTCCCGGAAGTTGTCACCGGAAGTTGGCAGAACTGACTGGGGTGGACTCGATTATACCGCTATTCACAAAATTTGGGTCTCACTAACAAGCGTCATGAAGTGCCAAGAAACTAGTGTCAATAAGTGTCATGAACATATATTGCTGATTATTTTTATTATTTATTATTGATACATATATTTTTTTTATATACTGATGTTCATTCTTAATGATGCTGTGAAGGACTTTTGAAGAGGCTTCAGATAGGTGTTTGCTGTGCTCACATTTAGGCTAAGCCTATTTTCATATGGTTTAGTAGCTATACCCCTCCCTGATTATATCCAGATGAGCACTAGGGCTTCTAGATTTAACTATGATTTTTAGACAGGTGTATGCATCTCGGGATTATTATAAATACTCCTTCTTTCCTCTGGCTATAGTCCAGTGGAATGTCCTTCCTGCTGTATGTCAACCCATCCTTCAAGGCAGAAGTTGGCAGACTACAGCACTCAAATCCTTAGATCCCTGAGTAATCTGTTTTTAACCCGCATTTAAACATCTCATTTTAACCTATCATCTTTCTTGCACTATCATAATTTTTTATTCTCACTATCATGCTTTGCTTTTATTTTTTATCTTAACAGTCTTGACAAGCGCACCTGCCTAAAATATCCGCGAGGGCGTATGGCAGTATATAGAGAAGAAGAAGACCACTAGCTCTATACTGTAATAAAGCATCCGCCATTTTTCTTGCAGATAAACAATCGTATCAAATAGTTGCTATGTAAATTATTACCTAAATTTATGTTAATAACGGGGTTAATTCCCATCCAAACAGTAGAAAAATGATCGCTAGATACAAATGACCAATAATATCACATATTTATTGCTAGTTTTGGACTCAAAAAAATAAAAAGTATCCACTACACTCCGTTTCGTGTTCCTATCAAGGGAGGTAATTCACCTAGCAACAGGAACCCAGTCAACTGGTTCCCTGTCTGATGGCGCACGATACAAGTGTTAGCTTTAGAAAAATACCTAATTTATTGCATGGTAGAAAAGGATAAGATGTGCTACTTAGGCTCGTAGTCTTTTTTCCTGGTTGAAAAAAAAAAAACAACAAAAAACTTAGGGGTGCGGGGCGTGGGGTGGGATTGAGGAGGGGATTAAAATTTAGCTATTATTTTCTCAAACAATTCCGGTTTCCTTTCTCTTTGATTTCTATTTTTATTTTTTACTTTCTTCTTCAGTTTTTTTTTTTTTTTTTTTTTTTTTTTTTTTTATTTTCGGTAACGTTTAAATTTTGATATTTATATGGTCAGTTGTTTTGTTTGTTTTATCTTGTAACTTTTCTTTTCTTATATGTGGAGCCACCTTAACACAGATTCCCACACAAATGAACTAATTGTAGATAGCCACGCCTTTAAATTGCGTCAGACTGATACTACTTCAAACGTTTACAAGTATTCTTTTTTTTCTTATTATCTGTCTGTATTGGAATAGATTGCCTATGTTGTCTTACAACCTACATTGAATCAGTTCAGCGTAGTAGTTTGGTCATTTGCCGCAGAACTAAACTGAAAAGGGGAGAGGGGCGTAGGGGTGCAGTATAGAAAGAAAGAAGAACCCACAGTCGTGCCTGTCTGATTCAAACTGTCTGAGTCTTTACACACACCAGGCCCATTTATTTGATATCATGCAAGAGAACAATGTCTGGCTAAAGAAAGGCAGGACAGTCGAGCCAGCCCAGTAAATACAGAAAACAATGTAAATAAATAAGAGACGTGAAAATTCCATGAAAACCTGAGGTTCCAATATAGGCTTTGTCAACCAGTACAGGGACCGCAAAACTGCAAAATTAAGCACGGTCGAGTTATCGTTCTTGTACATAACCACAGCACAACAGAACAGGATACTGTGTCCTGATACATTCAGTACTACTACCAAGTATTATTAAAACAATCCAACGGATTAAGAGTCATTAAGAGTTCAGACTCGAAATTTGTGACAGAGTATCTCACAAAGTACTAAGAGGCAAATGATAAAAAGTAATAATGACAGACTCCCAACCCCAGGTCCGTGGGTTTGTTTGCTTGTGTTAAGGTTTTACGACCCATTCAACCGAATAGGGTCCTGTCGAGCGCGGTCAGTTTACCTACCCACACTTTTCCTGGGCAGGCTTAAAATAGTCCTCTAAGTGGTTTAACAGTACTTGTGCACATTCTTTCGTCAGAAACTGACAACTACCCTTCTTGAATCAGAAGAAGGGAGAGAATGACTGTAGAAAATATTTCATGATCAATCTCCACGAAAGAATGTTGACGGACCCGGCGGGGGATCGAACCCGCAACCCCCTGATCTCCAGTCGGACGGGCATCCGACTGAGCCACCGAGGCCGGCCTGGATCCCTGGGGCCAGGGTAGAAAATAATTACTGTTGCAAGACTTTTATACACGAGAAAGATATCATAAATTTGGTTGAAATACAACAGTGTGGGAGAAAATGAGAAAGGTAGAAAAGTCAGTGCAGAGACCGTTTGATCCTTGCCCGACCCCTGATTTGCAGGGAAAAGCATTGTGGTGTTGCACGACTCTAAGGCTAGCATATGAGAAAAGTAAGCAGTAAATTTGGTTGAAATCCCTCCAACATTGTAGGCGAAGATAGAGTAGAGGTTAAAAATCAGTACCGAGATTTCATTACGAAAACACGCCTATTCAAATATATAGAAAATTTCACCTCCAAAAATTAAAAATTTTCAGATAAAAAACGCTGATGTTTTTATATTTGTGCTCAAAACATAGTTTGTGGGTACTCGTTAGAACCGCCTCGCCGAGGCAGTTATAACGAGTACCCACAATCTATGCTTTTGAGCAGAAATAAGAAAAATAATGTATACCCCTGTAAACTCCAGTTTTATTATATAAAAGTGGGGTTCAAGGGGGTCAAAATTATATAGGTATGTTTTCGTGATGTGACTTTTTGACCTCTGTCATCGGCCCCTGAGGTCAGAGACGAAAAATTTGTTGTGGTTGTTCATGACTCTTGCACGTGAGGATGCACAGCAAATTTGGTTAGAATTCATCACATGTTGTATGAGGAGATAGTGCCGCAGGCTGGTGACATCTCGCCCAGCAGCCACCATCCGGCCCCAGGATCCGGAGTAAAACATGAATGTAGCTTTGCACGACTGTAGCATCTGGGGAAAGTATGCAGCAAATTTCATTGAAATACAATCAGTCTTGTCAGAGAAGACAGCGTCACATCAGACACAAAATTGTATCCTAATTTGAACTATATTCTCTCCAGTCCCCAGGGGCTAGGACCAGAAATCGATATGGTATTTCATAATGATGGTCGAATCCCTTCCGTGGTTTAGGAGGAGACTGCATGACGTACAGACGGATTCAATACCAATATCCCTATAGTAGAAAACAGAATATTATGAACCGCAACGTCAGAAACGTACCTTCGGACATGTACTCCTAGCATAGATTCGCACAGTCTGATCAGAATCTTCAATGGACACATTTTGGATAGCAAGGATGCAAAGTTTCGAAAACTCTGATCAGACTGTGCGGATGCGCAGGCTCATTTAAGTCTTCGCTGGGCTTACATGTCAGAAGGTACAGTTTTCACGTTGCGACTCTGTTTCCACCCTTCGAAAAGCGTGGTTTTTGTTTGTTTGTGTTGAGGTTTTACGGCCCAGTCAACCCAATGGGGTCATGTCGAGCGCGGTCAGTTTACCTAACCACACGTTTACTGGGCAGGCTTAGTCCTCTAAGCGGTTAACCAGCGTGGTGATAAATATGCTTTCTTTCTTTCTTTCTTTGATTGTAATAATAATAATAATGATATTTTTTTTTTCTTTTCTATTTTGCTTGATTCTTTCAGTTTTAGATTTTTTTTTTTATTTTCAAATAGCAGCCTATTCCTCACCCCACCCCCACCTCCTATTTGCTTGTTTGTTTCTTTTGTTCTTTATAAATCTACATTGTCTCATGTTACAAGTATATGGATTTATAGAATTATGAAATCAAGCATATTTGCACAGATGGTCCTTGTACATTGTACTAACATATTTCCTTCCTTTTACACACACTAAAAGTCAATGTAGCCTAATGGCGGACCTAGAAAACATTACACGGCGTCGTGTTTTTTACCAGATCAATGTTTATCCGACCGCGATATACATTATGAACTTCGCCATGTGGAAAAGTACCTTCGGACCATCTGCATACAATAAAGATCTGCATCAGCGCCATCTTTCTTTATCCTGCCAACCAACATTATCTTGAAGCAAGATCTAGTAAAACACCAACCCCAGTAAGCATTCTTTATAAATCTATAGCGGGCCGTAATCGGCCCGTCAGGGTAGCTGACAGGCCGATAACGGCCCACTATAGATTTATAAAGAATGCTAGCTGGGACATCTTTGCTGACAGCTGAAGTAAAACCGACTCTAAAAGGAATGACCCTTAAGTGCACTGAACACATAAAACAAAACAAAGAATAGCCAGGAACTTTATGAAGATGAAGCCTGCTAATAGAATCTCTGAAATTTCAGCAGAGGCTCAGCATTTCCTATACAAGATTGAATGTGCGCCCAGCGTTCGTGTAAAGAAAGCTTGGAGGCTTGGCTAATCAGCACAAAGCAATGACTCCGATCAGCCTGCGCTTTTGCGCAGGCTGATCTGTCATTGCTTGGCAGGCATTTGGTCTTGTAGGAAATGCTGTGGTCTGGCCCATTTGATGTCATCTGAACAAGTTTGAGGTGAAAATAAGGTTGAATTACCAAATTTATGTTGAAGCCCAGGCTTTATAGCTTCCGCCTGTCTACGCACCTGTCAGAAGTGCCATGTTTTCTGAGCCAGACAAGCTAGTTTCGTGCAATTAGGCCTCTTCAGAGTGACCCTCATATGATTTTCGAAAATCCCGGGATGGGCTCAATGATCACAAATGACCAAAATCTAAACTACACTATAGTGAAGTACGGGGAGACGTTTTACAGGCACCTACACTAAGTCTAATTTAGTCCGCATGGAATGATATTGTGCAATTACTGTATATGACAGACATGTGTCTTCGTGATACTTCTCGCTTCATGCGCCTATGTTCAGAATCATTCCTTAGAGTTACGGGGACCGGATACATCTGGTAGCTTTTCCGCCATTTTAGACAAGGGATTCATCCTTTGAGATCTCCTATATGCTTTCCGGAACAACTTTCGCTCTCTGAAAAAGGGTATAATCTAAAAGAAATAATTTGCTTCCAAATTTTTGTGTAGACCCCTTTTCAAAAGGGAGGTTAACGACAGGGTTTTCTTCCTTGAACGTGTATCCATTATTCCATTCGCCTTAAGGAGTACCTTAATTAACCATGATCGATTAACTTAGGTCTGAAAGTTTAACATACAAAATAAATTAAAATTAACGTATCACAATGTACAGTTGACTCTCGTTATCTCGAATTCGAAGGGACTCTTTGAAATACGGCGAGATTTCCATACCTTGTCATATCAGATTTGCAGAATTGAGGGAAAAAATCACACAACCACATTAACAAATATATCAAATATATATGTAATAGGACTCTAAAAGTTAGAGATATATTGAAAATATTGTGGAAAAGAGGAGAAATTGCTCCTTAGGAGCAATTTCTCCTCTTTTCCACAATATTTTTTACCTGTTGTTAGATTTTCATGTAAGGCAGGGACCAGATTTTCACTTCGAGATAAGCGGTTATTCGAGAAAAGCGAGGTCGAGATAACGAGAGTCAACTGTATCTATTGGTTTCATCGTTGAGAAGCAGCTTTTACGTGACAGCACAAAATGCGCTTCTCAAATCTCAATGCTTAACTTCAGGAATGGTTGTGACACTGTGCCGTATTGATATTCTAGTCTCTAAACTTATTCTTTTTTTTTCAAGTGGATTGATCCTAGGACCAGCATAGTCATGCGAGATAGAAGTTTCTCACATAGGCAAAAAGTCTATCTCATATAGGCAGAGGTGGGAGAAAATATACCTGAAATATGCCTACCGAACAATCAGATCAGCCTGCGACCACCTAAATAAACCTGGGATCGTTGGCTATCCAAAGCGGCCCCAGTTGGGACTGATCAGCCTGCGCAGAAAGCGCAGGCTGATCCGAGTCTTCGGTGGACGCACATCAATGTTCGAAGCTACTCTATCTCGCGTTTTCGATCATTATTGTAAGCATTGATTAGAATCGCCAAAACGTAGATCTAAATGAGCCACGTCATGAGAAGAGGGATCTTCGGGGTCATAGATGCAGTAAAGGTCAGGGTCAGGTCAGTCAGGGTCAGCCATACAATCTGATAATGGCCTGTTCTATACTTCGATATAGAATATATAGTCTACAGTATCCGATAATTCTGTAAGCGAACAGTGAAGGCCCTGACCAGACTGCACGGAAGCGCAATCTCTGATCGGGTCTGCTACAAAGACTCCTTTTCCCGTGGCGCGGTTCAAATATATATCAGCAAATAAAGAGGCGGAGATTCTGAATACTGGATATGATATCTGTTTTGGTAGAAAAAAAAAAAAAAAAAGGAGAAGACTACCCTAAATTGTGTTCAAAATGTTTATCTCGGCCCAGTTTCACAATCAATCCCGAAATTGATTCTTAAATTAAGGTAAAGGACTCAGTTTGCAAAGCACTGATGGATTCTTAAATTGACTTTAAGGACTTTAATTTGATCCTTGAATTAACTTTAAGGACTTTAAGTTAATCCTTAATTTAACTTTGAAGACTCAGATTTGCAAAGCAAAGTTTGCGTTTTCATATAAAAACTGATTTTCAAAGACGAAATAAATAAACGTATTTCTATATCGACTACTGGACTAACATAAGACAATTTATTTCTTTTTAGTGGAGTTTAAACGCTTCATTTCATATGTTCAAATTTCGGATCTAAGTTAAGGTAGCCGAAGTCGTAACTATAAGGAATGATTAAATTGGTCCAGGTGTCTGGGACCACAATTTAGTTCAAATGTGTAAATAAATAAATAAATAAATAAATAAGTAAATAAATAAATAAACATCCTTATTTTCTTTTTTCTGTGTTTGCTAGTCCCGCCTTCAGAACCGGACACACCAAAGAAAACGTGTAATTTCAGATTTTCCTTCCGCTTTAGGGATATCAAGTTTCAACTGTTATTTATTTAAACCTCAAGGAAGTTACTCACCCGTATATTTCAAACAACAGATACATTTATACAAAACAGGCAAACATGGCGGTAAGTCATATTAGAAGTCAGTTTTCTTCCTCACCATTTTAACCATTGATTTATTTAGTTGCAACACATTTTAAACGTCTTTTCTAACAGGAAAACCTCAGATCAATTTTTATATACATGCCTGACCTTCAGTGTGGAAAAATTCAAAACAGATCATTTGAGCCGAAACATGAGGTCTTATGATGTGCGCCCAGCAAAAACTCAAATCAGACAGCACATCCGCGCAGTTTGATCTGAGTCTGCGCTCCGGTAAACTGATCTTTGCAGGGATCAATTTTAGCACTTGCTAACTTGCTAAATGCTAGTTAATTTCCTCAAAAAGCAAGCTGCAATTTCCATCACTTGCTAATTCTAGCAGGTTGGAAAGATTCACTTTAATTGTGGAACCTGAGGCACTGTTGCTAAAGTTTTGCAATTTCTTTTCCAAAAGCAATGACTATATTTTTTTTATTTTTCCAAGAAAACAGGTTTTGACATTACAGGCAAATTGTCTCCTATGGAGACAATTTGCATGTAATGTCAAAACCTGTTTTCTGGGGAGAATAAGAAAAAATATTTTAAAATGTTTGCTGAAACTTTTACCCGGAGTGCAAAGGTTTAAACCACATTTAACAGTGTTTATAAGTATGAAAAAGCAAGTGGCTGAAAAGTTTAGCCAGTAAAAAATGTTACTTGCTAATTTTAGCAAGCTGTCAAGAAAGTTAAATTTGAACCCTGCTTTGTCAAGGTACCAAGGCGTATACAAAAAGGAAGGTCAGATGGGGCTCACATGACACAATGTACATTTTCTCCCTTGTGGGTTATATAGGCGTATTTTGATCGTCTCATATTAACAGGCTTACAGAATATATCAGTGTCAGAGACCCTTATCAGAGTATCACCCCAAAGCATACTTTCACGTGGCGCAACCCTATTACACTCAGTAGTCATCGATGATTTCCTATACAAAACACTTTAAGTACTTGTATATTGCTGTTCGGCAGTGTTCTACTAATAACTTATATTGTAAAGCAAAATTAATAAGTAAGGCAACAAAATTTACTCACTGTCTGACACTGTTTAAAGATAACATTTTAACACTTAACTAAATGTATTTTCATTACATTATGTTTCCATGAATGTGAACGTCATCGAAATTTGGCAAAATAAAAAGAAATCAGGGTACCAGATTATTAATGCACCAAAATTTTGCTTTCAGAACTGTATGTGTATATATTTTAGCTCACCTGAGCCGAAGGCTCGAGGGGAGCTTACAGAATGGTAGGCCATCTGTTCCTCGTCCGTCCGCACATTTGACCAGTTATATCTCCATAGTCTGCAGGCTGATCTCAATCATTTCTCCTCTATAGCATGCCTATGGTTGGGGCATCGACGACATAAGCCTTTCACGGAAATCCAATGAAAACCTTGGTTGCTATGGCAACCACACGGTCCCATAGACTTAAAATGGGAAAATTCTTGTCATCACCATAACTCCTTCAGTTTTGATTGGATGTTCTTGAAACTTGAATATAAGGTGGACATGGATGAAGTCTCGAACGAGACCAGACTGGATCGTTAATATTATAGTTACGTCCCCTTAATTGCTGAAAAGGCCTCTGTTTGACTTTGAAATCAGCATAACTCGTTCAGTTTTGATCGGATTTACTTGAAACTTGCAGATAAAGTTGTAATGGGTGAAATCTCAGATGAGTTTGAAAACTGGTCAGATCGGATCATTAATCTTAGAGTTACGTCCCCTTGATTGCTGAAAAAGCCTCTGCTTGACTTTGTCATCGGCATAACTCATTCAGTTTTGATCAGATTTTCCTGAAACTTGCAGATAAGGTGGACATGGATGAAATCTTTGATGAGCTTGAAACCTGACCAGATCATTAATTTTAGAATTGCGTTCCCTTCACTGCTGAAAAAGTCTCTCTTTGACTTTATCATCAGCGTAACTTGTTCAGTTTTAATCGGATCTTTCTGAAGCTTGCAGTTTAGGTGGACAAAGATGAAATGTCAGATGAGTTCGAAAACTGGCCAGATCGTATCATTAATCCTAGTATTACGTCCCATT
Source organism: Anodontia alba (assembly GCA_964016985.1). Taxonomy (NCBI): domain Eukaryota; kingdom Metazoa; phylum Mollusca; class Bivalvia; order Lucinida; family Lucinidae; genus Anodontia; species Anodontia alba. The sequence goes on from OZ024837.1 coordinate 15,534,884, forward strand.
GATTGCTGAAAAAGCCTCTGTTTGACTTTTTCATCAGCATAACTTGTTCAGTTTTAATCGCATCTTTGTGAAACTTGCAGATAACGGGGGGCGGGGCGGAAAGGGGACATGGCTGAAGTATCAGATGAATACGAACATTTTCCAAATCAGGGCCCAGTTGTTCATAGCGTTATTAGCTTAACGAGCTCGTTAAGGGTCATCTCGTTAACTGTTTTAGCAAATTCAATATACAATATTCTGATATTTTTGGCTTAAAATATGTGAGTAGCTAAGCTACTCACATTTTTTCAGCAAAAAAATTCAGCATATTTGCGTATCACTCGATGAAAAAATTTTAACTCCGAGTCGTTAACTAACGACATCGTTAGCTTTGAACAAGTGGTACCAGATCATTAATCTTGAAGGTAACCTTGTTTGCTGCATAGCTCCATCGGTTTTAGTTGGCTCTTCCTTAAACTTGCAGATGGGTGGGGGTGGGGGTTGGGGGCATGGATATGTTAAGAGTTATGTCCTCCAGATTAATAAATGTTGTACATATTGAGTGACCTTGACCTATTTTTCCGAATAGGTGAGCGTTAAGGACCATCATGGTCCTCATGTTTCTAATTACTTTCATACATTGAAGCCAGTGGGAAAATACTTTGGGAACTCGTAAAATTTAATAGTCACTGGCTGTAGCAGTGGAATTTTTATACGGGGAAGTCGGTGGGAAAATATTTTGGGGACTCATCAGTGGTCATTGGATGCGCTGTAGGATATGTAAAATTATCTTCGGCGGTGCAACAACGTCAAACAATAGCTTGGAATACTCATACCTAGCTGATACACAGCGTTGAAACAACGTCGTATCAATTTTTGAGCCGCAACGTGAGAAAACGTACCTTTTGATATGGGCGCTCAACGAAGACTCGATTGAGCCTGCGCACCCACGCAGTCTGATCAGTCCTCGTTGTCCGCACGAATGCACAGGCTGATCTGAATCTTCGCTGGGCGTATATATCCAAAGGCACGTTCTCTGACATTGTGGCTCATGTATATAAACGTTGCGTAGCGTTGTTTCGACGTTGTATTAGGATATTTTTGTGTCGTGGTCAACGCTTTTATATTAACTCTGTCAACCCTGCAGACCAAAACATACACTTTGCAAACAGTGTAGATCCAGATTAGATGGCTCGTAACGAGCCATCTCATCAGGATCTACACTGTTTGCCGTTCTGTTTTTGATGTTTGAATGACACCCCCATTTGTAAAATGGACATTTCGAAATTCAAAGATAGAAGACCCTACTTCAAAAACTCACGGATGAAAGGATGTATATCAATACTGTATAAGTATTGATATAAGAGTATTTTTTTTATTACAACTACATGACAACAGATGAAATTGATTACCATACTTATCCTAAGTATTCATACACATAATTAGCCTACAATTTCAACAAGTCTTTAACTGTCTAGCCCAGTGGGCACGCAACGTTGAGATAACGTCGAATCGATGTCAATGCTTAGCCTGCCTCGATGGCTCTGTCGAATGCGCGTCCGACTGATGATCAGGAGGCCGCGGGTTCGATCCCTACCGGGTCCGGCAATATTCTTTCGTTGAGATTGATCATGAAATATTTTCTACGGTCTCTCCCTTCCGCTGATTCAAGAAAGGCAGTTGTCAGTGTCTGGCGAAAGAATGTGCACAAGTACTGGTGCACAAGTACTGGTTAACCGCTTAGAGGACTAAGCCTGTCCAGGAAAAATGTGGTAAGGTAAACTGACCGCGCTCGACATGACCCTAATGGTTAACTGGGCCGTAAAACCTCAACTCAATCAATCATGACGTTGCATCGACGTTGATGCGACGTTGTATAAACGGCATGCGCTGCTGGGCTGTTGATGTGTCCAAAACTGTTGGCTGAGTGGCAAACTGAGTAGACATTGATCAGATTTCTGATCTGGGTATATATTGTTTGCTCAGGAGCCTGTCTGAATATTTAGGGTAAATACACGGACTGTTTCGTTCATTCCGTCTGTCTTATCATTACAAGAACAATAGTTTAGTAATAGCATTTAACGATGTTGAAACGGAACACACATATGTTATAGCTGTTTGATGAGATGCTTTTATTAATTTGTGCTTTAATATGAGGGCCGTTCAATAATTGTGCATGTACCATACAAGAGAAAGAAAAGTTACACCATATGGTATACTTATATCGAAAGAGATAATATCTCTCTGTCTGTCTGTCTGTCTGTCTCTCTCTCTCTCTCTTAAACCCCAAGGGTGTCTTCAGTTGAACCCCATTACTCTCTCCTGCATGCTGCTTGGAGAAAAAAAAAGTTAACATTTCTACAAGCTAGAACATCATCCAATTTACAGACGTGAAGAAAAGTTACCATTGCAAAGTTTTTTTCTTTCTTAAATAACTCGTTGAACTGAGTATGCAGTTCTGACGCCTACCTGTGACCATTTTCTCAGCTAGCATTCTACATAAATCTATAGCGGGCCGTTATCGTCCCGTCAGCTACCCTGATGGGCCGATAACGACCCGCTATAGATTTATGTAGAATGCTTACTGGGGTAATAAAGCTGTAATGACCATTGAAATAATCGTTTAAGAAACGGAAGAATCTAGAAGAAATTATTTGAATGAATGTATTTCGCCCTCTCTACGAATACATTATTGAAGAGCCTGCTGAGCTCTTGCATCCGCACAGTGTTGTCAGATTCTTGACTATCTGCTTTGTCAGTATCCACTGGGTTCTCTATCTGAAGTATAGATAATGAACTCGTGATTATTTAATACCGTTTCTGTGTACTAATTTATTTAAACTACGTGTATATATATAATACATACTCGAACACAGGGAGAGAAGGAGGGAGGGAGGGCGGGAGAGAGGGGGCGTGGAATAAAGACCAAGATCAGCAACCGTGCAGTCGGATCAGAGATACATTTTACGGTATTAAAAGATTCTGTATACGAACAACAAAGCCTTTATCATACTGAAAGTTTTGCTTGTTTTATTTATTTATTTCTCATGTATATTTTTTGTTTTATTCTTTACAGCAAATTGGCATGGTGGGTGAATGGCGGCACGGCCTTTTTAATTGTTTTGATGACCTTGGTCTCTGTATTATTGCTTACTTTGTTCCTTGTGTCACTTTTGGACAAAATGCTGAGGCAATAGGAGAAGGAAGCTGTTTGCTATGTGGTATGAATACTTTCATTTTTTTTTCTTGTCTTATCTTTTTCATCTTTGATAACATGTTTATGGCTTTCACTGAAGGATATTTTACATTTTTAGCAATTGATAATTGTCAATTAAAGCTTATGCATTAAACACCATGGCCCGAAAGTCTCATTAAGTAAAGCTACGTACAATACGAGTATAAGAATGAAATCCACACAAAATAATGTTTAATTCCTTATCATTCCAACTTTGTCATCAATGCGTTACAAATGTTGCCAAAAGTGTCTACGAGGGATGTTCGAAATGAATTGCTTATTTCTATCTGGAGACTTCAAATTTCAAGTTAGCCCAAAAGTACTCATTTCATGCCCTCGAAGTACTCCCCGTGGCTAGAAATGCAAAGTTTCAGCCGATGTATCCACTTCTTGAAGGCGTCACGGTACGCTGATTTGGGCACAGTAATAAGGTACTGATGAATGGCAGATCCAAGTGCCTGTCGGGACTGGTATTTCCGCCCAGCAAGGAATGCTTTCAATTTCGGAAACAAAAAGAAATCACATGGGGCAAGGTCTGGGGAATACGGGGGGTGAGGCAAAACAGTTACTTTTTCTTTCTTCAAAAACGCCGTAACTATTGCGGAGGTATGAGCTGGGGCATTGTCATGTAGAAGACGGACATGTTTAAAACCAGTGGCAGGGCGTCGTTTCTGATAATACTTTTTCAGTTTCTTCAGTACTACGTCTTTGTAGTACTTTCCGGTGATGCTTTTGCCCTTTTTCACTGGCACTTTTATTTCGACTCCTTCACCAGAGAAGAAGATTACATACAAAACCTTCTTTGTACTCAAAGAACGTTTGGCAATTATTGGGCGTTTGCTGTGTTTAGTGGCCCAGATCTTATTGCTAACCTTTCTGACGGGCTCAAAATAATGGACCCAGGTATCATCACCTGTGACGACATTGACAAACTACTTTTTGTCATATTTTGGAAACATTTGAAGGAGCTTTTTTGCTCGTCAGTCAACAGATGTGGCACCCATCTAGCAGAAATCTTTCTGACTTTCAAATGCTTCTTTAGGTGAACCGTTGATAGTGATATGCCTACCTTTCGTGCAATATCACGAACTGTAAATCTGGCATCTCCTTCTATGATTTCCTTTATTTTGGAAACGATTTCTTTACGAGATGCAGATTTTGGCTTACCTGATTTCGGTGCATTTTTGATGGACTCTACACCAGACTCAAATTTCTTTTTCCACCGCCGAACTGTGTCATAAGACACACAAGAAGGTCCAAAAGCAGTAGAAATTTCAGTCATCAGCTTCTTCAAAGAACAACCAAGTTTTGAGCGAGCTTTGATGTAAGCCCGTATTTCATCTTTTTTGTCGACGCTTCTACCAACCATTTTTACTGCAGTGGTCAATGACTGCGTGTATTCAAATGGCAAATTTTATGTCTCACACTTAGTCTAACATGTACATTTATACACCATTGTGTAGATATTGAATAGCCCTATACAGGTATGTATTGGTTTTTATCGTACCCCACGTGGATATCGAGCTAGAGGACAATAAGCAATTCATTTCGAACATCCTCGTATCTTCTGAGATGGCGGAAGGAAAATAGATCCGACCAAGATACACCAAGATAGATAATACTACTAGCCAAGTGGCATTCTATTTAAATTCATGTTGGACCTATATTTTATTTTTCAGAGAAAATAAGTCTTTGCATTTCATGTAAATTGTCTGCTTGTCAGCCAATCACATGAAATGTCAAGATTTATTTGCTTTTAAAAATATTTCAGAATGTCGTCTGCTGCAGTTTTGATTGGTACTTTATGTTTTTTTTCTCTCACGTCATTGTTTCCCTTTTTTGCAGGTATTACCTATCTTGTTCCGATCCTAAATATAATTGAGTGGTTAAATATTCGAGGAAAAATTCGAGAATCAAACGGCATAACCGGAACAACACTGGGAGATTGTTGCACTATCATATGGTGTCCACTTTGTGCCTTGGTACAGGAAGCTCAGGAAATAAAAGAGTCACCCAATTTCTCACCAATTTTGAGGTCATAATTACTTCACTGACTAAGAACAGTTTAAAGGGAAATGTCATTGTCTTCTGGTCAAGGCTGAGATGTAAACTGTGAAATGGCTACTCTGTGTGAAATTGAAAGTGTAATATGAAATACCGTATTTACCCTAAGTATTCGGACACCTCAACTCCTTACCATATATGTTCTAAAATTTGAACCAGTACAATTCACTACCCGATGTTGTGTCTAAAAATTGCTGGATGAGTGGCAAACAGTGTAGACCCAGATGAGACGCCGCGTTCTGCGGCGTCTCATCTGGGTCTATACTATTTGCTCAGGCCTGTCTGTCCGAATACATATGGTAAATACGGTAATGCAATAATTGGTGCCGCGTCAGGATAAAACCTATCATAGACACATGCGAACTGCGCAAACTCAGAGCAGACTGCGCGTGCACAGTCTGCTCGGGCATGCGCAATTCGCCCATAAATGATTTTCATCTAGAAGAGTGAAATATTTAAAAAGCTAACTGTGCATTTTAAGATCGATTTGTGCATGCCTGTGCGCACTCCGTAGACGTCTGTGCATGTGCAGTTTGAAAACGTCTGGGTATGCGCAGTTTGCAAACATCTGAGCACGCGCAGTTAGCAAACCTCTGAGCTGCATGCGCATTTTTCAAATGCCTGATCATGCACAGTTCGCAAACGTCTGAGCATGTGCAGATTGCAGAGTCCGATGTACAGTTTGTAAACGTCTGAGCATACGCAGTCCGTAAACGTCTGAGCATGCGCAGTTCGCAAACGGTTGAGCATTCGCAGTTTGCGAACGGTGGAAAGATGCTATCATGACACGGCTCATAACTGAGGCTCGCTGAGGAAGAACCGACATAATTGCAATACGTGCGAATAGCTGAACCTGGACTAGCCTGTGTTATTATTACTATTAGATTTTCATGGCCCTTTTATTATAAAGACTAATAATAAAAACCGTGGATACACATAAAAATGCTGGGATTTCGCTGTTCATAAGAGAAAATGCTGTTGGTCTTCCACACAGAGATGTCAGTGTTTTCTTTAAAAAAAAAAAAAAAACGGATTTCTTTTGTATAGGTTATCTCCTGTTACCGTGACTTCCACTAGAATTTATGGGTTTTTTTTTTGCATACATGTATATACAATACTTTGTTTATACCTTTGTTTGTGTACAGCTAGTCAATAAGTTTGTAGGTAAGTTTTAAAAATATGGGTTTGATTTGGAAACGCGCCTAGACTTGAGGAATCGCAAACCGTTTGCTTTCGTTTTAACAATTCCCAAGTAGGTCCATAATGACATCTGTCACAGTCGTCTGCCTGTGCCAGTAGTTTTTTTGTTTAAATGGGTGCGAGAGTGGGAATGGGAGGGAAGGAGGTGAGAGGGAGATTTATATGACACTAAGTGAATGGAATGTAAATGAACAAGTTCTAAACTAAGAATGACACATAAGAAACTACCGATTATAAACCACAACTGGTGAATATGAATTGACCGCGGTTTATTTCGTGGTTTAATTGTTACTTCACTGAATGTAAATAACTAAATCACGTTTTCTACAGATAAAATGTATAACATTTATAATGTATAATTAGGATCGACCACAGATAATTTCCGTGTGTTTGAGGTTTATTATAATTTATTATAGTTATTATTTGTTAGTTTTTTGTTACTTATTGTTAGTTTTCTGTCGCAGAACGTGGTTGAACACAGTCAGTTTAGTCCGCATATCACGAAAGTAGCAGACGATAATTTTGTGATGTTGTTGTCTTTCTTTTTCCTAGAAAAAGGTCTTGATATTTTGATGTGACTCGTCTATGGAGACAATTCAAATGAACTGTCAAGTATAATTTTGTACGTAAAAATAGTACTAGTCAAAATATCGTCTTTTTAGTGTTTCTTCTGTATATATATATATATATATATATATATATATATATATATATATATATATATATATATATATATATATATATATATATATATATATATATATATATTTCAGAACAATATTTTCTGGGTTCCGCTTTTAGCATGCTGGATTAAAAATTAAAAATTCAGCAGAAGACATTTTGAAATATTTTTTCTTGTTTTTTTGTTTTCGAGAAAATGACCCTTAACAGTTCATGCAAATTGCACAAAATGACGAAGCCTATTTTCTGGGGGAAAAATATTGTCAATTTGTCGTCTGCTGACTTTTCCCACAGAGTGGTAAAGTTAAATCATTTTAGTGAGATGACATACATATATCAATAAGAACCAGTACTGCTATTTGATTAACCCGTCAGCCCTCAATTTCTAAGTTGACTCTTTTTTCTATCTGAATTTTGATTTTGTCCATTGTTGCAAACAAGGGATGTCAGTCAAAAAAAAACAAACAAAAAAACAAAACAAAACAAACAAACAAAAAAAAAAACAACAACAAAAAAAAAAAAAAAAACGTCACGCATGGATCTACACTGTTTGTGTTAAGTATCTGTTATAACTTTTAAAGGCCGAAAAGATGAATATTTCAGACAATATTAATCATTGTATAATACTGCATAAACACATCTGGACATAGTCTCTTGAGTTACAGCTCGAACTTTTTGTTGTTTTCTTGCAGCTATGCAGTTTCCTACAGTGGACAAATCGACACATGATAGCGGAGAGTTTATTTATTACATGCAATCTCACTAAAATATCGATTAAAACGGGATAAAAACGTGTTCTGTGATGAATAGAGTTTAGAAATTATTGCAGCAATGACTATAGCAATAAAAGTTACAAATAAATATTTATTACATACATTTCAAGTGCGTTATTTATCACTTACCCAAACTGCTAAGTGCCCATAAATGTTTTGGTACTAAAATAACAAAAATCGCTTATACAGTATAACCTCAATGGCTCGAACCCGGATGGCTCGTTTACCGTGGATGATTCGAACTCGTTTTTCAGTCTCTATAAAATTCCTCCAATAGCACAAGAAAACAAATATTTAGGGATTTTTTTTTCTTATTTTATCATGGAATTGTATGTTGTGTGTATTCATTAGAATCGCCTCATCGAGGCGATTCTAATGAGTACACTCAACATACAATTATTGTGTAGAAAAGCGAGAAAAAATCCCTAAATTATCGCTATTTGCTTCCTGACCTGGCACCATGATTAACCCTCAGTGGCTCGAACTACCCATATCTCGAACAATTTTCTATGGTCCCAAAGATGTTCGAGCCATTGAAGTTCGACTGTATTAATAATCAACAAAGTAATTATTGTTCTAATATGTGCAAAACAGCCTGTATCATACCAATGCAATGTTTGGCATGATTTCTATACGGTTCTGATCCGGGCTTTTATACGAGGGCTTATACTGAAAGTTAGAAAGATTTAGGCCGAGGGGTTCAGGAGGGCCAATATTTTATGGTATTGACCGTGCCAATATTTTACGGTATTGACCAGTCGAGACTTTAAACACAGTGATACTTCTTCTGTTTGGTGCTTAGAGTACATAAAGATACCTGCAGATGTTGGAGCTACATTTGCAGACAACAGTTCTGATTATCCATTCAAACAAAGGAATATTTAAAAAAAAAAGTCAGTCATTAATTGCATGGTGAAGCAAGCAAGAACAAAACTACTCAAAAAAGAGGTTTAATTGAGTTTTAACACTTTAAAAGTTGAAAACAAAAAGTTGATAAATAAAAATGTCATGAAATGGCTTTTCGCATTGGCCCTGTTGCAGATCCTTGGCCAGTCGTATTGGCCTTCGGATGGCTGTATTGGCCCTCGGCCTTATATTATTATTGGCGGATGTTGATTTACAGTCTGATTAAGGCATTAAGGCATGAGCGTACAGCGGAGGCCAGGGCCCAGTTGTTCAAAGCTAACGATGTCGTTAGTTAACGATTCGTTAAAATTTACATCGAGTGATACGCAAGTATTTTGATATTTTTTGCTGAAAAAATGTGAGTAGCTTTTGCAGTGCAAAAGCTACTCACATTTTTTCAGCAAAAAATATTAAAATATTGTATATTGAATCCGCTAAAACAGTTAACGAAATGACCCTTAACGAGCTCGTTAAGCTAACGACGCTTTGAACAACTGGGCCCTGATCAGAGACTAATCTTGGCCTTCGCTGTCCGTTTACAGAACCAACGACTACTGTAGAACGTATCGACGAACATCCAGTGCTCTGCACAGGATCATCTGAATCTGCGTTTTTCAACCCATTTAAGCAGAGTGGATTCTTCTACCTTAATTAACTCTTTTGACAGGTCTATTTCCTGTATAAGGGGTGTCTGGTTAGTTTTATTATTATAATGGTTTGTAGAAATTTCTGAACTTGATGCAACCAGAGTGGACCCTGATCAGACGCCGCGTTCTGCGGCGTCTGATCTGGGTTTAAACTGTTTGCCAATGTTCCTTTAATGGGACGCTAAGTTTGAATGGGTGAATATGCTTTAAGAATTCTTTTTCGCGTGACACTGGCCTATTTTGTAAGAATAGTAGCGTAGCCAGAACGGAATTATTTTCACGCACACCCCGGAAAAAGCTTAAGAACTCTTCTCAGTATCGCTTTCAAAATAGGGGCTTTTCTTAAAAAAAAGGGGCCTTTTCTTAAAATAGGGGCTTATTTTAAAGGAAAATTGCTCTCTCTTAGGAGCTACTCTTAAAGGAAACGATTTACTCCCAGATTCTTTTCTTTACCTATTTTGGAAGCGAACAATTCTTTCCTTTAAAAGCAGCCCCTAAAAAAGCAAACTATTGGATATTAGATAATATTTGTTTTCTTACGCATATTACGCACATGCGTAATGAGAGCTACGCCTGTGAGAGCCGTGTCAAGTGAAAAAAAAAGAACTACATGCTTAATGCGAACAACGGATCACCTTGGTATGTGTTCCTGACTACATAAATTTTAGTTTCTTCCCTTTTTCTATGAGAGGTTCACAAATCATTCTACCAGGAGCGGATCCTCAATTGCAGCCTAATCTGTGTATTCATGGAATACACATGCTACGTCTACTCCATTATTAATTTCAGTCATGTCTGTAGCGGGGTGGTGCTTTTTGTCCAGGCACCCGTGTTTTTGTGCAGGGCTGGCAAGGGGGTTTAGGGGCGGAACAAATTCAACACAGGTCAGTATAGACTGGTTGTATTTTTCTCTCTTGTATAAGCTGGATTAGATTACACTCACACACTCACTTTAGTTCTACCCTCTGCCTGCCCATCTGTAGCTCCGCCGAAAAGAACTGGCCCAGCGATAACCCAGACAATATCTGAGGTACACTCAAGTAAAAAGAAACTAATGGAGAGATTATGTAAGCCATTTTAGTTTATTGGTGAGACTCATGCTTCCAGTCACTTGTCATGTTTTTTTTTCTTTTTCACCATGTTTTGCTTGAATATATTTAAAAATGGGTGCAACTGAGAGCAATGAACACACACACACACACACACACACACACACACACACACACACACACACACACACACACATACACACACACAGACGAACGCACGCACGCACACGCAATGATTGAAGTGTTGAAGCTTTCCAGTTTATGGCCAATATTAAATACTGAAAGTTTGTGTCAGAGTTGCTTTCACGGACAAGCAAGTTCTCTCAAATGACACTGGGTTGTTGTATTATGAAATCTAAGGCCTTTTTATCTATTTTTTCTTTCTCTCTCATCTGTTAACATTGAAATTTTATGTTGCAGTTTTTCGCAGTTCCTTATATACCTTAAATATTGTGACACCTTAACTCCTTACCATACTTGTCCTAAATTTTGAACAAGTCAGCTTATTGGCGTGTCAACAAACTACTTGAAGAGTGGCAGTATCAATAGTGTTTTTCTCATACCGCCAGCACTACAAGAGTATACTGCTTGTACATTTATCAATGGCACCAGTATACTGCTTGTACCTCCAGCACTACAAGAGTATACTGCTTGTACAGTTATAAATGGCAAGATTATACTGCTTGTACTGCCATAAGTAGCAAGAGTATACTGCTTGTACTGCCAGAAATAGCAAGAGTATACTGCTTGTACAGTTATCAATGGCAAGAGTATACTGCTTGTATAACCGACTATAACTAGCGTATACTGCTTGTACAGTTATCAGTAGCAAGTGTAGACTGCTTGTACTGCCATCGCTACAAGAGTATACTGCTTGTACAGGTATCAATGGCAAGATAATACTGCTTGTATTGCCAGAAGTAGCAATATACTGCTTGTACAGTTATCAATGGCAAGAGCATACTGCTTGTACTGCCAGAAGTGGCAAGAGTATACTGTTTGTACAGTTATCAATGGCAAGAGTATACTGCTTGTACTGCCAGAAATAGCAAGAGTATACTGCTTGTACAGTTATCAAAGGCAAGAGTATACTGCTTGTACCGCCAGCACTACAAGAGTAAACTGCTTGTACAGTTATAAATGGCAAGAGTATACTGCTTGTACTGCCATAAGTAGCAAGAGTATACTGCTTGTACTGCCAGAAATAGCAAGAGTATACTGCTTGTACAGTTATCAATGGCAAAAGTATACTGCTTGCACTGCCAGAAATAGCAAGAGTATAATGATTGTACAGTTATCAATGGCAAGAGTATACTGCTTGTACTGCCAGAAATAGCAAGAGTATATTGCTTGTACAGTTATCAATGGCAAGAATATACTGCTTGTACTGGCAGAAATAGCAAGAATATACTGCTTGTACAGTTATCAATGGCAAAAATATACTGCTTGTACTGCCAGAAATAGCAAGAGTATACAGCTCGTTCAGTTATAAATGGCAAGAGTGTACTGCTTGTACTGCCATAAGTAGCAAGAGTATACTGCTTGTACTGCCAGAAATAGCAAAAGTATACTGCTTGTACAGTTATCAATAGCAAGAGTATACTGCTTGTACTACCAGAAGTAGCAAGAGTATACTGCTTGTAAAGTTATCAATGACAAGAGTATACTGCTTGTACTGCCAGAGTAGCAATATACTGCTTGTACAGTTATCAATGGCAAGAGCATACTGCTTGTACTGCCAGAGTTGCAAGAGTATACTGCTTGTACAATTATAAATGGCAAGAGTATACTGCTTGTACTGCCAGATATAGCAAGAGTATACTGCTTGTAAGTTATCAATGACAAGAGTATACTGTTTGTACTGCCATAAGTAGCAAAAGTATACTGCTTGTAAAGTTATCAATGACAAGAGTATACTGCTTGTACTGCCAGAGTAGCAAGAGTATACCGCTTGTAAGTTATCAATGGCAAAAGTATACTGCTTGTATAACCGACTATAACTAGCGTATACTGCTTGTACAGTTATCAGTAGCAAGTGTAGACTGCTTGTACTGCCATCGCTACAAGAGTATACTGCTTGTACAGGTATCAATGGCAAGAGTATACTGCTTGTACTGCCAGAGAAGCAATATACTGCTTGTACAGTTATCAATGGCAAGAGCATACTGCTTGTACTGCCAGAGCTGCAAGAGTATACTGCTTGTACAGTTATCAATGGCAAGAGTATACTGCTTGTACTGCTAGAAATAGCAAGAGTATACTACTTGTACAGTTATCAATGGCAAGAGTATACTACTTGTACAGTTTAAATGGCTAGAGTATACTGCATATAGGACCAGAAGTAGCAAGAGTATACTGCTTGTACAGTTATCAATGGCAAGAGTATACTGCTTGTACTGCCAGAGTCACAAGAGTGTATCGCTTGTACGGTTATCAATGGCAAGAGCATACTGCTTGCACTACCAGCACTACAATGGCAAGAGTAAAGTGCTTGTACAGTTGGCAATGGTAAGAGTATACTGCTTGTACCGCCAGTACTACAAGGGTATACTGCTTGAACAGTGGCCAACGGCTAGAGTATACTGCGTATACTGCCAGAGGTAGCAAGAGTATACTGCTTGTACTACCAGATGTAGCAAGAGTATACTGCTTGTACTGCCAGAAGTAGCAAGAGTATACCGCTTGTACAGTTATCAATGGCAAGAGTATACTGCTTGTACTGCCAGAAATAGCAAGGGTATATGCTTGTACAGTTAATCAATGGCAAAAGTATACTGATTGTACTGCCAGAAATAGCAAGAGTATACTACTTGCACAGTTATCAATGGCAAGAGTATACTGCTTGTACAGTTGTAAATGGCTAGAGTATACTGCATATAGGACCAGAAGTAGCAAGAGTATACTGCTTGTACAGTTATCAATGGCAAGAGTATACTGCTTGTACTGCCAGAGTAGCAAGAGTGTATCGCTTGTACGGTTATCAATGGCAAGAGCATACTGCTTGCACTACCAGCACTACAATGGCAAGAGTAAACTGCTTGTACAGTTGTCAATGGCAAGCGTATACTGCTTGTACCGCCAGTACTACAAGAGTATACTGCTTGTACAGTGGCCAACGGCTAGAGTATACTGCGTATACTGCCAGAGGTAGCAAGAGTATACTGCTTGTACTACTAGATGTAGCAAGGGTATACTGCTTGTACTGCCAGAAGTAGCAAGAGTATACCGCTTGTACAGTTATCAATGGCAAGAGTATACTGCTTGTACTGCCAGAAATAGCAAGGGTATATGCTTGTACAGTTATCAATGGCAAAAGTATACTGATTGTACTGCCAGAAATAGCAAGAGTATACTACTTGTACAGTTATCAATGGCAAGAGTATACTGCTTGTACTGCCAGAAGTAGCGAGAGCATACTGCTTGTACAGTTATCAATGGCAAGAGTATACTGCTTGTACTGCAAGAAATAGCAAGAGTATACAGCTTGTACAGTTATCAATGGCAAGAGTATACTGCTTGTACTGCAAGAAATAGCAAGAGTGTACTGCTTGTACAGTTATCAATAACAAGAGTATACTGCTTGTACTGCCATAAGTAGCAAAATTATACTGTTGTACATTATCAATGGTAAGAGTATACTGCTCGTACTGCTTGTACAGTTATCAATGACAAGAGTATACTGCTTGTACTGCCAGATATAGCAAGAGTATACAGCTTGTAAGTTATCAATGACAAGAGTATACTGTTTGTACTGCCATAAGTAGCAAAAGTATACTGCTTGTAAAGTTATCAATGACAAGAGTATACTGCTTGTACTGCCAGAGTAGCAAGTGTATACCGCTTGTAAGTTATCAATGGCAAAAGTATACTGCTTGTATAACCGACTATAACTAGCGTATACTGCTTGTACAGTTATCAGTAGCAAGTGTAGACTGCTTGTACTGCCATCGCTACAAGAGTATACTGCTTGTACAGGTATCAATGGCAAGAGTATACTGCTTGTACTGCCAGAGTAGCAAGTGTATACTGCTTGTACAGTTATCAGTGGCAAGAGTATATTGTCTGTACAGTTATCAGTAGCAAGCGTATAATGCTTATACTACCAGAAGTTGCAAGAGTATACTGCTTGTACAGTTATCAGTAGCAAGCGAATAATTCGAGTACTGCCAGAGGTAGCATGAGTAAACTGCTTGTACAGTCATCAGTAGCAAGCGTATAATGCTTGTACTGCCAGAAGTAGCAAGAGTATACTGCTTATACAGTTATCAGTAGCAAACGTATACTGCTTGTACTGCCAGAAGTTGTAATATTAAGTGCTTGTTCAGTTTTACCAGCAGCAAGCAAATACTGCTTGTACTACCACAGAAGTAAAAGTACAGTTATCGATGACAAGAGTATACTGCTTGTACTATGAGAAGAAGCAAGAGTATACTGCTTGTACAATTATTTGTGGTAAGATTATACTACTTGTACTGCCGGAAGTAGCAAGAGTATACTGCTTGTACAGCTACCAACAGCAAGCAAATACTGCTTGTACTGCCAGCAGCAGCAGGAGTATACTGCTTGTACAGTTATCAGTAACAAGAGTATGCTGCTTGTACTACCTGCAGTACCAACAGGATACTGCTTGTACTGCCAGCAGTAGCAAGAGTATAATGCTTGTACAGCTACCAACAGCAAGCAAATACTGCTTGTACCGCCAGCAGTAGCAGGAGTATACTGCTTGTACAGTTATCAGTAACAAGAGTATGCTGCTTGTACTACCTGCAGTACCAAGAGGATACTGCTTGTACTGCCAGCAGTAGCAAGAGTATAATGCTTGTACAACTATCAGTAGCAAGACTATGCTGCTTGCACTTACAGCAGTACGTAGAGGATACTGCTTGATCTGCCAGCAGTAGCAAGAGTATACTGCTTGTACAGTTATCAGTTGAAAGTATATATATATACTGCCCATATTGTAACCAGTAGCTAGATTATACTGCGCGTTTGCCAGCAGAAGCAAGTGTATACTGCTTGTACAGTAATCAGTAGCAAGAGTATGCTTCTAGCACTGTCAGCAGAAGCAAGATTACACTGCTCCTATTACCACTAGTAGCTTGAGTATACGGCTTGTACTACCATCAGTAGACAGGGAATACTGCTCGTGCTGCCAGTAGTAGCAAGAATATACTGCTCGTACAGTTATCAGTAGCAAGAGTATGCTTCTAGTACTACCAGCAGTAGTAAAAGTATATTGCTCGTACTACCAGCAGTAGTAAGGGTGTACTGCGCAAGGTACTCGCAGTAGCCAGGGTATACTGCTCATGCTGTCAGCAGTAGCAAGAGTATACTGCTTGTACTGCCAGCACCAGCATGACTATACTGCTCGTACTCCCAAAAGTAGTAGCACGAGTACACTGTTCGTTAAAGAATAAGTAGCAATATACTGCTCATATTGCCAGAAGTAGCAAACTAGCAAAAGTATACTTCTCATACTGCAGCCTTAGCAAGAGTATACTGCTCGTACTACCAGCAGTAGCAAGAGTGTTGTACTTCTCGTACAGCCCGCATTAGCAAGAGTATACTGCTCGTACAATTAGAAGTGGCAAGACTATGCTGCTAGTGCACTATTCGTATAGCTATCAGTAGCAAGAGTATTCTGCTCGTACTGCCAGCAGTAAGAAGTACTAGTGCTCGTATAGTTATCAATAGCAAGAGTATACTTCTCGTATGGCCAGCATTAGCAAAGTATATTGCTCGTATAGTTAGTAATAGTAAAAGTATGCTCCTAGTACTGCCAATAGTAGTAAGAGTGTACTGCCCGTACTGTCCGCAGTTGCAAGAGTGTAGTTTTGTAGTGTTGTACAGTTATAAGTAGCATTAGTATGCAGCTCGTACTGCCAGCAGTAGCAATATACTGCTCGTACAACCAGCAGTAGCAGATTATACTGCCTGCACTACTACCAGAACCAAGAGTATAGTGCTATTACAGTATTCAGTAGCAAGAGTATACTGCTCGTTATGCAAACAGTAGCAGGACTATAATATTTTTACTGTCAGCAGTGGCGACAGCATACTTCTCGTACTGCCAGCAGTAGTGATCAGTACAAGAGTATGCTTCTAGTACTACCAGCAGTAGCAAGAGATACTGCTCGTACAGTTATCAATAGCAAGAGTATGCTTCTAGTACTACCAGCAGTAGCAAGGATATACTGTTCGCAGTACCAGCAGTAGCAAGGGTGTACTGCTCAAGGTACCCGTAGTAGCCAGGGTATACTGCATGTGCTGCCAGCAGTAGAAAGAATATACTGCGTGTACTGCCAGCACTAGCAAGAGTATTCTGCTCGTACTGCCAAAAGTAGTAGCAAGAGTACACTGTCCGTGTAAGAATCAGTAGCAATATACTGCTCGTATTGCCAGAAGAAGCAAACAGGCAAAAGTGTACTTCTCATACTGCCGGCAGTCGCAAGAGTATACTGCTCGTACTGTCAGCAGTAGCAAAAGTGTTGTACTCGTACAGCCGGCATTAGCAAGAGTATACTGCTCGTACAGTTAGTAGTAGCAAGAGTATGCTGCTAGTACTGCCAGGAATAGCAAGAGCATACTGCTCATACTGCCAGCAGTAGCACCGTTCGTATAGCTATCAGCAGCAAGAGTATGCTGCTCGTACTGCCAGCAGTAGGAAGAGTGTAGTGTTCGTATAGTTATCAACAGCAAGAGTATACTTCTTGTATGTCCAGCATTGGCAAAGTATATTACTCGTACAGTTAGTAATAGCAAAAGTATGCTGCTAGTACTGCCAGCAGTAGTAAGAGTGTACTGCCCGTACTGTCAGCATTTTGCAAGAGTGAAGTTTGTAGTACAGTTATCAGTAGCATTAGTATGCTGCTCGTACTGCCAGCAGTAGCAATATACTGCTCGTACAATCAGCAGTAGAAAGATTATACTGCTTGTACTACCAGCAAAGCCCAGAGTAAAGTGCTCGTACAGTATTCAGTGGCAAGAGGATGTGCTCGTAATGCAAACAGTAGCAGAGTATAATTCTCATACTGCCAGCAGTGGCAAGAACATACTTCTCGTACTGCCAGCAGTAGCAATAGTATACTGCTCACAGTTATCAGTAGCAAAAGTATGCTTCTAGTACTACCAGCAGTAGCAAGAGTATACTGCTCGTAGTTATCAGTAGCAAGAGTATGCTGCTAGTACTACCAGCAGTAGCAAGAGTATTCTACTCGTGCAGTTATCAGTAGCAAGAGTATGCTTCTAGTACTACCAGTAGTAGCAAGAGTATACTGCTCGCATTTATCAGTAGCAAGACAATGCTTCTAGTACTACCAGCAGTAGTAAAAGTATATTGCTCGTACTACCAGCAGTAGTAAGGGTGTACTGCGCAAGGTACTCGCAGTAGCCAGGGTATACTGCTCATGCTGTCAGCAGTAGCAAGAGTATACTGCTTGTACTGCCAGCACCAGCATGACTATACTGCTCGTACTCCCAAAAGTAGTAGCACGAGTACACTGTTCGTTAAAGAATAAGTAGCAATATACTGCTCATATTGCCAGAAGTAGCAAGAGTATACTGCTCGTAGTTATCAATAGGAAGAGTATGCTTCTACTACTACCAGCAGTAGCAAGAGTATACTGCTCGAACAGTTATCAGTAGCAAGAGTTTACTGCTCCTAGTTATCAGTAGCAAGAGTATGCTACTAGTACTACCAGAAGTAGCAAGAGTATACTGCTCACAGTTTTCAGTAGCAAGACAATGCTTCTAGTACCACCAGTAGTAGCAAGAGTATACTGCTCACAGTTATCCGTAGCAAGAGTACGCTGCTAGTACTACCAGCAGTAGCAAGAGTATACTGCTCGTAGTTATCAGTAGCAAAAGTATGCTACTAGTATTGCCAGCAGTAGCAAGAGTGTACTGCTCGTAGTTATCAGTAGCAAGAGCATGCTACTAGTATTACCAGCAGTAACAAGAGTATACTGTTCGTAGTTATCCGTAGCTAGACAATGCTTCTAGTATTATCAGTAGTAGCAAAATATACAGCTCGTAGTTATCAGTAGCCAGAGAATGCTGTTAGTACTACCAGCAGTAGCAAAAGTATACTGCTCACAGTTATCAATAGCAAGACAATGCTTCTAGTACTACCAGTAGTAGCAAGAGTTTACTGCTCCTAGTTATCAGTAGCAAGAGTATGCTACTAGTACTACCAGAAGTAGCAAGAGTATACTGCTCACAGTTTTCAGTAGCAAGACAATGCTTCTAGTACCACCAGTAGTAGCAAGAGTATACTGCTCACAGTTATCCGTAGCAAGAGTACGCTGCTAGTACTACCAGCAGTAGCAAGAGTATACTGCTCGTAGTTATCAGTAGCAAAAGTATGCTACTAGTATTGCCAGCAGTAGCAAGAGTATACTGCTCGTAGTTATCAGTAGCAAGAGCATGCTACTAGTATTACCAGCAGTAACAAGAGTATACTGTTCGTAGTTATCCGTAGCTAGACAATGCTTCTAGTATTATCAGTAGTAGCAAAATATACAGCTCGTAGTTATCAGTAGCCAGAGAATGCTGTTAGTACTACCAGCAGTAGCAAAAGTATACTGCTCACATTTATCAGTAGCACGAGTATGTTGTTAGTACTACCAGCAGTACCAAGAGTATACTGCTCACAGTTATCAGTAGCAAGACTATCTGCTTGTACTACCAGCAGCAGCAAAATTATACTGATCGTAGTTATCAGTAGCAAGAGTATGCTGCTAGTACTACCAGCAGTCGCAAGAGTGTACTGCTCGTAGTTATCAGTAGCAAGAGTATGCTTCTAGTACTACCAGTAGTAGCAAGAGTATACTGCTCGCAGTTATCAGTAGCAAGACAATGCTTCTAGTACTACCAGCAGTAGCAAGAGTATACTGCTCACAGTTATCAGTAGCAAGAGTATGCTGTTAGTACTACTAGCAGTAGCAAGGGTATACTGCTCACAGTTATCAACAGCAAGAGTATGCTTCTAGTACTACTAGCAATAGCAAGAGTATACTGCTCGTACTACCAGCTTTAGCAAGAGTGTGCTGCTCTAGCTACAAGTAGTAGCCAGAGTACACTGCTCGTTCTGCCACAAGTAGCGAGAGTTTACTGCTTGTACTGCCAGCACTAGCATGAGTATACTGCTCGTACTTCCAACAGCAGTAGCAAGAGTATACTGTTTGTGCTGCCGGCAGTAGCAAGAGTATGCTGTTCGTACTGCCAGCAGTAGCAAGAGTATACTCTTTGTACTGCCAGCGGTAGCGACAGTATACTCTTTGTAATGCTAGCAGTAGCAATAGTATACTGTCTGTTCTGCCGGCAGTAGCAAGAATATACTGTTCGTACTGCCAGCAGTAGCAAGAGCATACTGTTCGAACTACCAGCAGTAGTAAGAGTATACTGGTTTTGTTGCCAGCAGTAGGAAGAGTATACTGTTTTTGCTGTCAGCAGTAGCAAGAGTATACTGTTTGTGTTGCTAGCAGTAGTAAGAGTATACTGGTTTTGTTGCCAACAGTAGGAAGAGTATACTGTTTGTGCTGTCAGCAGGAGCAAGAATATACTGTTTGTGCTGCCAGTTTTAGTTGCTAGCAGTAGGAAGAGTAAACTGTTCGTACTGCTAGCAGCAGGCGGATTATACTGTTTGTGCTGTCAGCAGTAACAGGAGTTTACTGATTGTGTTACCAGACGTAGCAAGAATATACTGTTCATACTGCCAGCAGGAGCAAGAGTATACTGTTCATACTGCCGGCAGTAGCAAGAGTATACTGTTTTTTTTGCCAGCAGTAGCAAGAGTATACTGTTTGTGTTGCCAGCGGCAGGAATAGTATACTGTTTGTGCTGTCAGCAGTAGCAGGAGTTTACTGTTTGTGTTACCAGGCGTAGAAAGAGTATACTGTATTTGTTGCCAGCTGCAGGAAGAGTATTATGTTTGTACTGCCAGCAGGAGCAAGAATATACTGTTCATACTGCCGGCAGTGGCAAGAGTACACTTTTGTTGCAAGCAGTAGCAAGAGTATACTGTTTGTGTTGCCAGGAGCAGGAAGAGTATACTGTTTGTGCTGTCAGCAGTAGCAGGAGTTTACTGTTTGTGTTACCAGGCGTAGAAAGAGTATACTGTTTGTGTTGCCAGCAGCAGAAAGAGTATTCTGTTTGTGCTGCCAGCAGTAGCAAGAGTATAATGTTTATGCTATAAGCAAAGGTATACTGCCCGTGTACTTATCACGCAATCTGAATATGGACTAGTTTTTTGCTGATATATTCAACTTTAAAGACTATGAAGATCCTGCAGTGGACAAAGCGTACAATACACCTTAACAACTCTAACACACCAACACAAGACTGGTTTGTTTTCGGATTTATTAAAGTATACCAAATTATCTATATATACTATTTCCGCATAAATATCACGAACAGAATTTCATTTTATGAGTAAACAAGTACATAAGAAATCAAGGCGAATGGTTACATTTTCAAGACAGATCACCCTGACAAGAACGTACTCAAAAGGAAAGGAAAGATGCACACCACTTCTCGTGTGAAGTCTTTCCGTAAAGAGTATTCACCTTTGAAACGCATGAAAAGGACCCTTATGCAATTTGCGGACAACGCAGGCCCTCATCAGCCTGCACATTTTGTACAGGCTGATCTGGGCCTTCGTTGTCCGCTTACAGAATCAGTGGATATAGTAGTATATGTCGACGAACTGAAAATGCCAAGATCAGACTGCCCAGATGCGCACGTTGGTCTGGACCTACTTGTCTGCAAATTGCATATGGGCCATTTTCGTACATTGTGCATCACATGGCATTAATATAACTGGGAAGAAAATTATTTTTCTTCTGGAGTTATCCCCTCTTGAAAAGGGAGAAAAACTTTTGCTCAGATGCTCGCTGCTTGGGGAGAAGCCATTCACTTTAACCCAAATAAGCCGAGTCGACTAGTCCCTCCTTATATGTTGGACGAGTCCATTAAGTGCATTTTTATCATTTTTGTCATTTTTGTTCTATTTTTTATTGAAATTCCTGTAAGCAAACAGTGACGACCCTGATCAGACGCCGCATCATGCGGCGTCTGATTTTGGTCTGCACTGTTTGTTCAAAGTCGCACGAAAGGGACGCCAGGCTATATGGATTAAACACTCCTAAGGAGACAATTTGCACGAAGTACGAAAGCCTATTTTCTGGGAAAAATAAGAAAAATATCTGAAATTGTCCTCTACTGGAATTTTTACCCAGCATGTTAAGCGTTAACTACTGCTGCCAATATGTAGAGAAGGTGCGTATGCCATATATTGGTACCGAAGATTCAGAGCAGCTTGCACATTCGCGGAGTTTGAGAAGGGCCTTCAGTGGCCATTTCGGAATCAATGCACACTGTAAATATATCGATGAACAGGGAAGGCCCAGATCAGACTGTGCACTGCGCATTCTGGTCTTGGTCTTCGCTGATAGCATATGCCATGAGGGCCCTTTTCCTGCGATATTTGCAACACAGGTCGACACGAATTGAGCCGCAACGGCAGTAAACGTACCCTCGGACAAGTGCGCCCGACAAAGATTCAGACCAGCCTGCGCATTTGCTAGGTTTGATCAGAAGCTCCACTAGGCGCATTTTGAATAGCCAAGGATACAATATTTCTTCATGCGGACAACAGATACACTGACCAGACCATCACGAAAACATGCCTATATAATGTTGACCCCCTTAAACATCACTTTTATATAGTAAAACTGGGGTTTACAGGGGTGCACATTATTTTTCTTATTTCTGCTCAAAAACATAGATTGTGGGTACTCGTTAGAACCGCCTCGCCGCGAGGCGGTTCTAACGAGTACCCACAATCTATGTTTCGAGCAGAAATATGAAAAATATCAGAATTTTTAACTGAACATTTTCATTTTTTTGGTGGTAAAATTTTTAGTATATTTGAACAGGCTTGTTTTCGTAATGCTACGCGGATACGAAGTCTGATTTGAGTCTTCGTGGCGCACATCATATCAAAAGGTATGTGTAATGTACATCCTGACGAGACATTTTACAAAGAGCTCTCTCATCAAAATCTACTTTATATTTGTCATTCTGTTCTTGTTTTTTGACTGACGATCCTGTTTATAAATACAATGGACGTATCCAAATTTAAAAATAGAAAAGTCCACTTTAGAAACATATGGAATGTAAAGGTTAAGAAGAAAACGAAGGTAACCAAAAGAATGAATTCAACTGACCTTTACCACTCTCTGGGCAAATTCAACAGACGACAAATTTATCATATTTTTCTTACTTTTTCCAGAAAAAAGAGCTTTCACTTTTTTGCATTAAACGTCAAAAATAGGCTTTGATATTTAAAGGAATCAATTTGCATTAAAAGTCAGACTTTTTTTCTGAGGAAAATAAGAAATATATGAACATTGACCTCTGAAAATTATACTCAGCAGTCTAAGCGTTAACATACGAATTCTGCTTTAGAAACTGAAATGTAGTATGCATGACTCTAGACAAATTATTAGTTTTTCTCCACCAATATAGATGTTGTAGAATACATTAGAATCAACTCAATGAGGCGAATCTCACTAGATATTTGCTTGGTCCCGATTATGACTGTTTTTTTTTCTGACTTTAATGATCAAGGTTTTTTCCTATAATCTTTTTTGTAGCAATTCCTATTTAACCATGATCTAAAAGGATTACTTTTACAACAAGTAGCCCAAGGGCAATGATCGCTCACCTGAGTACTTATACCTACATTCATATTTTAAACTACAATTCTCCCTGAAAAAAAATGCATTATTTTACCTTTTCCCCATTCAAAAGTCCAAGGGACCATATTTGCCGTAAAATAGGTCAAGGTCAACCTAAGGTCATCATTTGAACAAATTTGGTAATTTTCTGTCACCTCATACTACATGCCAAATTTCATGAGAATCAGCCCAGCAGTACTGGAGAAAAAGATCTTGATCTCTTAAGGTTAATACCATATATGGACTGGATGTGTCAGCCATCTTGGTCATTTGACCTGGACCATTGAAATAAAATTCCATCCCCCCCCCCACCCACACACACACACACACGACCCATACCTGCCGTGAAGCTGCACATGAAATTTAATAGAAATTGGCCCAGCATTTTCAGAGATAAAGTCCTTTAACATGTTGACGGGCATACAATCCTAGTGACCTTGGACCAAGATCACTGAATGACATTGGCCTTTGACATTAAGTGAGGTTCATATAAGACAAATTTCATTTCATAAGCATCAACTGTTTTGGATGAATAAAAAATAATCCACAATTTTTCAAAACGAAATACCTCTAATGACGTCATAAATGACTGTAGGAAAAAATCATTGTCCAAATTCCTGGAAAAATTGTAGGAAAAAAAATCTGGTACCGAATAGGAAAAAATCACTTTATATCGGAACCTATAGTCTACAAATAGAAAAGTAAAAAAAAAAAAAAAAAAAAAAAAAAAAAAAAACACCAAAAAAACAAAAAAAAACAACAAAAAACAAAACCTTTTTATATCGGGACCAAGCAAACACCCAGTGAATCTAATGAGTGCCAACAGCATATGTTTTGGTGGACAAAGAGGAAATATATATTTAACTTCTGATCGACACGGCCACCCAACCCCAAATATACAATACCTTTTATGTCAGTACGGGACAAAGATAAAATTAATGAGAATGAGAACAACAGAGATAGTACTCAAACTTGAACGGTGTTGCCTCCTTCTCCAAGGGAGACCAGTTTAGGAGAAAAGAAGTTAAACGTCCAGTAGATTGTCAACCAAGCAAACACACAACGTCGTAATAACGCCGTTTCGACGGTAACGTCGAAACGACGTTATTATGACATTATGTGTACTGGTAACGTGACACTAATGTTAAAGGAAAGAATGTCTCCAAGGGGTGGTGGTCGAGGGAGGGGGGAGCAAATTATTTCCTTTAAGAGTAGTCCCACTTTGACGAGGAAGGCAAATATTTTCATTTCACAGTGATCTCCCGTAGCGTTGTATTGTTAGTTTTATTTATTCTCTAGACATGCTCATTGCACTCGGTGACCCCGTGACCTCCTGGTGCTCTTGTACCAAGGCGCAGAAATGGCAACAAATCACAGCCAAACAGTCATTCACAATAGATCCGTCTATTCCCTTCATTTCTCGTATTTTCCCTCGGATGTTCACCAGTGTAAGGAGGTTCAAGATTGGCACAAAGTACACAAGTCCTGAAACAAGATGAAAAGAAACATCTTAACCCATTTAAGCCTAGCGTCCGAAGAGAAAGGGATTTTGGCAAACAGTGTGGACCCAGATCAGACGCCGCAAAACGCGGCGTCTGATCAGGGTCTACACTATTTGCATTAAGTACAAAACTGACTGGCCAACCTTGTTGTTGAAAATGGACCTGTCAAAAACATGGGGTAGAAGAGTATACTCGGCATAAATGGGTTAAGCAAAATATTGAATCGAAAACTAGCATCTCCCAGACGTACACACAGTTGAACTGCAAGATGCCTTTTGTCAATTCGCACCGTACTCCCAGTTGTTACAGTGAACCCTCGTTACAAGGACAGCATTTTGTTCCCAAAAACGTTGCCATTAAAATGAATTTGCTATTGTACAGAATACTTAATAAGCAGACTGTAAGAAAGATATTGTTCTGTTCTTATTTCCTCATAAAATCGCGTCAACGAGGCGGTTCTAACAAATATCCAAAACGTATGTTTCTTTAAAGTATTAAATAAAATATTATCGCAGAAGATTTGTGACTATCACCTCTTAAGCGAAGGTTTCGTGACAGTCAAATTGTCATGACAACGAATTTTATCGTTGTATCGAGTGTCGGTATAAAGATGGTTGTCTGTATACTGTAACAAAGAAATGGATTGTGATACATATGTAAAAGTTCTGTGAAGAGTAATTCTTCGGAAACTAAAACACATTTACACACTTCGTTCCCCATAAAGTCTTAAAAGAGGCTGAGGAGGAGAAGAGGTGAAGGACAGGTCACTAATAAGCAGGAAGCGGACAGGAATTATTACTGTAACAGCAGTATATACTACGTGATCGTGATATACTAAACGAAACAGATTTTTGTAACTATCACTTTATTTACTTAGACTTAGCAATAGTCGTGTCTTTCATGCAAGCCGCCATATTGTTTTTTCGCCGACCTTGAAAAGCACCTCCCCCACACCCCCCCACCCCCACACTAATTGACAAGATTCCTTCGATTTGCATATGCATTTAAGGTCTTCTGTCATGTGACTGTCTTTTTCTGCCATGCAGTTATCCTCCGCAAAGCGCTCATCTCCCTTTGAAAAAGGAAATGAGTGGTTACAGGTCATATTTTTAGGAGAGACCCCTCCACCAACACTCACCCCCACCTTGAAGATGTATCCACCGTCACCTTCCAAGACAACACTCTGGGTGCGTCATTTTAACCCTTTCAGACCAAAACAGATACTCTAGCAAACAGTGTAGATCCAGATGAGACAACTCACAGTCAGTCGTCTCATCAGGATTTACACTGTTTGCCATTCGGTTTTTTGTTTTTTTGACTAAGCCCCCAATTTGGAACAATGGTTCTGACCAGATTTAAAGATAGAAGAATCACTTGAGATATTCAGGGGTGATAGGGCTAAGAAATTATTGTCGGTTCGGTACAGTAACTGTAACAGAGGGAAGAAAATAATTGACAAAATATAAAGAACGTTTGATTATACTGACGACTGATTTTCTCTTCTTTCACCTTTCTTTCAGTTTTATCTTGCTGTCATTGACTGTAAACAGTACCTACCACATTTTGGAACTTACCGCATACTAAACAACTGCCCTCGCCAATGGCTTCCGCCGTTTGTCCAAAGGTAACACAAGGAACAAAGTAGGTGATGATACAAGTGCCGAAGTTGTCAAAGCAACCAAACAAGCTATGGGACCACTGACCTACCTACAAGCATAAACACATGATATATTTACATAATTTGTTTTTGGACTGGCTTTCTATGCATTTTAATTATACTGAACTCCAAAAGACTCTCTCTCTCTATCTCTCTCTCTCTCTCTCTCTCTCTCTCTCTCTCTCTCTCTCTCTCTCTCTCTCTCTCTCTCTCTCTCTGTATGAGTGCGAGTGCACACTTATTTATTATGTTGCCACTGAGAATTAAGAAGAAGAGGCCCATGGGCCACGATTCGCCAACCTGATAAAATCAGCTATTGCATATCTGCAAATACCATGTAATTTCTTCCAGTGTTGCCACAGAAACTAGGACACAAAGTCAACGGTTATCCTAGTATCACCATTTGTACAAACTTAGTTAACTTTGTGTCCCCAATGCTGTATACTAAGATTCAGCCTCAAAGCTTACTTAGTTCTGGAGAAGAATTGTTTTTACCATACATGGACATAACACCCATCTTGTTCGATGGCGCTGAACCATTTGACTAACTTGTCAACATCCTTCGACGGAAGTGAAATCTAATCACGATTTTATACATGTATAAAGCCCAGGGACAAGAGCAGATAAACTCCAAAATTTGATGGCACCTAAACAGTTTTACTTCTTTAATCACACATTGAAAGTTTCAGCCGTTAGTCTTCAATATATACTGAGAAAATTATTTTTCAACAATTGTCCATACAAACGTATGAGGGCGCAAATTTGACCTTGCCGCAACAAGATCAAAGGTCAACCCACGACCATCGTTTGAACGGACTTCGTAAACCTTCCGTCCCCGATGCTATATACCAAGATTCAGCCTCAAAGCTTTCTTGGTTCTGGAGAAGAAGATTTCAGTGTTTTTACATATATGGGCATGGCGGCCATCTTGTTCAGTGGTGCGGAACCATTCTAACCAATTGTCAATACCCTTTCGACAGACGGCCCTATGTGAAATCTGGTGAAAATTGCTCATGCGGTTTCAGAGAAGACATTTAAAATTTACACAATTTATACATGTATATATCCCAGGGTATTATTGTAACTTAACAGTTTTACTTCTTTAGTCATACATTGCAAATTTTAGACATTAGTTTTAATACATTTTGAGAAAATGACTTTTCAACATTTTCCCCATATAAATGTATAGGGACGCAAATTTGACCTTGCCGTAAAAAAGGTCAATCTACGGTCATTATTTGAACAAACGGTAGACCTTGAGTCCCGATGCAATATATCAAGATTCACCTCAAAGCTTTCTTGGTTCTGGAGAAGAAGATTTTTAGTGTTTTTACCATATATGGGCATGACAGCCATCTTGTTCAATGGCGCGGAACCATTCGAAGAAATTGTCAATATCCTTTCGACAGAAGGCCCTATCTGATATCTGGTGAAAATTGTTCAAGCAATTTCAGAGAAGAAGACATTTAAAAATAACACAATTTTATATATGTATATAGCCCAGGGGCAAGGGCAGATAACCCCCAGGGGACAAAATTTTGATTGTAACTAAAAATGTTTACTATTTCAATCAAACATTCTAAGTTTCAGC
Organism: Anodontia alba; assembly: GCA_964016985.1. Taxonomy (NCBI): domain Eukaryota; kingdom Metazoa; phylum Mollusca; class Bivalvia; order Lucinida; family Lucinidae; genus Anodontia; species Anodontia alba. The sequence goes on from OZ024837.1 coordinate 15,562,908, forward strand.
CATTAGTCTTTAATATATTTTGAGAAAAAGACTTTTCAACATTTTCCCCATATAAATGTATAGGGATGCCGTAAAAAGATCAAAGGTCAACCTACGGTCATCATTTGAACAAACTTGGTAGACCTCGAGTCCTTGATGCTATACACAGTGACAATCATACAACTATTCTGAAGGTACTATTTCGTATATTTCTGTTTTAATCGAAAAAAAAAAAAAAAAAAAAAAAAAACAACGTCCATGACCCCTGTCCCTGTGATGCCATATAACAAGATTCAGCCCCAAAGCTTTCTTGGTTCTGCAGAAGAAGTGTTTTACCATATATGGGTACGGCGGCCATCTTGATAAATGGACCTTGACCATTTGAACAAATTTTCAACCCCGGTTAAGAAGACGGTTCCACATGAAGTTAGGAGAAAATTAGCCCATGGGTTTCAGAGGAGAAGTAGTACAAAGAAGTGGACGGACGACGACGGACAGACGGACGGACGATGACGGACGACGAACGGCAAGTGGTCATAATAGCAGATCCCGCGCCTTCGGCTCAGGTGAGCTAAAAACCTCAGTGTTAACAAACTAGTGATGTGCTACCTCTTTGACAAACCAGCTTCAGTCTTGGTCAGGGAGACAAGATAACAACAGATCTATATTTGACTAACATAAATAGATCAGTTTTAAGAAGATAATGCAACTCGGCAACTGTATGTACTGACGTATGTCTGCATATCTGTCTCCTGTACGTACAAAGGACAGAACAGTTAGCCTTTCAAATCTTTAAACATAAGAAATAAATACCAAAAGAGGTCCAAGTGAGTCTGAATCGCTCATCAGACTCCAGCTTGACCGGGGACTTGTTAAGGAGGAGTATTTGGTGATAACTCCGGGACAATTCTCTCAAATTCTACATAAAAACATATGTTTTGGGTCTCATTAGAAGCGCCTCGCCGAGGCGCTTCTAATGAGTACCCAAAACATATGTTGTTAAGGAGGAATCAGGAAAGATATCCTAGAATTATCACCAAACACTCCTCCTTAAGATCTCTGGTCATAGCCATACAACATTACACGCGGCGTCTGATTAGGGATTAACCTGTGTAGCACTTATCTAATAGTTTTAGACATGAAGCGGTGGTAAAGTGGGCGTGTCCAAATTTTAGAATAAGAACGTTACGGAGTTAAGGTGTCTGGATATTAAGGGTAAATAGGGTTAACCCTAAAATAACCTTTTTGCAATTCAATAGCACCCAGTCCCAGAAATCCCATCCCTTCCCAACACCAGTTACCAACTGACAACTGAAATCAGCTATCGCTAAGGTTCGAGACCCGTCCTATTCTTGTCTGTGCATTGGCTTAGCCTCCGACATTTTGGCAAATCCTTTCGCTAGAGCTTATCAATTTCAATGTGCATATACAATTTAAATCAAAATATCCCATGTAAACACCTATGGATATTTTCATAGTTTCATATTGTTGGCCTCGGAGATGCCCTTGGTCAATAATAAGTGGCATTTGGTAATTCCTTTGGCTAGATCTTGTCAAAATTAATGCGTATTCAAAATTTACCAAACTATCCTATACAGTTGAACACCTACGGCGATTTCCATGTTTTTACATGTTTCCCTCGGCGTCGCCTTGGTCAATTAGCTAGATCTTATCGGTATCCATCTGTGTAGGAAAAACTTTTATCAAAATATTCCTAACGCTTCAAGATTTACAGCCACTCTAGCTACCTGACCACGGTTATTCCGATAACTGAACACGGACGGACGGACAAGTCGATTATAGGACACACTCCGAAAGTCGACTTTAGTCGGTCGGTCGACTTTCTTGCGGATCGTACAACTGAGCCTTCTTAACATTCTTAACAAAAGAAAGCCCTGAGCTGTTAAACGTATGTGTTTTAGCGAAAAAAAGGATTTACCAGAACAGCCTAGGCATCCGCACAGTCTGATAAGGGTCATCGTTTGACGGAAATCTGGGTAGGACGGGCTTATCAGGGCGTAGTGGGGGCTTTACAAACTAAATGGTGTCAGCGTGAGAAAAGGTCTCACATGTCAGTTCACAAAGGAGTGGAAGCAGAAATAGGTGCGGTCTGAACACCCACTTTGAATCATCGCCCTCCCAGTAAGCATTCTTTATAAATCTATAGCGAGCCGTTATCGGCCCGTCAGGGTAGCTGACGGGCCGATAACGGCCCGCTATAGATTTATAAAGAATGCTAGATTGGCTGGATCTAGCCTACTGTTCCGCCAAAACGCGTGCTTTTAGGACGAACATATGCTAACAGCGGAGGCCTGTGTGACTCGTCAGGCCGCAAGTTATCTGTAATTTCGTCGTCCATACTTGCTATAACCACCTTTTTATCAATGTGTTAACATACATTTTTGCTGGCGTCTGTCCCAAATATGGGCCGCGCCATTCGAAAACGTGTCTTTGGACATATGCGGACAGCGAAGGCACAGATCAGCCTTGCTCAGGGTATTCACTGTCCGCTAACATAATCATTGGATACTACAAATGAATGGAGAGCTTGGGCCCGGATGATACTTTGCGCATGTGCACAATGATCTGAATCTGAGCATTTTTTGCATGTTCTAAGACACTTTTTTTTCGCTTGACTAGGCTTACATTATGTTCAACTAGGAAGATTTTTAACGTTCTATCTTAGGATTTGTAAATTGTTGTCACACACATACACACACACAAAAAATGGTAATCGGTACAGGTATGTAACATATCACATAACCAAACGTCTGACATATATTGACTATAGTACATCTTTTTCCCAACTTTTTTCGGCAAATCTGCAATATTTGAAGAAAAATCTTTCCTCACAACTACAATGTATAACCCACGCCGTTTACATTACGACCAGGATTAACCTTTACCACACTGTGGGCAAATTTAACAGACTACGCATTCATGGATATCTTTCTAATTTTAACCAGAAAAGATGCTTTGACATTTCATGCCAATTGTCATGAAATGTCAAAACCTATTTTCAGGGGGGGGGGGGGGGGGGGCGGGGGAAGGAAGAAAAAAAAATTGTCGTCTGCTAAAATATTTACCCAGCATGCTAAGCATTAAATCTTTATGTTTTACTACTCGTATGCAAGTTTAGCATCCGGTTAGCATCTATTTTCTCAAGGGAGAATAAATTTGACAAAGTGGACTTAAAGGTGTCACATTACTGTGTAATCCCATGTTCTCCTATAATGTATAGTGAAATAGGGGGCATGTAGGTTTTTTTTCATTCTTCTAAGAATTTCGCAGTTTTGGGTAGATTGTTTACAATCCAGCTATAGTATACAAACGCCAAAATTTCCATAAGGTAGTTGCCCACGTGATTATCATTGACCAATGTAATCAAACCACGCGTTGGACGAAACCAAGACCACGGTTATTTATGGCCACGCTATTCTTGTCGCTGTGACGTCAGAGTGCTGTTGATAGAGGGTTGAATCTATAAACATCTGGGTTATTGGCAATCAATGCAGACCCTGATCAGACGCCGCAGAACGCGGTGTCTGATCAGGCCCTGCACTGTTTGGTTAAATTAAAAGAAGTTAAGGATTAAATGAAACAATCGTAAGTCCCTATTCAGGACCATTTTCTAAGCCTACACTCAGAGACGATCGACCCTACAGTGCTGTTAGTGCTTTGATTATAACTTTAACTTCTTTTATAACCCTTTTAACTGCATAAATCCTTTCCTTCATTTCAAAACGGAGTTTCTTATTTCTCCACAGAAATCCGTGTTCATATTGATGTTGTGGGTACTCATTAGATGGGCCCCACCGAGTACCCATTACATATCCTTTGCTGAAGAAAACAGGGAAAATGTCGACATTTTTTTTATTCAAAAATGGCTCTAGAGCAAAGGGATGGGGTATACTCACTTCATGCACGTGACATAAATAAAAAGGGACCACTTCTAGATAATTTGACCTTTCTTAGTTCGATTATACTAAGGTTTGGCATGATGCGTACCGTAACGTTTTCATCGTCCCAGCAGACACATGACGCTAAATAAAAATTGAATCGACGTCAAGGACGGTGTACAGACGTTGAACCAATGTTGATCTGGTATATGTAACTACAGACGCTTGAAGTATCTTGACACACGGGGTATTCAGAAGCAAAGCGATATTGCTTATGTATCTCCCGGGTCACCAATGTTCAACTGTAATCGCTATCGTACATAAAATAACATCACCCTTTTTTTTAACAGTTTAAAACTAGAAATAAATAAACACAAATTAACTCACCTGGGCCATCTTGAATTTGTTAAAATTTCAACTATTTTCAAACAATCAACTTAAATGTATTGTTGTACAATCTCAGAAAGGGGTGTCAATTGACGGGAGTGTTTACGATAAAGTAAGGTAGCGCACCACTTTTTCTTTACCCGCTGACTGCTCAACCTGTCCTTCAAAATTGTTGCAGACATCATTTTTTTTTCCAGAGAAAATAAGGCTTGACATTTCATGCTAGACAGGCTCACATCAAATATCAAGCATTATTTTATCGAATAAATAAAAAACAATATATATTTTAGTATCGTCTGCTGCTTTTGTAGATGGCGCTTTAATCGTTAACTTCTTTATATATTTTATTAGTCGGGTTTCTCATTTCTTGTATTATACAAGAAAACATAACCCTACTATCGGAAGGGCTAACAGCTAATTGTTTGTAGATATAAAGCCTGGCTATTGCATACTAGAAAACCGCTGTATAGCAATCCGAAATTGATTGCATTTTAACGAAATGCATGCATTTTGCATGGTACTATTTCTGATTTTTGCCTAGCAAAAGTAAGTTATGTTTGGCGTTCTATAAACAGGAAAATACTGACTGGCAAATACACCCGTCTAGCGATAAATTAATCTGTGAAGTTGATGTCTAGATATAAATGAGCACTGAATCTTTAAAATACTTGTCGCGTTTGTGTTAAACGGCTTTTGCTTAATGGAGATTCGATGAACATTTTTGTTTACATAAATCACTTGACTTAAGTATAAAAATTTATTGTATACGAATTAATCTAAAAGAAAAAATCATAAGTACGAACGTCCGAAACGTGTCTGGTAAAATTTAAAATGTGTCAATGAAAATGATATTGTAACATTTCCAAAACTAGCATTTGGTAGCGGCCATATTGGATCAGAAATTGGACATGTTTGTTGTCAATCCATTTCTATGAACCTTTTGATACATGCTATTGAAAAAACGGTAGAAGGTGCACTGAATTATATAGTTTGCATGCGAAATTTTAAAATTGATTTCAGAGAGTAAACCTGAGTACGCTCCATTGAATGCAGTAAACTGTCACTTTTTGCTTCGTAACTAGTTGCATATGCACATGAGAGAGTAAACATTCTAGTTTCTGTATTGAACATTGTTTTTCTTTCGTTTCTATGACTTTAATCTGAACACGCAATATTTTGTATACTAGGACTTAGTTTCGAATGAACTGGGCCTTCGTAGAAACATGCAGATTTTCGCGAAATGCAATGCATACATATCTGCTATACAGTTGTTTTATATACAGGAATGTCAAAACCTGTCTTCGAATATCAAAATAATTTGTATATCTTTCCGATTGTAGGGTTAGCAACTTTCTTATACTGGAGTCCGTACTTTTTTTAAAAGGACAGGGTGTACTGCAAATGACGCTGATCAAACTAGTCCAAGTAGTTTGATCGGGATCTTCTCTGTTTGTTCAGGTGTGCCTGTCAGAATATATATGATAAATACAAAGTACCGCATATATCCTGAATATTCGGAAAATATACTTGTCCTAAAGTTTCAACCTGTTGCTCTGTCTAAAATTGTTTGGATGATGGGCAAATAGTGGAGACCTTGATCAGACATCACAGAACGAGGTCTTCAAGAGTATCGCTATGTCTAGGTTAAATTACGCTATGTCTAGGTTAAATTATTTGAATCGATGCGTCAGAAAACTAACCCCGGGGCATGTACGCCGAGAAAACAAACCTCGGGACATGTGAGCTCAGCGAAGATTCAGATCAGCCTGCGCATTCGCGCAGTCTGATCAGAATCTTCACTTGGCGTCATCTTGGATATATAGGGATGCATAGTTTCGTCATGCGGACAACGAAGACTATGACTAGATTGCGCGAATGCGGAGGCTGACTTGAGTCTTCGTCGGACGTTAATGTCAGACAGACGGTACGTTTTCTCATGTTGCGGCTCGTTTGAGGTATATGCAAAGTGTTTCATGCAGACGACCGGTCGCCATTGACAAAACTGTTTTTTTTTTTTAATCTGTCCCAGCAGACACACAACATCAAAATGACGTAGTATCAACGTCGATGCGACGTGACCACGTCGCATCGACGTTTGATACGACGTCATTTTCACGTTGTGTGCCCACTGGGGTGTTATGCTTATTTCGATATGTACTTACTTATGTAAGAGCCAATTTTCACATATTAAATGTTGCTAAACTAGAAATAATAAGTGGGAAGTATTTTCAAGTACGTTAGGAATGTTCGTGTAAATGTTAGTCAATCATCTGAAAGCCTTTCAGGGGCTAAAACCGTCACATTTTGCCTGGCTGTTACCATGGCAACAATTACCTACATTAAACTAGAATATAATCAATGATTACAATACTTATAGAGAGTTTTCAGATAGGTTGGCAAGTTTCCATGTTTCAAAATTGGTAAAACTTAATACAACAAAATGTACATTCTAATGGATTATTGATAATATATTTATGGATTATTGATAATATTATATAAAAATCAGATAGAATAGCAATATAGCAATGGTCAGATGAGAATGGTCAATATATCTCGTACACTTATTCACAGATTTTGTAAGCGGGCAACGAGATCCCTGACCCGAGTCTGATCTGGGCCTTCGCTGTCCGCATCCAAAAGGTATCTTTTCCCATGTTTTGTCATATATTTGTGTTACAGACGCTTACCCAAAGTTTGTTTCAATTAAAATCACTAATATTACTCTTAATGACTATTAGTACCAGACGACAATTTGTCAAAACATCCATTAGTAAGTTTCTGACACCCCTCCCCTCTCCTTTGACAGCAGCTGGTCATTAAGTGACAATATAATGACACTGGTAATTACTCTGTGACTGTGTTCTCAATATTCGGACAGCACCATTCCTCAATATACTTATAAATCAAAGCACCGACAGCACTGATGGGTCGAATGTCTCTGAATGTAGGCTGAGAAAATTGTCCTGACGGGGACTTACAGTAGTTTCATTTAACCCTTAACAGCCTGTAATTTAAGCAAACAGTGCAGATCCTGATCAGACGTCGCGTTCTGTGGCGTCTGATCAGAGTCTGCACTGTTTGTCCCAATTTCACTGATAACCCTCCATCAACGGCACTCTGACGCCACATTGACAAGAAAAACGCGGCTTGAAATAACCGTTATCTGGATTTCGTCTAACGCGCGGATTTATTGCATTGGTCAATGATGATCACGTGGTCAGCTAACTACCTTAAGGAAATTTTGGCGTTTGTATACTATGGCTAGATTGTAAACAATCTACCCAATGTAATAAACTGACTCCTTTTATCTCAAACTCCGATATCTCAAAGTAGTCGCTTATGTCAAAGTGAATTTGTGTGATTATGTTTGGTGCATTTTCTATATTGATCTATATTTTCTTTAAATTTAACCCCTTTGATCTCATTCTACTGTTTCACTTAAAAAAAAAATCCGGTCCCTCGCATTTTGAGAGATAATGAGAGATGACTGGTTTTAGGGATACGTTTAAAAATTGCCAACGGAAATATAAACCATGTTGACCATGAAAAAATTGCTACAGGTTGATATGGGTCTAAACTGTTCGCTGAGGCATGTCTTTGGAATACGAAAAGTAGTTTATTTACCAGTTGTTTAAGAAACTGCACTGATGAGACTTGATTGCTTGTTGTCAGAGAATAGTTTTCTCCCTTTACTACATAATAGGAAGAATATATGCTCCGTCTTTAATTATTTTTCTTAAAATCAATAGTATTACTCTTAATGATTATTAGTATTAACTGAGAGAAAGCTGCGCATGCGCATGTATGTGTGTGTTTGTGTGACTGAAAATTTACTGTGTAAGTTTTGGGATAAGTGCGAACAGTGTTTTTGTACAGTCTGATCACCATTCAGTTACGTCTATCAGTAAATATACGGGGCGTTAAAAAAAAAAAAAAAAAAAAAAGAAAAAAAAAAAAAGAAAAAATACGTCTTCCGAACCCGATCACTTTATTCAATAAAGTATAAAGCAAGGCTGACAGCTGTGATGGAGTGCCACAATGCTAAAAATGCAAAACTATCCAAATCAGAGTTATCGCCTTCGACAAGCACTGCAGGGACCTTAAGCCCTTCATTTACCGAGCTTTTGAAGTGGACTATTCCGTCCTTGAATTCGGACATGTCCATTGATGCAAATATGGGTTTCAGTCTAAAATCAAATACAGAATGGCAAGCAGAGTAGATCCAGATGAGACGGCTCGTTACGAGCCGTCTCATCTGGATCCACACTGTTTGCAGAGGTATCTATTTAGGTCTGCGGAGATGGAAGGATTAAATTCTGGACTTTTACCAGTTTTGGTCCTTTCTTATGCCCGCTCTTGGAAATTTTCGAGTTCGACGGGTTTTGACACCAGACTGGAAGCCCTATGAACGAGCATTTCTCTCTGGACTGGTCCAAAAAAGTAAAGAAGACGTCTAGGAAGAGTCCAATCACTTATCATAGCCTACCAATGACACCAAGAAGAAGAGTTAGCCAGAGCTAAAGAAAAGTCAATCTCCGTGATGTTTTGTGGATGACTTTTATGTGTTTGTCATCATTTAATTGTTATAAGTGGCCAATTTGAGGGGCTCCAGTCCTCTAACTTCTATTTTATCATTGCAGGCTTGAGTTTCAGTAAAACCGAGACTCCCATTTTCTATCTGTAATGTAAAGGCAATCTTTTCATTTTTTTTATTGCCCACAGTTTTACCACAGTCGGCTTGTTAGACATTTCCGCATTTGGCCTGGACAGTCTCCTTGAACTATCAGAATGTTATTTTTGAATGGACACCATCTTACTTTCAGCTACCGAAAAGTTTCTATTACTTCTTCCTTCTCTTATTCATTTAAAGTTTTAGCACTCTGTAGGCTCAATCAACAGTTGGAATTTCTGGAGAAAGAATGCGCACAAATACTTGTTAACCGCTCAAAGGACTAAACTTGCCCAGGAAAAGTGTGGTTAGGTAAACTGACCGGCTCGACATGACCCTAATGGGTTGGCTGGGCTGTAAAACCTCATCTCAATTAATCAATCAGCAATTGAAAAATAATAACATATTCTTATTCTTCACAGAAGATTAGACTTGATGTTCTAGTGAAACTGGCTCGGAAATAATATGAATGAAATGTCAAGTATTATTTCATTTTGTGTAGAAATAAGAAAATCTGTTTTTGTTTATATTAAACAGATTACAGTTTATGACGTCAGGTTCAGAATGACTCCGCATCTTTACAGCTGGCAGTTTAATAAACAAAACAAAACAAAAACAAAACAAACAAACAAACAAGAAAACAACAACAACAGCAACAACAACAAAAACAACAACAAACACACACACACACACACACACACACACACACACACACACACACACACACACACACACACACACACACACACACACACACACACACAAAAAAACCCTTCAGGGCCCAGTTGTTCAAAACTACCGGTGTCGTTAGTTAACGTATCGTTAAAGCTTTGATCATTAAATACGACATACATGCTAATCATTCTGCTGTTCTGCTGACAAAATGTGAGTAGCTTTTGCATTTGCAAAAATACCTGTGAATTGGATATTGTACTTACTAGAACAGTTAACATTTTGACCACTAACGAGCTCGTTAAGCTAACGATGCTTTGAACAACTGAGCCCAGAATTTAATTCTCAGGTTCTAAACACAACTATAGGAAGAAATGGTTCATTTACTAGTATTCGGAATTCAGGCACCCCGCCTAGTAATTCACCAGTTTATATATATAAAGTGGAAATCATAAATTAGAAATTATGATAAAGTGACGTGATAACTGAGCGCACGAAGCTTAGGATGATTCAAAGCCGGTAGCATTTCAAGTCCAAACACAGTTTCAGAATAACATGGTGTTTATGCTATGTGGGTAGAACGTTAAGTCCAAATAAAATCTCAGGATGCTGAGAGGAGGCGGGTGTGGAGGCATATGTAGCCCTGCAAAACCTACAAACAACAATGCTGTCATACGAAGAGACTCAAAGAAACCGAGACAGCAATTTTCATCAAATTTTAATTCCATACCATGTTTACCCTAAATATTCGAACAACTTAACACCTTAACCATATTTCTCCTAAAATTTCAACAAACTGCTGGATGGGTGGCAAACAGTGCAGATGCGGCGTGAGATCTGAGTTTACACTGTTTGTACATGCCGGTCTGTCGGACTACTTGGGTAAAATATGGTATGGTATTCAGCCTCAGCATGCTAAAGCCTAATAGGTGCTCTATATCACCTGTATCGTAGGGACTGCTTAACGCCGAGCATGCCAGGTAAAAGTTTCAGCAGACGACATTTGATTTTTTTTTCTTTTTTCTTTTTGAAATAGGCTTTGATAGTTCATGCAAATTGTCTCCTAAGACAATTTGCATGAACTATCGAAACCTATTTTACGGGAAAAAAATCTTCAATTTGCCGTCTGCTGAATTAGCACAGAGAATAATGAAGGTTAAAGAAGGGAAAGCGGAATTTTAAAGGCGTGATATGATATCTGTATAAATTTTCCTTTGTACAATAACTTTATTTCCCCGCTAGTGGCGACTTTTGTTGTCTGCTGATAATCTTTGCAAACAGTTTGGACCCAGATCAGATCTGGATCCAAACTGTTTGACACTCTGATGGTATTCCTGAAAGATTAAAAAAAAAAAGTTAATTTAAAAAAAAATCCAGACGACAAAAAAGCATGCAAAATTACCCAGCATGCAAAGAGTTAAGTGACAGGGCTGCACTTAATGGACTGCACCGCGTAAATGTCAGACGATAAGATTGATTCAAAGTATAATATATTCTTTAGACTATTTAATTAGCACTGAGTTACTAAATATGTCTTATCAAATTGACCTTGCATGATCCGAATGTACATGTCTGTGTTGGTGAATTTAAAAATGTTAAGAAGGAATTATTGAGAAAGACTTTTAACCCTTTCAACCCTGTAGACCAACGCAGGTGCTTATGCAAATAGTGTAGATCCAGATGAGACGGCTCGTGACGAGCCGTCTCATCAGGATGTACACTGTTTGCCTTTCTGTTTTTTTCAGTTCAGACTGAAACTCCTTTTTTCAACAATGGGCATGTCCAAATTCAAAGATGGAAGAGACCACTTCAGAAACTCAGGGGTTAAAGGGTTGAGACCCTTTCTTAACCTTTAACACTCCATGGGCAACTTTCAGCAGACGACAATCTGATGATATTTGTCTTATTTTTTTCCAAAAGAGACAATCTGCACGAAAAATCAATGCCTATTTTCCCGGAAAAATAAGAAATACTTCAAAATGTCGTCTGCTGAAATCTTTACCCAGCATGCCAAGAGTTTAAACAAAACTGAACCAGTATGATTGTGAACCGAATTTTATATATTATGATTCTGAACTGATTCTCGGTTATTGTGATTCTGAACTAAATCTTAGTTATCATGACTCTGAACTGATTCTCGGTTATTGTAATTCTGTACTGAATCTTAGTTATCATGACTCTGAACTGATTCTCGGTTATTGTGATACTGAACTGGTTCTTAGTTATCATGACTCTGAACTGATTCTCGCTTATTGTTATTCTGAAGTAACTTTTAATTAATGTGATTTGAACTAATTCTTGGTTGTTGTCTGAACTGATTCTTAGTTATGATTCTGAGCTGATTCTTGAATACTGTGACTCTGAACTGAATCCTCAACTGTATCCTTGTGGTTGTGATTCTGAACCGATTCTTGATTATTGTGATTCTGAATTGATTCTTGGGTATTATGATTCGGAATTGATTCTTGATTATTGTGCTTCTGAATTGATTCATGGTTATTATGATTCTGAACTGATTCTTCGTTGTTGTGTTTCTGAACTGATTGTTGGTTATTATGATTCAGAATTGATTCTTGATTATTGTGATCCTGAACTGGCTCTTGGTCATTATGATTCTGAACTGGTTCTTGGTTGTTGTGAGTCTGAACTCATTCTTGGTTATTATGATTCTGAACTGATTCTTTGTTATTGTGATTTCTGAACTGATTCTCGGTTGTTGTAATCCTGAACAAATTTTTGTTTGTGCTTCGGAACTGATTCTCGTTTGTTATGATTCTGAATGGATTCTTGATTATTGTGATTCTAAATTAATTCGTTGTGATTATGATTCTGAAATGATTTTCTACTATTGTAATTCTGAACTGATTCTTGGTTCTTGTGATTCTGAACATATTCTTGGTTATAATGATTCTGAACTGATTCTTAGTTATAATAATTTTTAACTGATTCTTGGTTATTAGGATTCTGAACAGATTCATAGTGATTCTGAATTGATTCTCGGTGATTGTGAATCCAACGGATTCTTTATGATTGTGATTCTTGACTGATTTTCGATTACTGTGATTCTGAACTGATTCTTGGCGGTTGTGATTCTGAACTGTCTTGTTTATTATGATTCTGAACAGATTCTTTGTGATTGTGATTCTGAACGGATTCTTGGTTAGTGTGCTTTTAAACTGTTTCTTGGTTATTGTGATTCTGAACTGATTCTTGGTAATTATTAGTTATTATTTTGAACTGGTTCTTGATTTAATACTGACATTCTGATAGATTTCGAACCACGAAATTATTTTTGGACTTCCTTAAGTTTGCTATTAAAGCCCAGTGCAAACTAAGTATATACATGTATTTTGTACTTTTCAAAGAACACATATTGTCGCAGTAACGTTCTATCCATGTCGCGCCGATGTCGAAACGACGTTGATGCGACGTTGTATGCTTTGTCGATGCGACTTTGTGTGTTTTCTTAGGTATAATGTTATGCGTGTTTTTATATTTGTTTTCCTTGGGATCACTGAGCCCATTGAGTGAATCTTGGCAAATCAAGTTCCGCTTAACCCTTGCCACGCTGAATAAATTAAGATGCCACTCCTACTTCTAATTTTCAGCCAATCAGATTACTTGATCCAAGTTGTTGATAAAAATTCACATACTTAATGCCAAACAGTGTAGATTCAGATCAGTTGGCTTCTGAAGAAGCCAACTGATCTGGATCTACACTGTTTGCAAAGGCAGGGCATATCCGGGTTCAGCAGAAATATGGTTAAGGGGACTGGATATACTTGGTAGATTTTCTGCCATTTTTGGCAAGGGAGACAATTTTTGCTACTTCCTGTTTGCTTTCCTGCACATCAATACCATTCTGCAGAGGGGTCTACTCTAATAGGAAAGAATTAGCTCCTAAGAAGGGAGGAAATTAAGTTTGACATAGTTGTCGCCCCTGACTAATTAGCGAGGTAATTGTCTCCCCTGAAAGTGTATCAACTCACCTTGAGCCAGTGCCTATCGTATGCAGCCCTGCAAACTGCATGTCTGTCATAAGAAGTGCAATTTAAAACCGATTTTTGTTCTTTTATTATTGTAATATTTCTTTACAAGGAATTTATTGTTTTTTAATTAGATACTTGTAAAGAATGAGTCTCGTCAGAGAAACACTCTGCACATTTCAAGTATTGACTAGACAAGATAAGAAGGCCGTTACCATACTGTACAGGTACGCAGCGTGTTCTGGGTTAACGCAGCTCATTTATATCCGAAAATATGTGGGCTTTCTTATGACGCAGCTCAAAAGTAGAACCATGCCTAGGAGGCAGAACACTTTGAAACAACGTCGTTTCAACGTTGATTCAACGTTGACGTTGAATCAACGTTGAAACGACGTTGTTTCAAGGTTGTGTGCCCGCTAGGAGGTACACCGTTAGTAACCATCAGTATTCGTATAAAAATTCATTTTACCTCCCAGTGATGTATTTCAAATGATCTGAATACTGTAGAAAGGGCCGTAGAATATCAGAACACAACCACACTATGCTTTTGCGGGTCCTTGCCGGTTTCATTTTCAGTTGCGTGATTTGCTGATATTATTTTTAAGCCGATCTGTCGCGTTGACCTCTTAATTATAACATTTGTAAGTATATATATACTGCTCAAACCCATGTACAATTACCTGTATAGGTGAGCGAATAGCAGTTTCACGTGGAATGTGGGATGCACAAATTGTACAGTGGGCGTATCATGATAAATATTATCCGACAGGTCAATTGGGTCGATATATTCTTCTGACTTGTGTAAGACAACTGTATAATCATAGTTAGTAATCACGTAACTTCGATAATTAGATTTTTCACACTATCTTTGTGCAGAATTTTGGATGCGACAGATGAGTGACAAGTGCAATGCACAGTGTATACCCAGAATAAATCAGTGTTGACCCAGATCAGACGCCACAGATTAGGTCTATGAAATGAATAGGTACTCGTATATAAAGAAGTGAAAAAGTGAAAATGGCCCAATATTTAAGATATCTATATATTGTATGCTTTACTAGACATCAAAAGGTAGTAAAAAATTCTGGCGAAAGAATGTGCACAATACCGGTTAACCGCTTAGAGGACTAAGCCTGCCCAGTAAAAGTGTTGTTAGGTCGACTGACCGCGCTCGACATGACCCCAATGGGTTGACTGGGCCGTAAAATCTCAACACGAAAATACAGGTAGTCAAATTGACCTGTTCAGTTTTGGACAAGTATGGTATGGCATTAAGTGTCTGAATATTTAACGTAACTTACACCTACAGTAAACCTGAGCAATATGTGTAGACCTAGATCAGGCAAATATTGTAGAATTGCCACAGAACGCGGCGTCTGATCAGAGTGTACACTGTTTGCAACTCATCTATAAGTTCGATGCTAAAGTTGTCAGGTGACCTGTTGTTTTTGGACGGCGACATGAAGGATTAAATTCAATGCGTTCCATGCATAAAAGTTAAGACTGTTTCTGTGTATGCGAAACCAACTACAAAGGGAATCTGTGGTACAGGGTCCGAACAATTACCTATTATGTACGATGTACATATTACTTACTCAATTTCCCAACAAAAATGTAGTTTTTCTGCATGAAGAGATACTGTTTTTAACAATTACTTATGCCAAAAGTTAGAGTTTAGCATGCTTTATTACTCTTTAAATTAGAGCGAACACCTCCACGTACTAATAATTAAAATGCTAAAAAGCCGTCTTCGTACCTGGATAAGTATTTTCACGCGACCTTAGCTCCGAAATCGGAAACTCGGTTGTATCTCAGGTGCATAGGCTGGGGTGGCAAATAAAACTGACACTGATAAAATAGCAGAAAAAGGAAGCGTATGCCGTATGCAAACTTCATTTGCCAAACTATTTCTTTCACTGTCACAAGCGATAATAATAGGTTTTAGCAACAGCAAAGATCCAGATGAGACGGCTCATATGAGCCGTCTCATCTGGATCTACGCTGTTTGACATTCAGTCTTTCAACTTTACGTATAAACGTCTTTTCAAGCGATAGTTTGTTAAAAATAAATAAATAAATAAAAAAACAAAAAAAAAAAAAAAAACAGACGACAAATGTCGTCTGAAATTTGGCGCCGAAAGAGTTAACCAGGGCGATATCAGGTCATTTGCTTTCAGTCAATATTTCCTAAAGTATCCACGAATATTGTAAACGACAACGAAAGTCCTGATCAGACTGTACCTGTGCGGTGACTGATCTGGGTCGTCGCATTTTGCGGAAGACCTAACAAAGGACAAACATGGCGTCTACCACGATTTATAAGTCAAAACTGGAAAATGCCTCACTGTGGAGCAAGCCATTCTCAATGGATTACAGAGTAATGTTCAGACTTAACGATTAAAAGGCTGATTGGGGATCCGGCAGTATTAAAGTGTCAACAAATTTAGATGAGGACTATTGGCAAATCGTTCAAGAGGAAGTTGAAACAGTCCTGAAGGCAAAGACGTCAGCGGGAGTTGATAACATGCCTGCAGAAATAGTTCAAGCTGGAGGAGAAGCCATGCCATCAATCTGTAACAATATACGGAAAACAAGCGAAAGGATTCAATCAATGATTACACTCTCAATAGAAGGAAACTTAAATCAGTGCCAAATCTATCAAACAATCATCTCATTAACCAATTAAGCAAGGTAATATTGAAGATTATCCTCAACAGACTCCAGTCTGAGAAAAAAGAGATAACTACGGAGAAACAAGCACATTCAACATTATTGCGACAGTGGTTTCATCGTACACATGACTCTCATTGACATGACATGGGTGTTGTATTTCCTCATAGTTGCCCATGAGAAGTCATGCCACACCCGGTCGAAAGCTTTGCAAGTCTGTGAAGACATGATACAGATCTTGCTGGTGCTTAAGGTACTTCTCGTCCAGAAATATGAATTGAATATTTTCTGAGTACGCATTCCTTCTCGAAAACAGCACCACAGGCAAGTAGCTTACGATCACAGCTGGAGAGCGGTGGGGATGTCTCTCTTCAACATTTTTCTACACAGGATAATGACCAATGCCCCAGCAGATCATTAAGGGAATGTCAGCATATGATCTAGAGTAATTGTCAAATCTGATTCGCAGATGGCATTGTTGGAATCGCTACAGCGACAGATGAGCTTAAAGGACCGGTTTGTTGTCTCGAAAAAAAAAAAAAAAAAAAAAAAAAAAAAAACAACAAAAAAAAACAAGAAGACCTGGAAACGGACCAGAGAAGACTAAAGTGATGACGAACAACCCCGATGCATCTAAGCTTGATATCAGTGTAAATTGCAACAGGTTTGAAACAGTAAAGAGTTTCAAATACAGTCAAACCTCAACAGCTCGAACACCATGGCTAATTCGAACTCGTTTTTCAGTTCCTACGAAATTCTTCCGATAGCTCGAGAAAACAAATTTATGGAAATTTTCTTATTTTATCATGTTATTGTATGTTGAATGTACTCATTAGAATGACCTCATCGAGGTGGTGATTCTTATGTGTACACTCAACACACTATTATTATATAGAAGATCGAAAATACAACCCTAAATTATATTCATTTGCCTCCTGGCCTGGCGTTATGATAAACCCTCAGTGGCTCGAACTACCCATGTCTAGAACTAATTTACAAAATGTTCGAGTTATTGAGGTTCGACTGTACTTAAAATCCATATCTGGTGATGGCTACAAACCACCAGAGATTCAATCTAGGTTTGCTTAGGCAATTGCGCACTCGGAAAAACTAAAGTTTATTATGGAAAGATAAGAAAATCAGGTTCTCTTAAAAGCAAGTTGACGCACTCTCTGGTTACACCTGCTTTGGAAATGAGATGCTACCACATTCAATTGTACTTAGATCGCATCGCCAATGAATTAAGTAAACACTCCCTTCCCCCGCCCCACCCCTCCCCGAGATGCCATTGGTTTCCATGACTCCCTCACCATGGTTAAGAAACGAAAGCCAGGGTAGTATCCCACATCCCACGCTCCTTTGGCATTGCAAAGACAATTCTGCAGGGCACAGCTGAAGAGACTATAAAAGAGACAAGCAGAACAAAAGGTTAAGAGACAAAATCAAGTACGAGACCGGTCGTAGCTTTGCAAACTCGTAAAGGGCTGTTGTAGACAGATCAAAATGAAGAGACACAATGTCAAAGTTATCAGAGGTGCTCCAACAACCGACTATGTTGAGGAACTGAAGTGAAGTGACACGAAGTCAAATATCGTGGACCGCATCCAGGAACAAACCGCTGTGTACGTTGCTTGACTTCGTGAAAAAGCCAGGCACTCCAACACGTTCCTCTAAAAGCCAACATCTACAGCAGGGCTGTAGAAGATAACTATATATACCTGCTTCGATACCCAAGGGGCGATACACATTTGGGCTGATTGGCGACGCATTGGGGATAGGAAAAAGTATGAATTGGCTGATTTACCTGTATATTATTTTGAGATGCCAGTGGGCTAATGCATCTGAATTCTCCTGTGTTCTTTTGGAAAGAAAAAAAAAAAAAAAAAAAAAAACTTTAGAAGAGAGCTATATATGTACCTGTTGCGATACTCAAGTACACATGACCTTCTAAAGATACGAAAACAATAACTTAAAAGATATCTGAACGCTGTGTCATACGGTTGACAGCTTTATTATAGTTGCGAAAAACACACATCACATGGGTCCAATCTGTGCGTTTGTTCAGTTTGGCCAGATACTTCCACCTGAGAACCTTGTTGCATATAAGGTGGTGACGGTCCTAGCCATAATGCACTCGTGGATATTTTGGTCTGAATTGTTTAATATTCGTCTCCTTACAGAAATGCAAGTAATCGCGCCATATGAAAACAGACATAAGTGTGAGATTGGGTTATGTGAAAATGGTCTTCGGGGCAAATATGAGAAAATGTGCCTTCGGGACAAAAATGTAAATATATGGGTCTTCGGTGCAAAAATGTGAAAATTGGTTTTGTGAGAACGGGTATGAGGGGCAAAATGTAAGAATACATGTAGGTCATGTGAAAATGAGTCTTTGGGGCAAAGTGTGAGAATAAGTCATGTTAATATGGATGTATGGGGCAAACTGTGAGAATGGGTCATGTGAAAACGGGTCTTAGGGGCAAAATGTGAGAATAGGTCATGTGAAAATGAGTCTTTGGGACAAATGTGAGAATGAGTCATTTGAATATGGGTCTTTGGGGCAAAATGTGAGAATGGGTCATGTGAAAACGGATCTTACGGCCAAAACGTGAGAATAGGTCATGTGAAAATGCCTCTTGGGGGCAGTGTGAGAATAGGTATTGTGAAAATGAGTCTTTGGGGCAAAATGTGAGAATGGGTCATGTAAAAACGGGACTTAGGGGCACTTTATGAGAATAGTTCATGTGAGAATGAGTCTTTGGGGCAAAATGTGAGAATAGGTCATATAAAAATGAGACTTTGGGGCAAAATATGAAAATGGGTCATGTGAAAATTGGTCTTTGGGGCAAAATGTGAGAATGAGTCATGTAAAAATGGATCTTTGGGGCAAAAGTGGGAATGGGTATTATGAAAATGGGTCTTTGGGGCAAAATGTGAGAATGGGTATGTGAAACTGGGTCTTTGGGGAAAATGTGAGAATGGTCATGTGAAAATGAGTCTTTTGGGAAAGTGAGAGAATAGGTGATGTGAAAATGCGTCTTTGGGGCAAAATATGAGAATGGGTCACGTGAAAATGGGTCTTAGGGGGAAAATGTGAGAATAAGTCATGTGAAAATGTGTCTTTGAGGCAAAATGTGAGAATAGATCATGTGAAAATGAGTCTTTGGGGCATAATATGAGATTGGGTCATTTGAAAATGGGTCTTTCGGGCATAATGTTGGAATGGGTCATGTAAAAAATGGGTTGTTGGGGCAAACTGTGAGAATGGGTCATGTGAAAATGGATCTTTGATGTAAAATGTGTGTATGGGTCATGTGGAAATGGGTCTTTGGGACAAAATGAGAGAATTGGTCATATGAAAATGGGTCTTAAGGGCAAAATGAGAGAATGGGTCATGTTAAAAGGGGTCTTTGGGGCAAAATACGAGTTTAGGTCATGTAAAAATGAGTCGTTGGGCAAAGTTTGAGAATGAGTCGTGTGAAAATGGTCTTTGGGGCAAAGTCTGAAAAGGGTCATGTGAAAATGGGTCTTTAGAGCAAATGTGAGAATGCGTCATGTAAAATTGGGTCTCTAGGGCAAAACATGAGAATGGGTCATGTGAAAATAGGTCATTGGACAAAATGTGAAAATGGGTCATGTAAAAATGGGTTTTGGGTCAAAATGTTAGAATGGGTCAAGTAAAAACTGATCTTTGGCGCAAAATGTGTGAATGGGTGAAAATGGGTCTTTGGGGCAAACTGTGAGAATTGGTCATGAGAAAATAGGTCTTTGTGGCAAAGTCTGAGAACGGGTCATGTTAAAATGTGTCTTTAGGGCAAAATGAGGGAATGGATCATGTTAAAAGGGGTCTTTGGGGCAAAATACGAGTTTAGGTCATGTGAAAATGAGTCGTTGGGCAAAATTTGAGAATAAGTCGTGTGAAAATGGGTCTCTGGGGCAAAGTCTGAAAAGGGTCATGTGAAATGGGTCTTAAGAGCATAATGTGAGAATGGGTCATGTGAAAATGGGTCTTTGGGGCAAAATATGAGAATGGGTCATGTGAAAATAGATCGTTGGGACAAAATGTGTGAATGGGTCATGCGAAAATGGGTCTTTGGGGCAAAATATAAGAATGAGCCATGTGAAAAAGGGTCTTTCGGGCAAAATATGAGTTTGAGTCATGTGAAAATGGGTCTTTGGGGCAAAATGTGAGAATGGGTTATGTGAAAAATGGGTCTTTGGAGCCAAATGTGAGTATGGGTCATGTGAAAATAGGTCTTTGGGACAAACTGTGAAAGTGAGTCATGTGAAAATAGGTCTTTGGGGCAAAATGTGAGGAAAGGGATTATGAGAAAATGGGTCTTTGGGGCAAAATGTGAGAACGAGTCATGTGAAAATGGGTCTTAAGGTCAAAATGTGAGAATGGGTCATCTGAAAATGGGTTTTCAGGGTATATGTGAAAAGCGAAAGCCTTAATTAACATACTTATCCACCCTGTGACATCAGGTCCTGTAGTTTATTGCCAGTATCATCTTCAAAAAACAAATGATCCTGTAAGTTGACAGCGATGACCCTGATCAGACAACGCGGATGCATAGGCTAATCTGGGTTTTCGTCATCTAAACTATTAATGGATTAAACAAATTTTAACCCTTAAAATGCCAATCACAACTGTATATATATATATATATATATATATATATATATATATATATATATATATATATATATATATATATATATATATATATATATATATATATATATATTACAAAAGGTCTGCTGCAGTTATTATTGGCATTTCATTTTTATATATAAATATATATATGTTACAAATGGTCTGCTGCAGTTGTGATTGGCATTTCGTCTTTATATATAAATATATATATGTTACAAATGGTCTGCTGCAGTTGTGATTGGCATTTCATTTTTATATATAAATATATATATGTTACAAATGGTCTGCTGCAGTTGTGTTTTTTTTTTTATATATAAAATTATATATGTTACAAAAGGTCTTCTGCAGTTGTGATTGGCATTTTAGGGTTAAAACTCATTTAATGTGGCAGTTTCCAGAATTGTTTCTGATGTTTTTGCCAGTGACGCGCCATAATTAGACTTCCCAAATCCCGGACATACGCTTCTACCGATATTTCCTTCGTTCAGGCCTATGGGCATGGTGGGCGAAGCTTGCTTATCAAGTAACGCTTACTATCCGCGGACGCCCGATTACACCCTTTATTCTGGGTTCCATGTCTGTTAGTCTGAACAGTCTGATTCGTCATTCGTTTACGGATTTATGAGTTTGGATTATGACTTAGGTACCATGACCGCAACTACTTAATTCATTTATTTCCATGGCGTTTATAAATAGCTGCAATAGTCGCCATCTACATGCCTTAAATCCCAGCGGCCACATGATGTTAATACAACGTCGCCTCAACGTCGATGCAACGTCATGACGTTGCATCGACGTTGAGCCGACGTTGTATAAACGTCATGTGCCCGCTGGGATGTTTGCCTGTTTCCCTACAGCGTCTATGAACCGCAGTTGTTAAATATGTCATTTTTTTCTCTATTTACATGACCACAAATGTTATCTTTCTCGTAAATGAAGTATTAAATGTAACAGTAGGGCGGCGGAAACGTAACACCATATGAAACACGTGTTATAGAAGACAAACGTTCTAGATACGTCTCTAGCGTTGTACCTCAGGAAGTAAGGTTGTGTTGCGTTTTTAAGCGCTCAGCATGCTGGGAAAGGATTTCAGGAGACGACTTTTGAAATATTATTCATGTAGTTTTTCGGAAAACAGGGTTAGAAATTTCATGCTATTTGTCTTCTCAGACAATTTGGGATGAAATGTGAAACCCTATTTTCTGAAAAATATTAAGGGAAAAAGTATCCATTTGCCGTCTGCTGAATTCGCCCGGAGAGTGAAATTGGTTAACAATGCTAATTAATCTCGTCACTTGTCTGGCTAATTGTTTTGAATATTTCGCTCCAAGAAGTTTTTAGGTTGTGCTTTTCTGCTCTCGCATATTTAGCAAATTATCTTCTAAACTGAAGAAATTAATTTGATTAGAAACATTTCCAAGCAAACACACAGTCGCACACAAGATGAAATCTGTCGTAACTACGCATGCATAGCCAGGCTGGATTTCAAGAAAGGGTACTTTGTAGTTTCGCTATCGTGTCCTCCTGCAGTGCTCCAGCTAGGACCTCAGGGCAGAGGGGTACCGTGTGGGGGCACTTCCTGTGCGGTCATACAAGAATGAGGGTACCATGTGTTATGTGCTTAGTATCAAGACGATGTTACAAAAATATAATCTCACTCCACAATAAATGCCTCAAACTAGAATACATATATCTAAAACTGACTTTTAACGCTTGGCAATCTAGGTAAAATTTTCAGCAGATGACATACTGAAATATTTTTCTTATTTTTCTCAGAACATAGGTTTTGACATTTCATGCAATGGAGACAATTTGCATGAAATGTCAAATATTCTTTTCTTGTAAGAAATAAGAAAAATATCATCAATTTGTCGTCTGCTGAATTAGCACAGACAGTGGTAAAGGTTAAATATTGATGTTTTTGATTTTCATGAAATTTTCACCAAAATGTAGGGTTTGATGTCTGGAGTTGAAATAAAACAGAAGACAGCAATAAAAGAGCAGAGGGGTGGCAGAAATGGGCAAGGGGCGGCCCGGCCCTGTGTATAGGGCTAGCTGGAGCACTGTGACCTGCCATGTCGTCTTTACTTTCTTTAACCAGTATTCCATGTCTTCATTTCGAAGAAATGTATCAAGGTTGTGCTGTCGGAGGTAGTGACGTGGGAAGGAAGAGAGAGGAGATATGTGCGTTGACTAGTAATAATATCGATGACATAGACTGGACTAAACATCCACACTGCTGCGAACCCTGCGCTTTTAATGGAGGCATTCGGTCGTGCAATCAACCATCACGGTTCATTAAGTATCACTAGATTGGTTGGCGGTGGAGGCATTCGGTCGTGCAATCAACCTTCACGGTTCATCAAGTATCACTAGATTGGTTGGCGGTGGAGGAATACAGTCGTGCAATCAACCTTCACGGTTCATTAAGTATCACTAGGTTGGTTGGCGGTGGAGGCAGTCAGTCGTGCAATCAACCTTCACGGTTCATTAAGTATCACTAGATTGGTTGGCGGTGGAGGCATTCGGTCGTGCAATCAACCTTCACGGTTCATCAAGTATCACTAGATTGGTTGGCGGTGGAGGAATACGGTCGTGCAATCAACCTTCACGGTTCATTAAGTATCACTAGGTTGGTTGGCGGTGGAGGCATTCAGTCGTGCAATCAACCTTCACGGTTCATTAAGTATCACTAGATTGGTTGGCGGTGGAGGAATACGGTCGTGCAATCAACCTTCACGGTTCATCAAGTATCACTAGATTGGTTGGCGGTGGAGGAATACGGTCGTGCAATCAACCTTCACGGTTCATTAAGTATCACTAGGTTGGTTGGCGGTGGAGGCATTCAGTCGTGCAATCAACCTTCACGGTTCATTAAGTATCACTAGGTTGGTTGGCGGTGGAGGCATTCAGTCGTGCAATCAACCTTCACGGTTCATTAAGTATCACTAGATTGGTTGGCGGTGTAAATAAAAAGAAAACATGGTAGTTCTGTGCATACAAATGCATTGTTTGAGAGAGAAGCGCTCAGCTAACGCGCTTTATGCAGAGTTACTTGTTCTGACTGAATTAGGTTAAGATCTACACAGCCTGTTGTGATGTGTTAATTTTATTCTTTCTGCTGTTTTGTGAATATTTTGTACATTGAGATCTTTATTTTGTGTTTGTGGCATCTGCAGTGTGATCTATCCAAAGCTGACCATTAAAGTTGGGTCTGGACAAACTCAAATATTTCCATGGCGTTTGGACCTGCCGAATATAGTGGCGTAGCCAGCCAGCACGGAATTATTTTACGCACACCCAGGAAAAGGCTTTGAATTTCTTCCTGATATTGCTTCCAAAACAGGGACTACTCTTAAAGGAAAGAATTTGCTCCCAGAGGGAGCAAATTCTTTCCTTTAAGAGTAGCCCCTACTTTGGAAGCAATAAATTTGCTCCAAAAGGGAGCAAATTCTATCCTTTAAGAGTAGCCCCTACTTTGGAAGCGATATATTATATCCTTTAATAGCAGCCCCCTATGGTAAAAAAGCAAAATATTCTGTTAGTTGATGTCTCTTTATTACAACTATTTTTCTAACGCACGTTACACGTGTCACACACATACATAATATGCGCGATGAGCTCCACGCCTATGTTATACATCACGTCAACACATCTATGCAAAATGTATGACCTCAAAATGTATGTGTCTTGGTCATAGCTCTAAACAAGTAATGTTTCAATCAAACATACCCAGCGGGCACATGACGTTTATACAACGTCGGCTCAACGTCGATGCAACGTCATGACGTTGCATCGGCGTTGAGGCGACGTTGTATTAACATCATGCGCCTGCTGGGTATATTTTTTCTCATTTCTCCATAAAAATATACGTTGTGGGTACTCATTAGAGGCATCACGCCGAGAAAGTAACATTACGATTTCCAGTAAGGATCTTGGCAAAATCTAGTCCGACATAGTTACCTCCCCTGAAAAATGTATCCGTTCGCCTTAATGATTTACAGAATTATCAACTGCCTGTGAATATATTCAATTTCACCTCACATAATTCAAGATGTCCTCACAATCGCTGCCTTGCTAGCTAGAATCATGCAAGTATCGTTTGCAGAACCGTTTTATTGAAATAAGGTCTACGTTTAGATTAAACATGTTTTATTACCTTGTTCTACAGAAGCAGTGGGCTCTGACTACAAGTTCTTACCTTAGTTACAGTTCTTCTCCTACAAACACACCAAAACAGTCAACATATTTACACACATTTGATTTTGGGATACTTTTGTTTCATGATATTAATGCCTCTTAGAAAGATACTGCCTGTCCGTCATTAAATTTATTTCAGTGTTTATTCAGATTAAGTTCGACTATAGCATAACACTACGAAAAGAGTAATATAATATCATCTTAGTTTGGTCACCCGTACTTGTAGATAGACCTTTTCATGAATATAGAAGCATCAAGGCCCATAAGCTAAGACAGTCTGGGAGCAACCTGCACAGGTAAAATCTCATCACGAAAACACGCCTATATAATTTTGACCCCCTTAAACCCCACTTTTATATAGTAAAACTGGGGTTTACAGGGGTATACATTATTTTTCTTATTTCTGATCAAAAGCATAGATTGTGGGTACTCATTAGAACCGCCTCATCGAGGCGGTTCTAACGAGTACCCACAATCTATGTTTTGAGCAAAAATATGAAAACAAAATAGAATTTTTTTATCTGAAAATTTTCATTTTTGGGTGGTAAAATTTTCAAAATATTTGAATAGGCGTGTTTTCGTAATGTCGCCGGGGGTTTCAGTGTTCGCATACAGTTTGTGAAATGTCTTGAATGTTATTAGACAACAGCAAGATCTTTGCTAGACTGTGCTTGGACTTAGTCTGGTCTAACTCATCAATCTATTCTAATTGCTTTCCCACTATAACATACAACTCCCTCCCCCCACCACACCCATTTTAGCAACATTCTATCTCATCGCCAGGAAAAGCCTGCCTAAAAACGCTTGTAAAATCATCATTGCTTATATAAAGTTTTATGTCATCGGCAATTGTGTGTGTATGTGTGTGTGTGTGTGTGTGTGTGAATTGCATTGGTAATCCATGTAGGTTTGTAGATTTGATAAATTACAGAATCCAATTGTCTTAATTATATATACTCAGATGGTGAAATATATACAGTGAGATCTGCATAATAATATTTTGTCATATTTAGTTCACTGAAATGACATTAATCAGTCAACACCTAACCGCAACAGAGCTTCTAGGAGTTGCACGTCAATGAATTTATAATTGCAATATATCTTGAACTCAACAACCACCTTACTGTAACAATAAATTTTATAACTTCAAGTAGGCCAAGTTTCTGACAAGTGGCTAAAGTTCCCCTTCCATATATACCTCAATTGTAACATGAAAAATTCCGCGACATTATCATTACCTCATCCTGTCACATCTGACATGCGCAGAGAAAAGGTATAAAAGCCATCTACATTCCATGTGACGCTTCTTGCTGTGTCTTGGTTCTGATTCGTGCTGTCGTGTCTTTCAGTAGCTGCGTCCGGTTGCTTCAGTGGATTGTGTTTTAGTGAAAAAGTGCATTTATAAGCGTTTTACTATAGCAAAGGAGTTACTGCACTGCAACGAAGCTTGGTATGTTGCTTTTCTGTCTGATGTAGTTTATTAGTGAACAGTGTCTGAATAATTTCAGAAGAACTGTGGTCAATGCCGCAATTTTTCATAAGGGTAGGACCAAAACAATTTTGACAAGGTTAACCCTAGTCCTGCTGAACCCGGATATGCCCTGTCTTTGCAAACAATGTAGATCCAGATCAGTTGACTTCTTAAGAAGCCAACTGATGTGGATCTTCACTGTTTGCCATTCAATATGTGATTTTGTATCAACAATCTGGATCAAGCAATCTAATTAGCTGAAAATTTGAAATTGGTGTGGCATCTTAATTTATTCAGCATGATAAGGGTTAAAGTGTATCGATTTCACTGAATAGAAATTATAACTCAATCACTAACGTAGATGGATACACCATCAAGGGAGACCAACTTTGTCAAAATTGTTTTGCATTCCTTATCATAAGGACTCTAGTCTAAAAAAGAGTTTGCTCCTCTTAGGAAAGCAAACAGGAAGTCATAAGATACATAATAAGGTTTATTTCCCTATAATCTCCTTAAGTGAAACTGTTCAGGTAAGATAATGATGCATAAAACAACAAAATCCAGCATTGTACAGTCGACTCTCGTTATTTCAAACTCTAAGGAAGCAGATTTTTTGGCTTGAGATAACAGTAGTTTGAGATAGAAGGAGCTGAAATGTAACGAATATATAGCAAAATACAGCATCATTGCTCTCTATTTACTTTGACTTAAGCAATAGTCTGATGTATCACTGTTTGAATTAACGAGAGTCAGTTATATTAAATAATCTGCTCAGTTCGTGATATAAACTGCTTACATCAGCCGTATGCAGGAGTCGCGTAAATAATGCTTTCTTTAGCGATACCGCTGACCTATTTCTGTAATCTATAACTTGAGGCGTTTTTCCACTTTTTCCTTTCTGATCGTTGCACGCTCTGTCCAGATAATTCATTCATTCTATTTGTTTCTCATTTGGTGGCTGGAAGTTGATTCTAGCTGCTGATTGATGTACCCGTACCAATGTTCGCAGGAGAACTGGCTAGTCCTTGAGCTGGATTCAGATATTCTTATACCTGAGCCAGATGAAGTGTCTCCAATGGACCAGTAAGCTGGCTTTGATCGTCTCAATATGACATTGTTGAAGCATGTTTACGATGTAGGATGTACTTTCCGCGGAAAGAATCGGGCATTTCCAATTACCGTAATAACCCTAAGTATTCGGACAGATAGGTCTGAGCAAACAATGTAGACCCAGATCAGACACCGCATTCCGCGGCCTCTGATCAGGGTATTTACACTGTTTGCCACTCATCCAGCAAGTTTTGACACATCAACAGGTATTTAAACGGATTTGATCAAATTTTAGTAATACTAAACACAAATACGGTAAAATGAGGCTGTTGAGCATCATGCAGGTTATATGTCGAGTTGGAGTGACTGCTTTTGAAAATTTCGCGGAGCATTTTGATGATTAATTAATTGATAATGGCGTTGTCGTTGGATGATAGGTTTTGGCGTTGTACCTTCTGTCACGGGCTGTAGCCATGCTGGTGTGTGCCGGCTGACAATACTGGCACTGGCTGTGTCCGTGGTAGAGACATTCTGTCTCGTCCGGTGCGGCATTGGTTAGCGAGGCGGGCCAGGCTGACAGCGAGGTTGGCTCGGCATTGTTGACTACCTGGCAGGCTCAGGTTGACGTGGCCACTCGACAGCAGGAAGTACAAGCTTTCGTTAAATAGTATTCCGATGTCTACTAGCTCCCTGTTCCTGCTTCCATTCCCATCTTGCAGATATCAATTGTATGTCACAGCGGTTGTTAGCGTTGGTTGCTATGAGAAGATTATTGGTAGACTATCATTTTCATATCTTCTTAAAACGTTATGACTTGGCCAGAGCTCCTTGAAACCTTACACGGAAGCTTGACACTCCATTAACTGTACTGCTTGAGATGCAAACAGTCTTTTGTTTGCATAGTTATTTTTTATTTTTTTTTTTTGCAGCGGGGTCGAATAGCTTAACCGCGCCAGGGTGTCATCAGGGTACATGTAAACAGCGAAGAGCCACTCAGATAAACACGTGTTTCAAGCAGTCTGATCACGTTGATCTATTTGGTATCCAAATAATCTACTAGTGAACAGTGAACATTATGATCAAAGAGTTGGGAATGTCTGAAGTAATCATACGCTGTTCGCCCTCGCCCGAAGACACCTTTTTGCACGGTGCGAATCAGTTATTATGTTACTATAGGGATCAAACATGGTTTTTCATGCATTAACATTCGCCAGGTCCCGAGGGCGTTATTTCTTGCACTGTTTTGTTTCGCCTTTTCACCGATGTCTCGCGAACGCAATTTCCACGGACTATGCTCGTTCTAGGGCCGGCCAGTACACATATCGTAACGGCAGCAAAATCTGTGGCCCCGGTACGATCCTATTGAAAGTTGCGTAGCCGTGCATTAACAGGGCGTGAATTGCCTTGTTAATACACGGCTTTTCGCCGATTAATGCACGGCTGTTAATAACGTGCGACACTGCTTTTTATGCAATAATTTATGGTTTGTCTATATCATTCGTTACATTGTGTGTATACTTGTATTGTCTTGGTGCACTTTTGAAGTGCATACAAGTCTTTATGCTTTTAAAATCTCAAGGTAGAATATAATCTTTGCTTAGTATGGAAAACCTGGGTTTCACAATCAAGTCAACCCTGAGCTTTGGAAAGCTGATTTTCAACAATGAAACAAGTTAACATAGCTCGATATCGTCTACAGGACTAATACATAACTATTCATTTTAGTTGCGTTTAAACGTTTCATTTCATATGTTCGAATTTCAGGCCTTAAGTTAACCCATATGTGCCGATTGGCTGCCTCTTTCTCAACACTTTAGACAAGTCTATCACCAATATAAGGAGTGTCTGGCTAGTTTTTTTTTTTATTATTATTACCACCATATTTTGCGTTCTGCGGCGTCTGATCTGGGTGCACACTGTTTGCCAATGTCCTTTTTAGGGGACGCTAGACATAAATGGGTAAAGGACCGCCTTAACTCATATGAATGATTCTGAAACTGGACCTGTTCTGCAGTCGAAACTTGAAAACAAAAAGGCAAACAGTGCAGATCCTGATGAGACGGCTCTTATGAGCCGACTTATCTGGATCTACACCATTTGCAAATGAAGATATGTTGGTCTGCAGAGGTGAGGTATTAACAAACCTGCGAGACTACTTTCGAGGCTGTAGATAAGGCGTTGACCAGCGGGCACATGACGTTAATACAACGTCGCGTCAACGTCGATGCAACGTCATGACGTTGCATCGATGTTGATGCGACGTTGCGTAAGCGTCATTTGCCCGCTGGGTGTTGTTTATTCAACCAAAAATAATAATATTTTTTTTCTGATTTCTCAATAAAAAAAATATGTAAACATATGTTGTGGGTATTCATTACAAGAGCCTCTGCGAGACTCGATAACGTTCTAATGAGTATCCACTACATATCGAGGGTTGAGCGCAAGACTATAGTAACTCAAACATATTTTTGAAACCCTTGTTTAGGGGCAACTTGGACCCCTTTGTAAACAATGCAAATTTAGGTGCCATTGCTCATACGAGCAATGGCACCTAAATTTTCATTGTTTACAGAAAGAAATGTTGTAATCTTCATAACCCCTTCATGGTGAGGAGATTAGGTTTGGGGAAAAACAACCATCTGACTTACGCTAGTCTTGCGCTCAACCCTCGATATATTTTCATGAAAAAAAAATTGTCTGGATACCCTCTTATCTAACCACCGTTTAAACAATGTACAGTCGAACTTCAATGGTTCGAACATCTTTTGGACGACGGCAGTTTGTTCTTGATATGGGTAGTTCGAGCCACTGAGGGTTCATCATAACGCCAGGCTAAAATACAAATGGGAATAATACAGTCGAACCTCGTTATCTCGAACTCGCTTATTTCGAATTACCGCTTATCTCGAAGTGAAAATCTGGCCCCTGTTTAACAAGAAACTATGACAACAGGTATCAAAATAATGTGGAAAAGAGGAGAAATTGCTCCTAAGGAGCAATTTCTCCTCTTTTCCACATTATTATATATATATATTTCTAATTTCAGGAGTCAAATTACATATTCATTTGTTAAATGTGGTTGTTCAATTTATTGGTTTCCTCACTCTCTCAACTCTGATATGTCGAGGTACGGATATCTCGAAGTGTTTCAGTGAGTCCCTTGGAAGTCGAGATAACGAGAGTCGACTGTATACGGATGTCCGGGGGTAGTCGGATGGTGCGAAGGTGTCGTGTATCTTACGTCATCAGGGTGTCCAACTGATATTGGCTTACTGTTGGGCAAGGCCTTTATCCTTGTAGCAGGTAAGGGTAGAGGGGGAATGTTTATATTTCTTCTGTTTCATCACTTTCATTCCTGTTCCTCTTTCTTTCCTGTCAATCTCTTTCATCTCTTCTACTATCTCTTCTATCTCTTTACTCCCTTTCTCCGGGAGATGATACAAAATGACCCACAAGGGTTGACGTGTCGTTAAACCCAAACACAAT
The DNA here is from genome assembly GCA_964016985.1 of Anodontia alba. Classification (NCBI taxonomy): domain Eukaryota; kingdom Metazoa; phylum Mollusca; class Bivalvia; order Lucinida; family Lucinidae; genus Anodontia; species Anodontia alba. Next base: position 15,594,034 of record OZ024837.1, read on the forward strand.
CAATATACGGATGTCTTTTCGATCTTCTATGAAATAATGGTATGTTGAGTGTACTCATTAAAATTGCCTCAATGAGGCGATTCTAATAAGTACACACAACATACATTTTCATGATAAAGTAGGAAAAAAAAAGCCGTAACATATCCCTAGATTTTTTTTGAGCTGTTGGATGATTTTCTTAGGGACTCAAAAATGAGTTCTAATTATCCAAGGTAAACGAGTTATCGATGTTCGAGTCATTGAGGTTTTACTGTATTTATGTTACGGAATTTTCTAGCTATATATTGTGCGGGAAAGATTTGGTTATATAAATAGAGAGAGGGAGAAAAAAGTACAACCGTTAACACCATAATGACTTATCAAAACTACTTTACTATAGTCATCGTTAGTATTATACTCTTGCAATTTTTATCTTTTGCTGAGACCAAAAACATATTTTATACGGTCATACAGCATAAGGAAGCTATAAATCATATCTAAATATAAAAGGTTTTATGATAATTAGGGGAATTAGTGCGGCCAGTGTTATCCCAGTGGGCACACAACGTTGAAAAAACGACGTTTCAGCGTCGTTTCAACGTCCATGACATTGAATCAACGAAATAGCGTTGTGTGCCTGCTGGGATATAACTGCCCAGTACCCTAGTCATTTTTTTTTCTTTTTGTATCTTCTCATGGTCCAAACTTAAGGCGACTGAATGCACTTGTTGGATTTTGTGCCAGTTTTTATGTCGATTGTTTACAATCGAGTCATAGTATGCAAAGGCCAAATTTTTCTCAAGATAGTTGTCCACGTAATTATCATTGACCAGTTTTGAGATTCTTAGAAAAGATAGAGCAGAGACCAAAAATAAAACTGGTGGTGGTCTACTATTATACATTAGAAACACAATTAAGTTCAAACGCAGGCCTGAGTTTGAAACATCTAGCTTAGAAACACTTTGGGCTGAAATCGAGCTACCGAATGCTAAACCTTTTTTCTTATGTACAGTTTACAGGCCACCCGATGCAAAAAGCGAATGGATCGACTTGTTTGAGGTAGAGCTTTCCATAGCACAGACATCTGGTCTTGAATTCCTTCTCATGGGTGATTTTAATGTTGATTTGAAAGCTCATACGAATAATAAATGGCTAAACCTTATAAATCTATTCGATTTAACTCAACTGGTAACAGAGCCAACAAGGGTAACGGAAACTACCAATACGTTAATTGATCATGTATATACGACTCATCCAGAGAATATTGTACGTTGTTTTACTTCTACTTTATCTTTAAGCGATCACTTTCCCATTTGCTTTACACGAAAAGTAAACTCAAAGCTTCTAAAAGACAAACATACTACCACTACTTATCGCAGCTACAAGCATTTTGACGAAAATAAGTTTATATCTGATATTGCTAACGATTTGGATGCGTTTGCGGCAGATAAATCAAGTATAGACGAAGACCTTAACATCTGGTATTCATTCCTTTTGAAACACTTGAACAATCATGCTCCGATTAAATCCAAACGCGTAAAATCTAAACGTATGCCTGACTGGTTTACTCCAGATATAATTCAAATGCAATCTTTACGATTTAAAACCAAACGATTAAAGCAATGGAGTGATCATAGAAAATACCGCAATAAAACAAAACAACTCATACGACAAGCAAAACGTAAATATTTTTCTAATAGCATAACAAATTCAAAAGATACCAAATCCTTATGGAAACACCTGCGATACGTGACTAATGGTAGCAAGACTGCCTCCAGTAATTTGCCTCAAAAACTTATAATCGGAAATGAAACCATTACGGAGTCTGAAGCTGTTGCGAGCAAACTGAATAAATACTTTGCTTCAGTTGCCGAGCTTTTGAATAAAAACACATCATCCGGAAATTCATTAGACTTTGACACCAATAAAATCAGCGATTTTGTTGATAGCAAAGTGCCTACAAACACACAATTTACAATTCCATTTATTACCCCCGAACAAGTTTTATTACATATTAATACCTTAGAGGTTTCAAAATCGACCGGGCTTGACGGCTTAGGTCCAAGGATCATCAAACTTGCTGCCAAATCATTATCGCCATCGATTGCGATGCTTATCAATAAAAGCATTGCGACCGGCCAGTTTCCTTCTCAAATGAAATTGGCAAAGGTACTTCCAATTTACAAAGGTGGTGAAAAGTCCGACCCCTCAAACTATAGGCCAATTTCTATCCTGTTCACTGTATCTAAAATTTTCGAAAAGCACGTGAACAAACATCTTATGGCATATTTGAACAAATATAAACTTCTACATGACAATCAATCCGGGTTCAGGCCAAAACATAGTTGCCAAACAGCTTTAGTCAAACTCATTAATGACTGGCTGAAATGTATTGATAAGGGTGACTTGGTTGGAGCCCTTTTTATCGATTTTCGGAAGGCTTTTGATCTAGTTGATCACTCCATCTTGCTGAATAAACTTGCATTATACAAACTTAACCCTTCTGCCATTCAGTGGTTCAAATCATATTTATGTTCTCGACAACAAGTAATCGAGAGTGATAAAGGGTTGACGGATTTCACCACCGTACAATCTGGTGTGCCTCAGGGCTCAATATTAGGCCCGACCTTATTTCTCATTTTTATCAACGATCTTCCGCTTCATATCAAAAAGTGCTCCTCTGATTTGTATGCAGATGACACGACGATTCACACGCATGGTAATGACATAGATGCTATTGAAGAAGATCTGCAAGGAGAATTCGGTAACATAAAAACATGGGGAAAGATAAACAAAATGAATGTTCACATGACCAAAACAACTTGTATGCTAGTTGGCGCTAGAAAACGCTTGAACGACTCTCGACCTCTAAATATTATTGCTGACGATGTCAACATTCAATCCGTTAGTAAACAGAAACTCCTTGGTGTTTATATCGATGAACACCTTTCTTGGTCTGCCCATATAGACCACTTATGCTCCCTTATCTCATCTAAAATATCTCTATTACGCCAGTTAGCAACGTATGTACCGACACATATTCAAAAAGTTTACTATCAGGGGTATATTCTTCCTTATATTGATTATGGTTCTGTTACCTGGGGGTCAGCCTCTGTAACTAATATTGAACGCATATCCAAGCTGCAAAAACGCGCTGCTCGAATCATCCTGCGAGCAAATTACGATACCCCATCAGTAGATATGTTCAGTCAGCTGGGATGGCTGTCAATTCCGGACAGACTTAAATATAATAAGGCTGTCTTGACATACCAAGCAATAAATAATTTATCCCCTGAATATATAACACAACTTCTAAAACCAGTATCCGAGGTACACACTCTTAACCTCAGGTCATCAGAAAATGGCTCACTTTATGTGCCGAAAGCACGGACAGCACTTTTTGATGGCTCCTTTCCGTGTTCCGCACCAAGACTATGGAATGCTCTACCTCAAACAGTAAAAACATCGGGGTCACTCTCTACCTTTAAGCAGTCTCTTAAAGCAACATTTTAACCCTTATAAAATGTCTTTAACTATGATTTTAAATGATATACCATGTGTAAAATTATCGCTCAGATTTGTCTTTGATATAATTAAGTGCCATGTTTGGTTTTAAATCACTTGCACATACCTGTTAGCACTTTTTATTTGATAAAAACTTTATACAAGCATTCACTTCGCTACAAGCTACTTTTATCCCATGAATTTCTTAGCTGTTAGTTAAGTCTTGTTGTATATATGTATATAAATTTTAGTTAGAGGACCACAAGGTAGAATAGTTATTTATAGCTAATTGTGTCATCCTCTTTAAACATTGTTTAAATAAATAAAAAATAAATAAGTGTATCAAACCGCAAGTCAGACGAAATTCAAATTACGGTCATTTATAGCCGCTGTGACGTCAGAGTGCTTTTGATAGAGGGTTATCTGTAAAACCTGGACTGGGACATTTGGGACATTGGCAAACAGTGCAGACCCAGACCAGACGCCGCAGAAGGCGGCGTCTGATCAGGGTCTGCACTGTTTGCTTAAATGACCAGAAGTTAAGGGTTAAAAGAAACAGACTTACGTCCCCGTTATGGACCATTTTCCCAGCCTACACTTTGAGGCACTCGATCCACCAGTGCTATCAGCGCTTTGATTAAAAAGTATTGGCTCCTCTTGAAGAAGGTCCGCTCTAAAAGACAAAAAATTGCTCCAAAGGCTTGGGAACAATTCTTCTCATTTAGAGAAAGCTCCTTTTCAGAAGGGAGGCAAAATCGATTTTGAGAGTTCCCTCGCCTGAAAATGTATGTTCCCCTATTGCGACCACATAAATAGGGGATCGACGCAAGAGAATGACCCTTATGCCATATTTGGGAAAAGTCCAAGATCAGGCTATGCATTTGTTGTCGCTGTTAGAATCAATGGATTCTGTAGAATAATTATATCGGCGAACAATGAAGACCTTGATCAGACTGTGTGGATACGCAGGCTGATAATTACCTTCACTGTTCACATATGGTAAAATGGCCGTTTTTCTTGCAACGTGCTTCAAATAATTGGAGCGGATTTAATACCGCAGACTGTTTTCTCAGCTAGTCTCACATGTTGTTCTATCATTGGTTGGGCCAAATTGTGAGACTGAACGAGTGACGATCCTTGAAACGCTGGAAACAGCTGTGTGGCATTTTAACAACAAAAAATGAACTGGGTTACAAACATACACATACAAACAATCTGTCACCCAATAGAGGTAACGGAATAAAAATTAAAATGATTTAATCATCATACAAATGTACGTGCGCGCGCGAGCATATATATATGTGTGTGTGAGTGTGTGTGTGTGTGTGTGTGTGTGTGTGTGTGTGTGTGTGTGTGTGTGTGTGTGTGTGTGTGTGTGTGTGTGTGAAGGAGGTAAGTGTAAGCGGGACTCAGTCTATCATATATAGTAAAAGAGAGAAAGAGGGACGAGCCGAAGCGGCTCTTTGATGGCTTGTATAAACTTAGTTTGCTGGGTAAATAGTTCAGCAGTAGACATTTTGAAATAGTTTATTACTGTTCCCTAAAATATGATTTGAAATTTCTTGCAATATATTTCTCATGGGTACACAATACGATGCTTTGTATGAAATTTCAAACCCTGTACACTTGGAAAGCAAGAAGACATATCACCAGAATTTCCTCCGTGAGTGCCAAAGTATAATGTATGCATGTATGATATTAAAACTAAAACCGAAACCATTACGAAAACATGCCTATTCAAATATACTGAAACTTTTACCACCAAAAAATGAGAAAAAAAATTCAGATAAAAAAATCTGTTGATTTTCATATTTCTGCTCAAAACATAGATTGTGGGTACTCGTTAGAACCGTCTCGACGAGTAGCCACAATCTATGTTTTAAGCAGAAATAAGAAAAATAATGTATACCCCTTTAAACCCCAGTTTTACTATATAAAAGTTGGGTTTAAGGGGGTCAACATAATATAGGTATGTTTTCGTGATGCTCCCGACATCTTGCACCCTAGTAAACACACATGACATTACGCTGGGATTATTATAGCGACAGTATGAAGGAGCGCATATATGATCAAGGCCTTTTTTTCTTCTTTTATTGTGTACGTGCTTACGTTCGTGTGTGTGTCAATGTGTGTATGTATGTGTATACATCTGTTTTCGCCAGTATATTTTAAAGTAGGCATCCTCAAGGCAAGAGGGAAGGTTCTGATCATACTGCACCCATGCGCAAGCTGATCTGAGCAATTGTTGTTCGGCATAGATACAAAGGGCCTATTTTACCTGACGCTCCAAAATTTTATTGAGGTTTGATGAATGAATGAGTATGATATTATCCAAAATCAACTCATAGTTCTTTCTGTCACGTGATTTTAAGCATGCCGTATTTATCCTAAGTAATCGGACAGACAGGCGTCTGATCAGGGTCAACACTTTTTGCCGCTTTTCCTGCAAAATTTTTGATCAATTAACAAGCTGTAAAATGGACTGTTTAAAATTTTAGGAAAAAATTGCAAGAAGTTCGGTGTTTGAATGAATACAGTAAATATTCACTTTACCTCTGTCATTATCATCGTCATCATCAGCAGCAGCAGCAGTAGCAGTAGCAGCAGCTCTGGTTTCCAACAAATAAATAGTTAAGGAAATCTGTAAGCCAATATATAAATGAACTAAAGGTGTAAATTATAATGACATCTTTTGTCACGGTTCTCTGACATGTGATCTGTATATAATGAGCCTATAAGATATTTTCTACGTCTGTTCGGTTGTCATTGTCAGTTTTGTCCTAGAACGGATCTGTTTAATAGACGGAACTACAGGTACGATATTCTTTAATAATAATTTGAACGAAACAAAATAGATTATTATTTGTAATTATTTATTTGTTAAACGAAACGAAATAGATCATAATTTTAAAAGTGATTTGAAACACTTCCAAATGAGTGTATACTCGGTTACATATATCCTAACCCATTGAAGACTGGAGACCCCTAAACGGATGAAAACAGTGCAGACCCAGATCAGACGCCGCAGAACGCGGCGTCTGATCAGGGTCTCCACTGTTTGCAAACATTTCAACCATTTTTATTTAGGAATATTTACATCATACAGCCTGACATACCTAAAATCGAAAATGGACTCTTCCAGTATATAGTGTGGGGAAGTTTATTCAGTTTTTAATGGGTCATAGAATTCATACATGTTCCAAAAATAAATGGCATCTGAATGCGCAAGAAGATAACTAAGGAGAAAATGTAAAAAAAACAAAAACAAAAAAAAACACACACAAAAAAAACAGCTTCCTTTGGTGCAGAGCTGTGCTTCGTGATTGTGGTATTTCCTAGGTATCTTCACGTTTATTTTTGTTATTTTTTCCATCACAACATATTTTTGGGAGCTAAATTAATGCCACAAGATGGGTTTTGGTACAAAAAAATGTATTTTTTGAATACGCTTTTTTTTAAAATTAATTATCTGGATTTATAGCTGCATGCAAAGGCGTAGAATTATAAAAGACCTGCATATAAGATAGGAATATAAATGCTATTTATTCGCATAAACAGAGTGTGTGTATATAGATTTATCAATCTAATAAATACAATTTTTGACTGAGCAATTAACTGAATTCCTCTTGGCAACTTTGACTGAGATACTAATTAATTGTTGAAGTTTGCAGCGAAGGTTTTTAGATCTTTGACATTGCGTTCTTTGACTTTACTTTCCGAATACGTACCTTTCTAAAACAAGGACTGGCATTATCTAATCCGTGGGTGTCTAGTGTCCTACATTGTTGCATTTGGCAAACAATGTCAACCCAAAATCAGACGCCGCGTCACGCGGCGTCTGATTTGGGTCTACATTGTTTACAAAAACAGTGCACGTAAAATTGTAGTTTATTTGTAGAACACCCCTTTAAATACCGAATGAATTAGTTTAGCTTGTAATATGGAAGAATCTACTAGGCATAACTAGGTTGATAAGTATTTGGTTGCAGCATCAGTTTCATGTAATATACATACATTAGTTTTGTCTTTAAAATGAAAAAAAAAAAAACAAAAAAAAAAAAACAACAACAACAAAAAAACAAATAAAAACAAACAAACAAACAAACACTATCTTATCTATCAAACATTAGTGTATTTCGGCGTGTACATAGTTATGTAACTTTTTCATGAGAAAGAAAGAAACAATATATTCCTTTTTGTTAATCTTTGAGCCCCAAGGAGAGAATATATACCTTCAGAGATGTGGACCCTGTGGATACTCGGATCAACCTGCGCGTTCGCGTATTCTGATCAATCTTCATTGGACACTCTTTATAGGATCCAAATTTTCTTTAGATAGACAGCGAATACTCTATCTAGAGTAGGCGGATCTACAAGTTGATCTAAGTCTTCGCTGCACGCACATGTCCGACCGTACATTTTCACACATTGAGGGTCGTATTATAATTTACTGTCGCTAAGGAGCACATGACGACCCCGCCTCATTCTCGCCTGCGCCTCAACTTAGCCTTGGGTGACGTAAAATGGCACTTGCCATTGGCTAGATCCTGTAGGTACCAATCTGTATGCCGAACATTATTAAAATATTCCTTACTGTTCAAGAGTTATCGCCATTTTTGCTGGTCACGAACGGTTTTGCTGGTCATGAACGGTTTTGCTCGTCATGAACGGTTTTGCCGATCATGAACGGCCGGACTCACTGGTTGATTATAGGGCACTCTTTGAAAACGACCTTTCGGTCGGTCGACTTTTATGCGGGTCGTGCAATCCGAAACATGAACATCACAAATTAATTACTTCGTGTCATGAGAAAAAGGTCTTTCGGGTATACAAGATAAGGCCCAGCTCTTATCTGGCCAATTCCGGGGCGCCCAACTGATATTGGCTTACAGTAGGGCAAGGCCTGCTATCCTTGTAGCAGGTAAGGGTAGAGGGGGGATGTTTTTATTTCTTCTGTTTCTTCCCTTTCATTCCTGTTCCTCTTTCTTCCCCATCACTCGCTTTCATCTCCTCTACTGTCTCTTCTATCTCTTTTCTCCTTTTCTCTGGGAGATATCACAAAATGACCCACAAGGGTTGATGTGTCCACAATCATTATCTGGCCATTCCTTTTCAACACATAGATTGACTGAGGCCCATCAGCAATAAAGCATGAATATGTCCATCTGTTTTTAATGTGTGGGGAGTTTACCTAAATTCTAAAATATGACCTAACCTTATAAAGTAGTTAATCAATGGCAAAACTAGTAATAAATAGTAATAAGTTACTTGTACTCATTCATCAAGCTTTTCCAGAAAAGATTAATTTCTGTATTTCTGTTGTTAAAGGCAAGTGACTTTGTAATGATTTTATACAAAGTCCTTGGGAATAAATCTATATATAAGGCCAGCTGTACAACATATATGGGCAGTCATGATAAATGTCGGTCTGCGCACGCGCAGGTAATTCACGCTCTTCTCTTTTGGTCTATAAAATATAGGGCTATACAATATTAATGCATTGCACACGAAAATGGCCCTTATGCAATATGCGTTTTTTGGCAGGTCCTTCGTTGTCCGATTATTGTACCACTGTAAAAAAATAATACAAATAAATAGAATTATACGCATCTCCGTACAAATATGGAATGCCCTGACCAAACTACGCTGTTCGGATGTGACATAAGGCCTTTTTCACATGTTGCCCATCAATTTATTATGTAGATATTGGCAATTAGACTAGATTTTGACCATAATATTCACGTACTATTAATTTGGATCTTTGCTGTTGGCATTTCGCATGGCGGGCCTTTCATTTAGAACCGTATTTTTTCCTAAGTATTCAGGGAGACTTGCCTAAGCAAACAGTGTAAATCCATATCAGACACTGCAGAACGCGGCGTCTGATCAGTTTGTACACCGTATGCCACTTATCCAGCAAGTTTAGACCCATTAGCAAAATGGAAAAGGAATATGTTCAAATTTTAGTATGGTTTGGACTTAAGTTGTCCGACTGCTTAGGGTAAATATGCTTTATAAAGCAGTCGGGCGATGCTGACCTCTTATATGAGGGGCCCACTGAGATGTTACATACCGTGTTTATCCTAAATATTGGAGCCTAATACTCCTTACCAGCCTTGCCTTAAATACTAAAAAAACATCGAATTTATCAGCTAATGATACAAACTGTCGGATGTTTTGAATGAATAGCAAACAGTGTAGACCCAGATCAGAGGCCGCTTTCTGCGGCGTCTGATCTCGGTCTACACTGTTTGCTCAGACGTGTTTGTCCCAATAATTAGGGTTGTTACGGTAGATATTAGTAAGTGAATGTAACCACATAGAGACACAGATTGTCTTTGTGACAATTGTCATTGTGAATGTCGATGTGACCTCAGCCGTTTGATTCTGTATGACATACGTTCGTTGTATATTCATCAGATATAGGACATGCATGCCTACAAGGTGTGCTTCTTATTCTGCTAGTCAGCGAAAATTGTTTCTAAAACAGATGATTTAATTAATTATTTCCGGACAAGCGTAACACTTGCACCAGTATTTTTTTTTACAATGTCATAAAATCGTCTGGTCACCGTTACAATGCAACATGCAACATCCTGATGGAACGTTCTGCCCTACAATGCAACGACACTTCACATGAACTTACTCATAATTTTTGACTCTGTCACAACAAGTCTTGTCGATTCCGGCTTTTTGGACGGGTTTTTCAAAAAATCCGTCCTTTAAAATAGCGATGTCCGGGTGGGTGGGCGTCGGGCGAGCGGGCGGACGAGCGTCGGGCTTTGTCCGAGTTTTATCTTTTGGTTAACCTTTTTGAAAAAAAAGTCAATAATGCCTTTAGGCGTTTTTCTTTTTGTTATATGCGCAGTTTGCCCGAATTGTGAATAAATGAAGCATTTCTTGTCATGGTTATGTTAAAATCGCACAAATCATTCATGAGACATTTTTGTTTATTAAACAACCACTGAAAAAGGGCGAAGCCTAATTTTGTGCGGTCACTTTAGAAAGGTTCCGAAGTTGAATATTAAACTTTAACTTGCTGACTTTAAACAAAGCAGACAGGACTTAAACAAAATAGTACTTTTTTTTTTTTATTTTTCACAGAAAATAGGGCTTGATCACATTTTACGCGACAAACTCTGATTTCTGCGACAAAAAAAGAAAGACATAATACTTATTTTCCTCAGATGATATCAACTATAAGGTGCTAAAGCTTAAAATGTATGTAGAATGGAACACATAATGCCACGCAGGACCTTTTGACTTTGTAGAAAGTCTAGTATGGAATGGCGTGTACCCTGAGAGATTTGGCGGGTATGTTCGTCCCATTTCAGTTGACAGTGTCCATGTTATGAATCTGTGCATTTGTTTCGTTTACAAGGTCGATCTCGAACGGAAGTAAGACAGACATAGACTGGTTACTTTCTTTTACTCGCCCTCGTACGGACACTTACACTTTTCCCTATGTGAAAACACAGACCAGCCTATGCGTCCGAACAGTTTGATACGAATTGCGACTTGTGGCCTGCACAGTGCTATAAAATCCCTTGTACAATGTGCATTGCACATGCGTACAGCGAAGATCTTGATCAGCCTGTCAGACCAAGCTTTTTGTGAAAGCCTGTTCTTGGTTATAAAGCGTTGAGCAGTTTTTTTTGGAAAGCTAATACTTGGTTATAAATAATGTTGAGCAGTCCATGGAAAATAGCATCGGACCAGTCCATAACCTTTCATAAAGTGCTTCCGAAGCAATGGGAAACTCTAAAATTGTCTACAATAAAGGCGCATGTTAGATATATTCTTACCAAATCGTCTACAATAAAGGTGCATGTTAGATATATTCTTACCAAATCGTCTACAATAAAGGCGCATGTTAGATATACTCTTACCAAATCGTCTAAAATAAAGGCGCATGTTAGATATATTCTTACCAAATCAGTCACTTAAAGATGAGTACTAAACATAAGTAATATAGGGTTATTGCACTGAAAATGGTGAATATTGTCCCGAGTTGGGATATCGAAGGACGTGAGCTTGCTCGCGTCCTTCGATATCCCAACGAGGGGCAATGTTCACCAATATCAGTGCAATAACCCTTTTATTATACAGCTATAAATATTTATTTCGTTTCCCCGTGTTTCTATTCTTTAAAACGCTGTTTTAATAACAAAAATGTGGATTCTACGAATGTGCGTGACAAGGTTTGGCGCGACGTCACTGCATTACGACGTCATCAGAAGCAACCTAATGTAACGGTAATATGAGTAAGTGTGCAATATCAAGTAAGTGAGCCGATATCGGGTGATATCGGCACGCAAGCTCCTCGGCTTTTATCGCACATTTTAATTATTTAATGTTTATAGCTATATAATAAAATGAATTAATAGCAGATTTATTGCATATTTCCATGACAGATTGTATGTTGTTGACAACATTTGCAGCCGACAAATTTCAGATGCACATGTAATCTACTGTTTTTCTGTTTGAAACCAGTGCTTGAGAGCACTTTCTAATTGTCTTCAAAAGAGCCAGTTTGAATGTAATGTCATTTTCAATTTTCAAGTCAATCAAGAAAAATGTTTCAAAATTTCTCATATTCAATACAGCAGGTTTAGGTTTAACGGATGTCTGTCACATTTGATCATATTTATATGGAAACTTCCGTAACTTGTGAGACAGACAATTTTACGTTCTATTTATATTCAAGATTTTATAGTGGTCCTAGTATTATAACTGCCACATGGTAATAACATAAAAACAGCCAGAAGACAACAAAGATCACTGGCTAGGGTGTTCAGATAATATTAACCGCAACGACAGAAAAAGTACCTCAGGAATGTGCGCCCAGAGAAGATTCAGATCAGCCTGCGCTCGCGCATTCTGATCAGAATCTTCACTTGGCGCATTTTTGGATAGCAAAGAATGCAAATATTCTTTATGCAGTCAATGAAAACTTTGATCGGACTGCGCGGATGTGTAGGCTGATTTGAGTTTGCGTTTGGGTGCACCTGTCCAAAGGTACGTTTTCTGACGTTGCGGCCCTTATTTCTAAAAGGTAGGTCACAATAATCTATGTTCTAGCACTGTGACACAGGAATAATATGTTTTTACCTGTTGCAATACTACAATGCATCGACGTCGGTGGACCAGTCGGATGCGCGTCCGACTGGTGGGTGATCAGGAGGTCGAGGTTTCGATCTCCGCTGGATCCGGCAACATTCTTTCGTGGAGATTCATCATGAAATATTATTTTCTACGATCGTTCTCTCCCTTCCGCTGATTCAAGATGGACAGTTGTTAGTTTCTGGCAAAAGCCTGTGTGTTTAGGTAAACTGACCGCGATCAACATGACCCTGTGGATTGAATGGACCGTAAAACCTCAACTCAGTCAATACTCCAATATATGCCTTCACGATATTGGCGTGTAGCGATATATACATGTACAATTATTTGTTTGTAGGTCATTTTGACCTCTTTGTCTTTAATTTTGCCCAAAATAGCTTAACGACATTACATATCAAGTTAGAAGATTATGGGTACCATAAAAGTTGAAAACATTTTTCAATGTATAATAGGGTGTGACAGTCTAGGTATAGATCTATACTGTGATATGCGACGCAGGTTGAATCAAAAACACTGAACTTGACTTACAAATACAATCAAACCTCAGTGGCTCGAATATCTTTGGGACCATGGAAATTCGTTCGAGACATGGGTAGTTCGAGCCACTGAGGGTTAATCTTGGTACCAGTTCAGGAAGCGAATAGCGATAATTTAGGGAAATATTTTCGATTTTCTACACAATGATTGTATGTTGAGTGTACTCATTAGAATCGCCTCGATGAGGCGATTCTAATGAGTACACACAACAAACAATTCCATGATAAAATAAAAAAATACCCTAAATATTTGTTTTCTTGAGCTATTGGAAGAATTTGAAACTGAAAAAAGAGTTCGAATCATCCACGGTAAACGCGCCATCCGTGTTCGAGCCATTGAGGTTATACTGTAAACAGATCGGAATGATTTATCATATTGCACGATGACCACGGGTTGCAAAGATAATGTGACGCGCGAATACGGACCTTAGCCGCGAAATAACGTCAGATATTTGCAGTCAATTTGAACAGATTTGCGGACAGAGCGGTTTGTTAGAAACTACGAGGGCAAGCCGATAAATAATCAGGCTACCTTACTTCTGGTCGAGATCGACCTATTTTTTTCTATTACCCGCCTCCATCCCAGAACAGAAGAACTCGGGGCCTTTGCGTTTACCCAAACCTCATACGCGGCCTTGATTGCTTCACCGGACCAACAATGATGTTCATCGATATCCTGTTGTCAGTTCGAGAACAAAAAGTAATCGCAAGATGCCAAAACAAGCGAATAAGCGGGATGTTGTATTATTTCATACCAGTTTCGCTCTACAGCTTCCAATGGACCCTGGCAAGAATGGATTTCTTTGGCCTCGGGGAACCAGGTCCTACCCACTGACGACTTTGAGCGTTGTTTTCTGGCCCATAGTAATGGACCCAGTTCTCATCTACAGTTACAAGACGCACAAGAAAATTCAATCTGAACCGCTTCAACAGTCCTCTGTTTACTGATGCTCTTGTTGTCATTTTGTTCGTCGCTAAGGGATTTGGGATCCAACGGGCTTTTAGCTTGTTTACCTACATGATCACAAAATATTGTTGAAACGACTAATGTCTTTTCTATGCCTATCACAATATACAAGACCCCACTCTTTGTTGCACATTTTCTCATCGGTTGCAGCTAGTGAGTGTCCAAAACTGCTTTGAGCTTCTAAGGAAGTTCTACCCTGTTTGAACTCGCTGACCCAGACTTTTACTTGAGCATACGATGGTACAGAATACCAAACACACAGGCTAGTTCGCTATATGTATTTCCTTGCCTGTTCTCGCTTCAGCAACAGGTTACGAATAGCAGCACGTATTTCAATATAGAAGAAATTTAGGCCTTTGTATCACTAGCGATGTGTAAACTTACACCCCGAGTTTTTGACATAGACTCTGCCATATCTGAATTTAAACACAGGGGTTTCAGTCAAGAATCAATAACACGGTCAATAACAGAATGACAAACAGTGTAGATCCTGATGAGAGATATGGCTCATAACGAGCCGTGTGAGCGTGCATGTGTCACACATACGAATACGTAACAAATGTGCAACAACTGTACGCATATATAACACATGACAACGTTAATGCGTTACGTTTGTGTACAGCGGTACGCATATGTAACATGTCGACAAGTTAATTTGAAACGTTCGTATGATAATGTACGAACCATACCTATTTTTAACACTTGTTTATTACAAGAAATAGAGGTCACTATTTCGGGAACGATTACTGTGACCGATTTATTTCTTAGTATTCATGTTTTAATTTGATACACGGCCTTACTTCATGACTTACAAAACTAATGTTTTGGCATCTATATATGTAGAATAAACTTTCCTGTTCAAAGTAATGTGTAACGTGTATTATTATAAAAATAACCTCCAATTGTTTGTTATCTGTATATTAAGCATTGTTAGATATATATTAAGTATGTATGCAAAGATATTACAACCATTTGACACGAGAATCAGTTTTGAAGTGTGGTAATGTTCTTTTTACTCTCTTGCAAGGATATAATAGGACCCTCATGTGAATTGCAGCTAAAGCATTTAAGTGTCAGTGTCCTTGTTTGGTGTAAGGGTTAACCGACATATTTTGTTCTGACAATGGAAATCTGCTGTAAGCCTACATACGCTCGTATGTGAATCGTGTAATGAAAAAAACAGCATAAGTAACATGAGAGCAGTGTTGATCCATATGAGCCGTCATATTGGTATTACAACATCTTATCAGGCTTTAAATCATTTAGAGTGATATGGGCCAAAATGAGTGACAAATCGTGTAGATCCTGGTCAGTCGCCAGGTCCGTTCTACAAATCCAACTTTATCGACTTTTCTTTGCAATTTTATAAGATGTGAAGATCACGGATTGTTTGCACACGTGTTAAATTCGACAGTTGACACTCATACAGATATGTAATTGTTACGTATGCGTACAATTGTACGCATATGTAACACATCTGTTACGTATTCGTATGTGTGACATATGCACACTCAAAGAGCCGCCTCATCTGGATCTGCACTGTTCTCAAAGGTATCTGTATTGGTCTGTAGGGATAAAGGGGTTAGCATCCGGTATCTTATCAATGAATAAAACGAACCTGATACAGTTTTTACGCATGCCTAAATCGCGAGTCACAACAGCATGTGAAAATCTTATCAGTCAATAAGAAATCCGTATGGCTGGTTATTACTTATTGAATCACCCTCGTAGTATCTAGCTACCGAGACGTGAAACTTGCGTTGTTGTTGTTGTGCGATTTTTAACGCTACCAGGCACCCGAGGCTCATAGAGACAGCGGGATTGTTGTGAACATGTATTTGTACAGCCCTGCTTTCACGGATCACCCATGCACACTTGGTGCCGCTGTCTGTCTCCAAGCGCCGCCCTGTCCACTTTATACTCAACCCAGGGCACGTCGAGTATGAGCTAGACGTCTAAATAAAAATACATACATCGGCCTGGAACTTGCGTAGCCATAATGTCTAAACGTAATCAAAGGTGACCGCAATCCTTCACGGCAAAACAAGAAGCAAAACAAAAACAAAAAATTCCTGTGTCCCTAATACACAAGGCGGCCAGGGCATGGCAGTAGCTTCAAGGTATCAGTTCACTGTGTGCAAATATACCAATGTACCAGTGAACGAAGTGAGCTGTATGGTAGAGAATATGATCAAGGAAAAGTAACATACAACGATATATACTTTCAGCAGAAAGCGCTCTGACCATTTTTCCCCTTTTTCTTCCCGGAAGTTGGCAGACCTGACTGGGACGGACTTGATTATACCGCTATTCACAAAATTTGGGTCTCACTAATAAGCGTCACGAAGTGACAAGAAACGAGTGTCAATAAGTGTCACGAACATATTTTGCTGATTATTTTTATTATTTATTATTGATTTACATATATTTTTATATACTGATATTCATTCTTTAATGATGCTGTGAAGGACTTTTGAAGAGACTACAGACAGGTCTGTGCTGTGCTCGCATTTAGGCTAAGCCTATTTTTATATTATTAAAACGAAAACATCTCTGCAAAATTTCAAATAAGAAATATTTCAAACATAAAAGAAAAATGGGCTGCTATAAAGGAAAGAATTTGTTCCCTTGGGAGATTCTTTCACTTTGGAGTAGACTCCTTCTCAAAGGGGATTGATGTTCAGAAAAGCGTAAGGAAATCATAGTAGTGTCAGTAGTAGTCTTCCTTGTAGAAATTGGCGGAAAATCCACACAGTATATCAAGATCGACCCTTTAATACACAGTTTCAGTCTTATGTACGAATGCACGACTTAACGAGAATAAAGCATATAAATATTAAGTGAGAATAACAAAAAATACACGGTAGAAATACAGGATCATATGGACAAAAGTAAACCTTTTATGAGATGTCTGTGTCTATGCTTGTTTTCTGAAACACTCGAGTTCATTCCAAAAATAACCGCTGTATAAAATAGTCTCAGAGAAAATAGTACATATTAGGTTAGGCAAATATCACTACGCCACCAAAGTCACAACTACTTCCGCTGTATGTGAATCTTGTCTTTGTTTTATGACAGTTTAACGGTGCGCATATTTATCTTTTCTTTCTTGTCTACAAACTAAACTATTTCCTCCTTCTCGCAACCAAACGACATTTTTCATGTTTCCGGCTGAATATGTCTGATCACGTGATACGTCGGTTGTCAGCGTTTACTGTGACGGTTTGCCACCAAGTAATTCATCTTCTTCATCAAAACAATAAACCATTCACCCTTACCGCTCTCTTAGCAAATTCAGCAGACGACAAAACGATGATAGTTTTCTTATTTTTCCCAGAAAATAGACTTAGACAAATTTGCATAAAATGTCAAAGCCTATTTTCTGGGAAAAATACAAAAACATATTTCAAAATGTCGTCTGCTGATTTTCCCAAGCATGCAGAGTGTTAGTAGACTGTATTATGATCGTGTTTAACCAAGATGATATCAGTGAGATTAAGTTGGGGAACATTGTTTAGCACTGCACGGTGTTTAGTGCCAGATCAGAGTAGATGACATAGTGTGATAAGGGAGAGTCCATAACTGTTGACATAAACAAGATCTACCCGTTAATAGACGAACTCTGCTTTAAAGTAGCAAATATTCCGAGTAGCAAATCCTAAATAACAGTCTCCATTATATTCGGTCTTCAAAGAATGGTCAGTCTAGTCCAGATTATCGCTGATCCTAAACTGGCTACGATTATTGAAACTGGCTTCGGTCCATATCAATTTGTGTTAGTAGTTTAGGTCAGTCGTACCTAACCGTCACATACTATGTACAGGAGTAACATTAGTTGCTAATAATCAATCCTGAAATCTAAAAATTCAGTCAAAAAAAAAAACTACTAATTTTCTTATTTCTCAATAAAACCATTTGTTGTGGGTACTCAGTAGAAGCGCCTCCACTAGAAGCGCCTCGTGGAGGCGCTTCTAATGAGTACCTACAACGTATGGCTTTATTAAGAAATAAAAAAATATTATGTGGATACGCCCTTGTATCTGGAGCTTTACAACTAATAATTAGTTTAATAATTAGTTTTTTTTTTAAGTTATTTCAGGCATATATTAACCCAAATAACTACTTTTGAAATAAAAGGATGGTTTTGTGGGCAAGTGTAAAAGTGAAATTTCACATTGAAAATGAAAGTTATCATCCCTGTATGTACAGGGGACTTTCCAGTTAGGTCATAAGAAACCACTTAAGGGAATCCAAAAAAAGGTTGCCTTTTAAGGCATGGAGTCTTTTAATACAGGTTGGAATCTGCACACATCCACCATCTGACGTTTGTTTTTATTTGGTGGTCTCTTAAAGAGGTGACTTTAAAGCAAATTCAACAGGGTTATAGGTCCATTGTCTTGGTCTTAACTTTAATGATTGTTTTCTGTGAATAAAAACTGAATTTATTTAGAATTTAAACTGAAAATTACATTATCATTGTATTGTAGAATAGTTACGTATAAACAGCAGCTTTATTTATTTATTTATTTATTTTATTTATTTATTTATTTATTGAAAGTTTGTCTGTTTTAATTCATTTGCACTTACCGCACAGGTACAAATTGGTCGACCAAAACAGAGATTTAATTGAAAAATTGAAGAATCTGATTAGCTGAAATATCTAAATAAATAAATAAATAAATAAAAAAAATAAAAATAAAAAAAAATAAATAATTAAAGAATTTGATTGTTTTAGGCGGAAGGCTATCTGTTAAAAAAATTGTATATTGTATTAAAGAGGTTCGTGTACCCGCGAGCTAATATCAAGTCTTTGGGAAGGGGGCTTGGCTACTTAGCAACCATTGTCCTGCTGAACCCGGCTATACCCTGTCAGTGCAAACAGTGTAGATCCAGATCAGTTGGCTTCTGTAGAAGCCAACTGATCTGGATCTGCACTGTTTGTCATTCAGTATGTGAATTTACATCAACAGTTTGGATCAAAAAATCCAGTTGGCTAAAAATTGGAAGTGGGCGTGGCATCTTAATTTATTCAACATGACAAGGGTTAAAAGTTCTGGATACACTTGGTGCATTGTCCGCATTTTCTTACAAGGGAGACAACTTTTATGACTTCCTGTTTGATTTCCTGCACACCAATCTTCTTCTAAAAAATCGTCTATTTTCAAAGGAAAGAATTTTCTTACAGGGGAGGGAAGTATTTACAGTAGGAAAGACACTTTTTCAGAAGGGAGATAAAACACTTTTAAAAAGTTACCTCCCCTGAAAGTGTACCCATTTCTGTTAAGGTGAATTACCTTCAAGGAAGAAAGTATTAAGCAAAGGAAAACAGAATACTATATTTACAATTAGCGTTCGGTCATCTTAACTTCCTGCAATTGAACAAGCCCTTTTTTATGTTGAAATACTGGAGGCTACAGCAGGCATTTGTGCTAATTCAAGTGAAAAGTCTGCTCAGCAGACAATTCAGATGGAATGTCGTCGTATTATGAAAAGTAACAATAACGATTTTAGAATGTCGTCTGCATCAAATTTGCTTCGTGCATTAAGAGATAACGCTTAGCACGCTGGGTAAAATTGTCAGCAAAAAACATACAGAAATAATTCCTTATTTTCCCAGAAAACAAGTTTGACATTGCATGCAAATTGTCTCCAATCTGTGCAATTTGCATGCAGTGTCAAATCCTGTTTTCTGGAAAAGTAAGGCAAAAAATAAATAAAATAAACACTATCAATTTGTTATCTGCTGAATTAGCCCAGAGAGTGGTAAAGGTAAATATCGCGATGCATTAAGAAATGTTACGTTACGTCAAGCGATGCCGGAAACATTATTCTAGTTGACAATTAGTACAAGGGATGTACACAACATATATTTTCTGACATACCAGTTTAGGTTAAATTTGACAGCAGAGTAAAGTAGTTCAAGAATTCTGAAATAAGAAACATTGAATTACTACAGGTCTGTGTTGTATGCATGCATTTGTACAGCCTTGTTGCTGTCTGTCACAAAGCAGCTTGGTGTCGCTGTCTGTCACAAAGCAGCTTGGTGTCGCTGTCTGTCACAAAGCAGCTTGGTGTTGCTGTCTGTCACAAAGCAGCTTGGTGTTGCTGTCTGTCACAAAGCAGCTTGGTGTCGCTGTCTGTCACAAAGCAGCTTGGTGTTGCTGTCTGTCACAAAGCAGCTTGGTGTTGCTGTCTGTCACAAAGCAGCTTGGTGTTGCTGTCTGTCACAAAGCGGCTTGGTGTCGCTGTCTGTCACAAAGCAGCTTCGTGTTGCTGTCTGTCACAAAGCGGCTTGGTGTCGCTGTCTGTCACAAAGCAGCTTGGTGTTGCTGTCTGTCACAAAGCGGCTTGGTGTTGCTGTCTGTCACAAAGCGGCTTGGTGTCGCTGTCTGTCACAAAGCAGCTTGGTGTTGCTGTCTGTCACAAAGCGGCTTGGTGTCGCTGTCTTTCACAAAGCAGCTTGGTGTTGCTGTCTGTCACAAAGCGGCTTGGTGTCGCTGTCTGTCACAAAGCAGCTTGGTGTTGCTGTCTGTCACAAAGCGGCTTGGTGTCGCTGTCTGTCACAAAGCGGCTCTCCGTCTACTTTATACGACAACACCAGATCGTCTACGTGCGACCAAACTAAGGCTGAGCTTTTGCACGTATGTAAATATTTACATTCCAAAAGTCTACACCCATCTTTAATGTTTATAGCTCTCACCGGGTCCTATGTAATTAAAAGAGGAACCAGATGGTCAAGTGTTGGGTTGAATGGTTCGGTGACACAATGGCTCAAATTTATAACTAATGGGTAACAGATCCCTAGCCACTTGCTACTGTGATCCTTTTCTGTTTGGGTGCGACACCTATTTTTATAACTGATAAAAAAAATGAGTTACTTGGTTCTCGTCACACTCCATCATGCAAACTAGTCTACCATTTCCATCCTTGGGCGCATGGATACATATTTCAGTATACACGCTTTGCTGCTCCATTTCGGAAATGGTCTGCAAAGTCTTTCCTTTTAGAGTAGACCCTTATTCAGAAGGGGGTTGGTGTACAGGAGAGCAGAGTGGAGGTCACAATAGTTGAATCTCTCGTAAACGATATGACCTACCAAGTTCATCTAGTCCCCTTTAAGAGCTGTTGAGTTGGCGCAAAATCCCAAATCCTCACCTTACATCTTGGATTCATAATTCGGTGAATATATTGCTAGTCTGGCTCGATAAAATTCTATGGGATGGTGGACGAGGGGTTTATGGCCCTTTTTCAACAGTATTCCATCTTATTGGGTCATAAAAATCTTTTATAAATTAAAACTTTATTTATATTAATTCAGTTGCACAGAGAGCGCAAGCAAACTAATAAATGCGGTCACGAAGGCGCTGACGTTGGCGTTCTATGGTCGCACTGATCTTGGATGGGCGACCGTTACATTTCGTGAAAGCCGATTTCAGACTCTGAGGCACGGTATTGATGTTGCTAATATAAAAAAGTCAAATAAACAAGTAAGGCGTTTCATGAAAAATCGTTCCTGGGCGCAAAGGCGGAAGGCCAAGGTCAGCATGCGTATCCATAGCTATCTGATCAGGGTCTACGTTGTCCACATTACGAAAACACGCCTATTCAAATACATGTACATAGAAAATTTTACCTCATAAAAATGAAAATTTTCAGATAAAAAACTCTGATATTTTTCATATATCTGCTCAAAGCATAGATTGTGGGTACTCGTTAGAACCGCCTCGGCGAGGCGGTTCTAACGAGTACCCCAATCTATATTTTGAGCAGAAATAAGAAGAATAACTTATACCCCTGTAAACCCCAGTTATACTATATAAAATTGGGGTCAAAATTACATGGGCATGTTTCCGTAATGATTTAGAACATCGTCGCCTACTTAGAACATACAACGAACAGAGATAACCTAATCACATTGCGGATGCGCAGGCTGATCTGGGCCTTTGTTGTCGGTCTTTTGTGACAATGACCGTATTCTCATTATTCAGGCCCAATTAATTTATGTCACACTGAAAATTTGATAAATCCCAGCCCATATATTTAAAACAATTACTTACAAAACGCAGTAAAAATAAGTACGTACTATTAGTTTTAACCTTTACCACTCTCTGGGCTAAAGCAGACGACATATTGATGATATTTTTTCCTAGAAATCAGTATTTGACATTTCATGCAAGTTTTCTTCATTTGAGACAATTTACATGAAATGTCAGAACCTGTTTCTGGGGAAAATAAGGAAAATATTTTAACAAGTCGTCTGCTAAAACATACCAGCTGCGAAATAGTTTCTGTTTCAAACTCCGTGCCATTTTTTGCGGTGTCAAAGCCGCAGGCGTTGAAAACAAATATTTTGTCATTTTAACCCATTTATAACTAATGTCATACAAAGAAATAATCGGGCAAACACTGCAGATCAAGATTAGATAATGCAGAACGCGGTGTCTGATCAGGGCCTGCACTATTTGTCATTAAACCACACAGAAAATGACTACACTTCAGTTGAAAATTTTAACTTACGCCGGAAATCCGGACTAGTTTTGTCTGATCCCTCGGCTTTAGACGACGTCGTGCACAGGACATATAGCCCGGACCGTTTGCTAGGAACTTAGCCGAAAATGGCATTAGGATCTCGTTATCTCGAAGTCCAAGGGACTCTGAAAAACTTCGAGATATACGTACCTCGACATATTAGATTTGCAGAATTTAGGAAAAAATAAATCGAACAACCATATTTCACAAATGAATAAGTAATTTTATTCTCTTCCCCATAATATTTTGTTACCTTTTGTTAGATTTTCATGTTACAGCAGGGACCAGTTTTTTAACTTCGAGATAACCAGTTATTTCAGATAAACGAGGTCGAGATAACGAGAGTCGACTGTATTATAGACTTCTATATATGCTGTTGTTACACACACCGCCGTTTGAGGAGCACCTGGAACTACACATAAAAAATGGCAGGTACTGTCTGCTGTTACTAATGATTCTCATTTCAATAAAATACGTTTTGTTACAGGTTTCGTCTTTCAAATATACGCAAACGACGAGAATCTTCAGTAACCTGTACATCTGTATAGTCTTATCTGAACTTTCTCTATTTACTTATGCATTAGGATCATATTGTGACACGGTCCTTACTAATCACGGGTGCATAAATATATTTAACAGGCTAAGTGATTTTGTTCCCAATATTCCAATATGAGCCGGGACACAGCATTTCTGACTAGATCACATGTGCTCCCAGCGAAGATTCGGATCAGCCTGTGCATCCACGCAGGCTGATCAGTCTTCACTGTACGCCTGAAAACACTTTGGATCCCTGCGTAAGGTGTGTATGAGAGCTTCGCCTTTCTGCAGTAGATTATGATATTTGTGATGAGCCTTGACTGGACAAATCGCTGAACCATTGTTTATTTTTCAATTTCATATCTAGCTGTATCTGGTAGCTAATTCAACATACGACCAATTGATGATTTTTTTATTTTGCCCTAGAAAATACGGTTTGACATTTTATGTAAATTGTATGTTAGGAAAATATTTCCGTGAAACGTCAATCCTATTTTCTGAAAAAAAAAAAAAAAAAAAAAAAAAATAAAAAAAATAATAATAAATAAATAAATCAAAATGACGTAGCATGTTAAATAAACATAAATGACCCGACAGCTAAAACAGCAGGAAGGGCCCGACAGCAGGAACAGTGTGCTGTCACGTGAGTCCTAGCTGATGAAAAATTTGCAATGACAAAAAAAAAAAAAAAAAAAAAAAGAGGTTGTCATGTTAACCCTAAATAAAAGAGCGTCACGTTCTACGAAGCATGACAACTTGCGTCAAGCAGACTCGTATTAACCTTTAAAGCGCCAATCATAGCTGCAGTAGACATTTTGAAATACATACATATATATTATTTTTTCAGAGTATTACATGTGAATCGTCTGTCTAGCAGACGATTCACGTGAAATGTCAAGTATTCTGTTCCCTGAAAAATAATAATAATACAAAATCGAATGCCGTCTGCAACAAATTTTGCTTGGCGCTTTAAGGGTTAATAACGTAGTACGCCTATGATGAAATTAACAGACGACAAATATAGGACGGTTTTCTAAATTTCCCATGAAAAATAGGATTGGAATTTTAATGTGAATCGCGATCCTTTCCTGTGGAGACGATTCACGTGTAATGTAGTTCAACATATTTCTTAAAAAAATAATAAGAACATTCTTTTTTAAAATGACATTTGCTAATATTTAATATTGGAGCTTTATGGGATAATACTTCCTGTGCATATAAACATATTTACCCTAAATACTAGGACACCTTAACTTTTTTATCATTCCTTTTCCTAAAATTCAACAAGTATTGATTTGTCTAAAACTGCTGGCAACCACTGTACTGTGATCAGACACCACGTTCTGTTGCATCTGATCGGGGTCTACACCATTCTCTCAGGATTTTCTGTCCCAATAATTAGGGAAAATACGACACTACCCCTTTTTCCTTATTTGTCGAAATCAAAACTTTAACGTTTAGCATGCTGGGTATAACTTTCAGCAGGCGACAAACTGGTGAATTTTTACTTTTTTTTTATTTTTTTTTTCACTGCAATTATTATTAAACGTTTCATGCCACTTGTCGTCACAAGGTGCAACTTGCATGAAATGTCAATTCCTATTTTCTGGGGAAAATAAGAAATTCATTATCTGTCTGTCTACTGATACTGCCACATATCTCCAGGTAGATCATGTGCAGGTGTGCGCTTGGGATCTAAACTTACGCAATATGCACAGCTTCAGAACTATGAATAATTCAAAGGAAGAGGATGTTAAAAATAGGTGAGGGTCCGATGAAGACAAAGTTTAAACAATAAAAGCAATGCTTCCAATCTGTGGTATGGAGTGTCCATCCAGCATACGTACAAAGAGCAATGTCATTTCGACGTCGCTGCAACGTCAAGACGTTGCGGCGACGTCGAAACGACGTCATTATGACGCTGTGTATTCATTGGGTAGATGGCTGAATGCCAGTCTGAAAGAATCCAGGTTTGGCAGCATTTCAATTTGTGTGTACTGTCCGAACCCTATTTTGCAGTTGCTTGATATGTCCAACCTTATTTCCAGGGAAAAATAAGATAATATATGTTCGGAAAACGTAGAAGGTTAAATAGTTTTACAGGTGTGTGTTTTTCTTCATCGTCATCAGCATTACTATTATATATATTATATATTATATATATTGTACACGAAAACATGTAGGTAAACATACTCGAGCATTGTGCATTTTGTAAATAAAGTCATATAAAATCACATTTTGGGACCACTTTGCAAGAATGCTTAGAGGGACGAAGAGTAGTATAGGGCGTCACTATGGGGACACCTTATGGGAATTTTGTATGGGAGAATTTTTCAGGAAGGTGTCCCCAGGAGTGACGCCCTATACTAATACGAAGCCTTTTTGGTCATCGAGATATATTACCCAAGGCCACATATAGCCCTATTCCGGGGTCATATAGCCCTATTCTGGGGTCATATAGCCCTTCTCTGGGGTCATATAGCCCTATTCTGGGGTCATATAGCCCTACTCCGGGGTCATATAGCCCTACTCCGGGGTCATATAGCCCTACTCTGGGTCATATAGCCCTACTCCGGGGTCATATAGCCCTACTCTGGATCATATAGCCCTACTCTGGGTCATATAGCCCTACTCTGGGTCATATAGCCCTACTCTGGGTCATAACTTGGGAAAAATCGTAAAAAAATCAGGGCTTGAGCTGCTTGGTTGAAATTTAGGACTGACCTGTAAGCTTTATGTATGTCAAAGAGTGTTTTAAAAACCATACAATATCAGGCTTTACAGATATTTTAAAGCATTGCGTTGACCTGGTGGCCAATGGGTTATTACGGTAAAACTTCAATGACTCGAACACCGATAGCTCGTTTACCGTGGCACATTACGAAAACACGCCTATTCAAATATATAGAAAATTTCACCTCCAAAAACTGAAAATTTTCAGATAAAAATCTCTGATATTTTTCATATTTCTGGTCAAAACATAGATTGTGGGTACTAGTTAGAACCGCCTCGGCAAGGCGGTTCTAACGAGTTGCCCACATCTATTTTTTGAGCAGAAATAGAAAAATAATGTATACCCCTGTAAACCCCAGTTTTACTATATAAGAGTGGGGTTTAAGGGGGTAAAAATTATATAGGTATGTTTTTGTGATGTGATTCTAACTCGTTTTTGACTTCCTAGGAAATTCTTCGATAGCTCAAGAAAACAAATATGTAGGAATATTTTAAGGAATTTTTTTTTTATTTTATCATGGAAAAGTATGTTTCGTACACTCATTAGAATCGCCCAATTGAGGCGATTCTAAAGAGTACACTTAACATTCAATTATTTTATAGAAGATCGAAAAGACCTTAAATTATCCCCTTTTGCTTCCAGACCTGCCGCTATAATAAACTCTCAGTGGCTCGAATAACCCATGTTTAGTACAAATAACCATGGTCCCAAAGATGTCCGAGCCACTGACGTTCGACTGTAAGGGAAACTTTCTACATTATTTAAAAGGGTCAACGCAATGTATAGTTTTAAGCGAAGTATTTGCTTTAGTACAAGCGACTGAGATCTGAGAATAGGTGTGCCTGAACCTCACATGAAGTTTAATATTAAGCAATATGCTACCTGGGACGACGGAAATTTGTCCGTGCACGATACCTGAAATATCAGGAGGGTTGCTTACCCTGAGAATGGAAATCCATGGCCCCTATCAAGACTGAAAACAAGTTGTCAACTGACTAAATCTGACAAGTATTAAACTCTAAACTTCTTGATACCCATTTTGTTTCACCTATACCCGCGACAACAAAAAGAATGCTTGACTGACTCATAATCATGGACGGTCGGTTTTATACTTTGTTATTTTTATTTTGTGTCTCTTCTTGTCCGGGTATAAGAAACATAACAAACAAATATAAATACTACAAGTGGTAATTTTGTACAAAAACAGAGATCAATTCAAGTAAACAGTATAGCTTAATTTTGAATTGAAGAAAATATCAAAACGACTTGTATAGATAATGCTCTTTAAGGAAGAAACGTGTAATTCTGTTTTTCGGTTTGGGAGTTTTGTGACAATCGTGTTTTATATGTTTTTGAAAGAAAGTGAATGGATATTATAATATTTATACACTATTACAAATATAGAGGATACCTTTATTAATAAATCTTTTGCGGATATAGAACGACCATATTGCATGAAGGTATAGTATGAATGTACAACAGTAAACACGCCACATTGCACTAAACGACGTCGATTCGACGTCATCGCAACGTTGAGAGAACTTGATACACTTGGTAGATTTCCCGGAATTTTTGCAAGGGAGACAACTTTTACGACTTCCTGTTTCCTTACCTGTACACAAAGTCCTTTCTGCAAAGCGATCTACTCTAAAAGGAAAGAATTGTTCTTTCCTTTCAGAGTAGACATTTTCAAAAGGGAGCAAAAACTATTTTGAAAAAGTTACCTCTCTTGAAAATGTATCTATTTCCCTGCAACTGCAACGATGTCGAAGCGTTGTTACAAACTTTGTGTTTCCTTGGGCTTGACTCTCTGGCAGTTAATTTAACTAGAGTGAATGAATACACCTGAAAATGTTGCCATTTTACACATGAGATATATAAAGGGAGACAATTTTTGCATACGGGAAATTATCTCTTTCTTAGATTCCTTAGAAATCTTTCATAAATGAGGGCTAGAAACATTGAACATCTATAGGAAGATATTCTTAAAGGAAAAAGTTTGCTTCCTCTGGTCCTATGTGAAGGGAGGCATGTAGTTTCTTTTCAGAGGTGTTTCCACTGGCGGTGTATACATTCCCATTTAAGTGGTGGATAGGAAGTCAGTAAATCATACCCAAATCTACCTGTGCATACTTGCAGTGTCTAATGAAGGCATTCATTTTTTTTTTCTTTTTTTTTTTTTACGGTTTGTCATTATCTTGTAAGGTTGTCAAGTGCGCCTGTCTTGATTCCACTGAATTCCTGATTTTTCCTCTTGCTGATCAAGGTGGTGGTAATATAGGGGAGGAGGGAGGGGTGGGGGTTGGGGCGGTGGTGTTTTCACTTTTTCAACAATATTTGCTTATAACGGACTCATCCCTTATAGAATCTAATTATCTTCACTACATCTGGTGTTAGTGCCATATGGTGGTCGTAAAACGTCTCCCCGTACTTCACTATAGTGTAGTTTAGATTTTCTGGTCCTTAGTGATCATTGATTGAGCCCTTTCCTGTTTTTTTTTTTTTTTTAATATTAGGGTCACTGATGTGGCCTAATTGGCCAAAACAAACTAGTCTGGCCCAGAAAGCTTGACACGTCAGTTTTTTTTTTTTCCAGTCTTGCGAGTGTGTCGATTGCGTTCAAGGGTCATTTGCTTTTTAGTGTTTTAATGATCAGAAGGATAAGCAGACCGTGCCTGAAAACTTCCGGCTGAACTGGCGAACAGTAATGCATACAAAAAAACTAAATCATTTTCGGCACGCACTTAGCTGCACGGACATTTTTTAAGGCTGGTAAGCGTACCCGGAGAAAACAGCTGTCGTCGGTAGGACTGGCGACTGATCGATACAGCAAAACCGCAGCGCTGAGTGGTTCTCATAACCTTTGTTGTACACTGACAAAATCTTTGGCTGAATCCATTAAAACTAATGTGGGTGGATAGTAAATAGCCAGCGGATGTGACCTTTAAGACTGTTTGGAAAATTATCAGCAGACGATAAATTAGTGATATTTTATCTTTTCCCTTTTTTCCCCCCATATTCAAAAGTAGGGTTTGATATTTCATGACATAATGAAACAATTTGCATGTAATATCAGATCCTATTTGCTGGGGAAAAATATATAAAAAAAATGTATTTCAAAATGATTCTGTTAAGTTTAACCCAGCATGCTAAGCGTAGATTTACCTCTCAGTTTGGTGTCGGCCAATTCAGTAGAGGTCAAATTATGATTTTTTTTCTTCAAAGTTTCTTCCTTAAAATAAGATCATTAAATTTGTCTCCAATAACAGGAGTCTATTACAATGAAATGAAGAGTCTTTTTTTTTTTCAGGGAAAAATAAAAAAAATAGGTTATATACATATTATATTGCCTAAAAACATCTAATTTCAGCATGCTAAAGGTTAAATATTCAAATCCATTTAAAAAGATAAAAACTTTAACAAACTTATGAGTCAGGAACCAGTACAGGTATGAGCCGTCTGCTTCAAATATTTGTTCACTTAAGACTCGGTGTAGGGCTTGACAATATGTTAATGCACCCATGTGAAATGTACTCGTACACTAGTCAGTTACAGCAGAAGATAAGGCAGCTTTTCAACCATATTGTATTGGTATCTTTCTTATTTCTCCACGAAAACATAAGTTGTGGGTACTCATTAGAAGCGCCTCCGCGAGGCGCTTCTAATGAGTACCCATGACATATGTTCTTGTCGAGGACAAAGATAAATATTTTATCTGGTTATCTCTTTATCTGGCGCTGTATAAACCATGGCATTTCTATTACATAATATAGAGAAAGGGAGTGAGGGGTGGGGCTATTCTTATTACGAACATTAAAACATAGTTATAGTTATCAAAGATTGATAGAAACAATAGGACAAATTGAAACCAATTTAAAATCCAAAAACGTTCTGAAAATTCGTTTATTCCCTTGTTCCCCTAAAAAAATCGGAATTTTCCCTTGTTTCCCCCAAATCAAAATCAAAATCTTGAATTTTTATTTTTCCTGTTCCCCGAATTGCCTTTGTTCCCTTGTTCCTTTCAGTTTTAGCCTTTTGTTCCCTTGTTCCCCTGAAATAAATGGCCTTATTCCCCTGTTTCCCAAAACCCCTGGGAGGACCTCAATGACGTATACCCCTATATACCCATATTTTCACTATATACATGTATTATTGAGGAACACGGGGGCATACATTATATAGACATAAACGTAATGAAATATTTTTAGTACATCCAGAGCTGTGTCTGAAGCATTCTGGGTAAATATTTCAGCAGATGACATTTGAAATATGTTTTCTTATTTTTCCCAGAAAATATGCTTTGCCATTCCATGCAAATTGTCTCCGAACAACATTTTGAAATGTTCCTTTTATTATTTTCCCTGAATATAGGCGTTGTCATTTCATGCAAATTGTGTCTTTAGGAGATGATATGCATGGAACGATAAAGCCTATTTTCTTGGAAAAAATAAGACAAGTATAATAGATTTGTTGTCTGCTGACTTTGCCCATAAAATGTGGTGAAGCCTTATTAACAAAGCTATGTAGTGCCCCAACTGCTGTTACCATACGCCCTGTTTGAATAACAAAAACTACTCAAAATGATCTTTTCGTCATCCACCATCTGCCAGATATTTTGTGTCCTTGAGTGGTTTTGTGGTTTTCGCAATTTTAATGTTGCCACGATTCAGTTTGCAATGATCAATGCGCTCTAATCTTTATTTTCAATTTCTACGATACCAAAGCAGTGTTCATGAAGTCAGTGATGTTTTACTTTGTTTAAAAATCCTTTCAAAATAGCTACAAGATCTGTACTAAATGAATAAAGTATTTGCCCTAAAAATTCGGGCAGGCAGCGTTCACCCAAAATCTTTTCAAAATAGCTACAAGATATGTACTTTATGAGTAAAGTATTTGCCCTAAAAATTCGGACAGGCAGCGTTGACCCCAAATCCTTACTATTCTTTTTCAAAGTATTCCTCATCTACGTCTGTACACTTTTACCATCTTCATGAGAGCTTTTGCAAACCATGGAGTAGACCTACTGCTGAGATACCGATTTACAGCTGAAATCAAAGCCTCCCTTGTCTCATATTTGTTTCCAGCAAGCCTTTTTTTCAGCTCTGGAAACAAATAAAAGTCACAGTGGAGGGGGTGGGGGCGTAAGGTCTTGGTTTACGGAGGGTGGGACATCAGTTGCCACTTGAAGGAGTTGATGTTCTACTGTAGATGAGGCAGTATGAGAGGGGGACATTGCCATGCAAAAGAAGGACATTTTTCTGGGCGAGCATGGGACACATTTTTTTCTCAGTTTTTCTTGAGTTTGTTTTCAAACTTACTTATGAATAGTATCTAGCAGTCACGATTTCATCACGAAAACATGCCTATATAATGTTGACCCCCTTAAACCCCACTTTTATATAGTAAAACTGGGGTTTACAGGGGTATACATTATTTTCCTTATTTCTGCTCTAAAACATAGATTGTGGGTACTCGTTAGAACCGCCTCGCCTCAATATATTTGAATAGGCATGTTTTCGTAATGTGACCTTTTGGCAAGAAATGAGCCAGCAGTAGTAGCCGACGTGTGTCACAAACAACAACAAGCATACAGTAAAACCTGTGTAAGACAGCCACCTTTGAAATTGACCTCAGTGGTTGATGTGAAAAGGTGGTTGTCTTATAAAGGGACATGTCATGTAATTTTGCTATAGCAAAATTACATGACATGTACCTTTATAAGACAGACAACTTTTTCCACATCAACCCCTATTTAAAGTCAGTCTCGAAGGTAGCTCTCTTACACAGGTTTTACTGTAACCTTGCTAACAGATGGAGATATATGATACACTTGTACTGCCTTGCGGTACAAGCCGGCTTTTATAGCGACGTGGTAGAGTGTAGGACTTTGAGTCCAGCGGACCGGGTTCGATCCCCGGTCGGGGAAAAATGTTATTTCCATTTTTTCACCTGTTACATTTGGCACCCACCGTAAATAACCCACATGTGTGCATAAAACTCCTCGTTTCATTTCACGTGATTCTCGGACTCCTAGAAATTCATGGACAAATTTCAATTTGGAGAGGGAGAATGTCACCGGGTATAGGTATATGATACACTTGTACTGCCTTGCGGTACAAGCCGGCTTTTATAGCGACGTGGTAGAGTGTAGGACTTTGAGTCCAGCGGACCGGGTTCGATCCCCGGTCGTGGAAAAATGTTATTTCCATTTTTTCACCTGTTACACTATGGTCACCCTGGATGCCTTTCAGTCTTCTATCAGCTGTTTCAGCACCTACCTTGCTCATACATATTCATCATATATGGTAAAACTGGGGTTTACATGGGGTATACGTTTGTTTTTCTTATTTCTGCTCAAAACATAGATTGTGGGTACTCGTTGGAACCGCCTCGTCGAGGCGGTTCCAACGAGTACCCACAATCTATGTTTTGAGCAGAAATGTGAAAAATATCAGTTTTTTATCTGAATTTTTTTCAGTTTTTGGAGGTGACATTTTCTATATATTTGAATAGGCTTGTTTTCGTAATGTTTCATGTAAAAATCTGATGTGCCAACACTTTACCGATACTTTACTGAATAGCTACCTCTGGCAATGTCACTGCGATCTTTGTTGACAAAATCCTCAACATTCGCCACCATTTTAGGGGTCAAAACTTCTTTCCTTCTAAGTAGTCCCTAAATATGATTTTAGTCAGAGTGAGCTCCCTTGAAGATATATTCACATTCACCTTTGAAACGTTATAGTTTGTATTGTATTATGAAATATGTTGATTACAGCGAATATATAAATATCTCTATCCATGCTATCTGCCGCAAACAGTCACTTCGAAAACAGATGTGGCAGATTCATTATAAGTCTGTAACGATAGATCGACACAGCTTGTATTCTAACATATAAATAAACTCTTTTCAAGTAAGCGGATTCAGAGTAGAATAAGACGGGTCTGAAACTTTCTGGTGCACGAGTAACATTCCAGTACACAATCATGTCTGGATATCTGTCTGTCTGCTATAACCCAAACATACATCCATACGTCAAAGATAGAGAAGACTTTATTTAATTTCACAAGGTGTGTAACGGGCGTGTTCAAATTTGAAGGGGAAATGGAAACACTTGCGAGGGAAATAACTCTGACATACAAAAAATCGCCTCTCTTCTCGACGGGGGTAAATTCTTGCTTTAAGAGTAATCTCAAAGTTAGAAACTTTGTTCGAATATTTACTGTTATATAGCAAGCTGCGTAAAAATCTTAGCAGAAAATATTTTGACATATTCTTTTTTTTATTATTTTTCCCCGGAAATAGGCTTTGACATTTCGTGCAAATTGTGCATGAAAAGTTAGAGCCTATTTTCTGGGAAAATAATAATAATATATAATAAATTTCTCGTCTGCTAAATTAGCCGTTTAACTGGTGAATGCGAAACATTGTTTAAAAAGTGGCGTTAAAGGACAATGGTGCTGACGAAAAAATAATGACAATTTGCATGAAAGGTCAGAGCCTATTTTCTGGGAAAATAATAATAATATGATAAATTTCTCGTCTGCTGAATTAGCCGTTAAACTGGTGAATGTGAAGCATTGTTTAGCAAAGTGACGTTAATAGACGTTAATAGACAGTGGTGCTGGTGAAAAAATAATTTTAAGCAGTATATTTCTCTCCACCGTCTTATGCATTATTACGTGTTCAGCCCTCGGGGTCCTGCCTGAACCGTTGACCTTTGACTTGAGACTAAGTCTTTTAATTGGTCCATTTACTCACCATTACGTAGTGCTCTGACAACTTACTGTATGACAATCAAAGTCTGTATTACTCACAGGTAATAGCCTACTGACAACAATCCCAAATACTTCAATAGAAGTTGCTGAATAGAAGTTGTTGGAGTATAAGACAGTTTAAAGTAAATGTTTGATGAAATCAGGATATTTTATTGAATACACGATATATAGGATTTCTCGGATACACGTGTAAGTAACATTATAGATCATAGTATTGAACTGCATCGTGCGAAAATGTACCCTCGGACATATGGCCCAGCGATAACTTTGATCAGACTGCGCATTAGCGCAGTCTGATCAGAGTCTTCGCAGGGCATCTGAAGAAACCCTGGCTCCTTGGCGCCCAGTGAAGACTGATCAGACTGCACGCATGCATAGGCTGATCTGAGTCTTCACTGGGCGCACATGTCAAAGGTACATTTTCTCACGGCTCAAATCATATAAAATCATTTCTCAGATTATTTTGATACAAATTTATCATTGATTTCTTTATTATTATTTGTAGCGCGTCACTTGAAAAGAAGTCTTATTGAACACATCCTAGCGAGAGGGTGATGCAGGGTAGATAGATCGGTCGATAGATAGAACATGTGACTAGCGAAGCTCCAGCTTAGCCTGCACATGAGCACAGTCTGATCGCTTGTATAGTTTCAGCTAATCCCAATGATCTGATTGCATGCCCAAACGTATTTTTGGACATGTGCGCCCAGTGAAAAATCAGATCAGCCTGCGCATTCGCGCAGTCTGATTAGAATTTTCACCGGGCACATTTTAGATAGCCAATGATGAAAAAAAAAAAAAAAAAAAATGCAGTTAGTTACAAGTTCACAAGTTACCTTGATGCTCTGCGCTTATATCTTAAATGAATCGCCATGGCCAAGCTTGAACCCTAGGGAGTCGAACCAGATCCACAAGATATGTGTTTTTAGTGAAAAGTTGAAGGGTAGGAGATAAGATTATGCGAAAAGAAGGTCGGTCCTACGCGCATGTTTCTAACATCAGAGCAGCCGGGCTCCATAGCGCAGTCGGTAGCGCGTCTCACTTCAGATCCAGGGGTCACAAGTTAGAATCCCAGTTCGGTCTCATTACTTCCGTGGATATGATCAGGAATAATTTCTACGGTCATCCCCCACCCATTCCACTGGTCCAAGCAGGACAGTTGTCAGTTACTGGCGAAATTATGTGCACAAGTACTGGAACAAAGGAAAAGTGTGAGTGGGTTAACTGATCAACTCGACATGACCTTAACAGTGTTGACTGGGTAAAACTCAAACTGAAACTCAAAACTAACAGCAGGCAGAAGTTAAAATGCACCACTTCACTTCAGGCCCTTAACCATGTCAGTCATTGGGGTACCACTGATAAGTTCAAGCCTTGTTAATCACCATTTTGAATTGCCTTCAACTGCTGTTTGTGAGCTTGCGAAGCTAAGACTGGTCGGTCACACGAATCACCGAAATACCGGAATACTACCGAAATACCGGAATACCCGTGAAAAATATAGGTATACCTGTGAAAGACACCTATTAAAGACACCATTATTGGCTTTAATTAATCAATCAAGTAATATTATGTCAATTTAATGGAAAAGGGATAATACTTTAACCTAAAATAATTTGCAATTTGTCTTTGAAGTGTTTTTTTTTTTTTTTTTTTTTTGTTTTGTTTTTTATTATTATTTGAAAACATTGTTGATAGTCCGCTAAATCAGAGCCGGAATACGGCCGGAATACCCGTGAAAAACGTGAATTACCTACACTTCAAACGAAAAGTACATACAGTATTGCTCAGGTAAAAGAACAAAAAAAAAACAAAAAAACCCTTACCCCGAATATCGGCGTTTTGCGGACTTTCCCCCAAACACTTGGAATCAAACCGAGTAAACGTAATATTCGGCGGACAACACTTGAAGTCCGCGCAAAGTATGTGTTATGCAAAGTTGTGCGAAGTTACTCGGAATCGTAATGTTGTACCCGGAGACAATAATATATACCCCTGTAAACCCCAGTTTTACTATATAAAAGTGGGGTTAAAGGGGGTCAATATTATATAGGCATGTTTTCGTGATGTGAAATGAAATAAGTCGTGATAGGTCGAAATGAGATATCATGATAGGTCGAAATGAGATATCGTGATAGGTCGAAATAAGATATCGTGATAGGTCGAAATGAGATATCGTGAAAGGTCGAAATGAGATGTAGTAATAGGTCGAAGTGAGATATCGTGATAGGTCGAAATGAGATGTCGTAATAGGTTGAAGTGATCTCCCTTTCAGTGTATCCACTCTCTTTTATTCTGGTGGTTCTAGTTTCGAATGTCATCGGGGTGGGAGTTCTTCTCATGACTTACGGACAGAGTTGCTGGGACGGCGTTGAACCCACGAGTTATGGGCAGCGCCTCTATCATATAACCTTGCCATCCCGAAATGACAATTGCTATTATCGGGACATTAAAACGTCAAACAAGTGTGTCAGTCATTAGCGCTGTCGATTTAATGTCAGAACACAATTACCCAGCTTCTAACGTCGTCTGGTCATACCTGACAGCTAGCTTCACAAGAATAAACCATTTCTTTAGTTAATGTCCATTTGGTTCAAGTATTGCCCTTAGGGTTCATAAGCCAGGAACAAGATGCTTTAGCCACGTGGTTGATGATTGCTGGAGCATAATACTTGTCTTTTTAATGTCTAATTGTGACAAAAATTGGTTAGTCTAAATTTATGTCGTTGACGGTAATTAGTGCATTACGACCACTTGTCATGCGTTTTGTCGTGTGATTAATTTTACAGAAATATTGATAAATGGGACCGTTGACAATAAAATAATGATAATGGTAATAAAAGACATATATAGAAACACGGTTACTATAGGTACAGTTATAAAATTAGAATACAAGAACTAATTATTAAGAGCCGCAACATCAGAACCAGTGAAAATTCAGATCAGCCTGTGCATTCGCGCAGTCTGACCAGAATCTTCACTGAGTGCTTTTTGGATAGCCAATGATGCAAAGTTCATGCGGACAACGAAGGCTCAGATCAGACTGCGCTGATGCGCAGGCTGATCTGAGTCTCCGTTAGTAGCAAATGTCAGATGTTACGTTTTCTCACGTAGAGGCTCATTATATAATATCGTCAGACAGCGATGATTCTGCTGAACAGGAGGCTGTATTGTCCTTTTCTCTGATCAGGCTCTTAATTGCTTTCCTCATACTTAACACATGATACCTGAAAGTTGCTAATTTGGGATAAACTCGTGTTGGTGTTTTTTTTTGTTTGTTTTTTTTCTTCACCAAAACATGATACTATTTAGAATCGGTCTGAACATGCTGATTCTAATGCGTACGTATGTTTTATGCAAAAAAAAAAAAAAAAAAAAACAACAACAAAAAACATACATACATGCACGCATATATACGCGCGCGAAATATTACTTTAAAGCATTTGTAATAAAAAATAGATATTTCCCTAAAGCCGATAGCTGCAGATAGGTCGCTGTTTTCAGTGACAAAATATTGCTATTTTTCTTATTTTTCCATGGAAACGTTAGTTGGTTGACTCGAACCATTACGCACCTGCTTAAAGACGCATTTTGTATTAAGAGGATGAAGCGGTAACGTCTGAGTTTTCAGGCGACGTCAGTAGACGTTCAAGTGACGTTGCCTGATGCTGCACATGTCCAATCCGACTTTAGCTAAAAGGTAGGATTTGTTTACTAAGTAGGCGATGTTATTTCAACTTCGTAAATTCCAGCTGGAAGGAAGAGGTTCATAATTGTATGTATACACCTGGCTAAGTTTAATGCAAGTAAGACCTAGTTACATATATGAAAATGAGCTGTCAAATTTATGCCATTCTTGTTTCAACAAATTCTGCAAGGCAGTGTCTAAATAAATCACAGCAACATTAATATAATGAGCAATGACGCCCTATATCTGCATACTGGTGTCGAGCCTAAGATCAAGGAATTATAGATAACCAACATGAAAAAAAAAGTACCT
The DNA here is from genome assembly GCA_964016985.1 of Anodontia alba. Lineage (NCBI taxonomy): Eukaryota > Metazoa > Mollusca > Bivalvia > Lucinida > Lucinidae > Anodontia > Anodontia alba. Next base: position 15,631,722 of record OZ024837.1, read on the forward strand.
TCGGAAATGTGCGTCAAGTGAAGACTCAAATCAGCTACGTACCCGAGTCGGTTTTCAAAGGCCTTCTGTTTAGTTGTGGTATACACTTTTTAAAGGTACATACTCTTGGAAATTGACACCATGACCAGGGTGACACACACGTCACGAACTGTGATTCTCGCCAAAAACTGTGATTCTGGTTTTACAACAGTGGTTGTTTGTGTGCAGGCCGTAAAACGTCACCCCATATTTCCATATAGTGCTGATATTATTAAATTTTCTGGGTCCTTTGCATATGCGTAGCGCTTATTTCATGCGCATGTGCGTAACATGCGAAAGGAAAAATATTTATAATAAAGTAGCATTAACATAAATTATTTTGCTTCTTTACCATAGGGACTGCTCTTAAAGAAAAACAATGTTCCCAGAGGGAGTGGTTCCTATTTGGAAGCGATTCTAGGCATAGTTTTTTCAAGATTGTTCCTGGGTGCACGTAAAATAATTCGTTCTGGCTACACCACTGATTTGAGACTACTGAACTCGCTGCATGTGGAAACAGTTTCGCTTAAAGCGCTGCTAGTGGGGTTGGGTAGGGGCATGAAGGATGTTGCATTCTTTAAAACATTTTTCCGCGTGAATATGCTTCATTATGTATAGCGCAGTTTTATCGTGTTTTTATACCCCGCCACACAATAGTGGCGGGGCATTATGGTTTCACGTTTGACGTCCGTGTGTCTGTCCGTCCGTCCGTCGTACGTCCATCCGTCCGTTTTTCGTTTCCGGATGATAACTTGAGAAAACATCAATGGATTTTCACCAAACTTGGTATGTGCATTGATATTGTGGAGATCTGGTTTGGGATTGCTAATGGGCAAATTTCGTCAATTTTTTACGGAGGTATCTGCCCGAAACACGCCCAAAAATACAAAATGAAGCTGCCAGAATAGTTACGGGAGCAACAAAGTTAGTTTCGTTAGACACACTCTATTCTGAAATTCGATGGGAAACTCTCGAACAGAGACGCAAAAACCACAGGCTAACTCTTTTCTATAAAATGAGATACAGTTTAACTCCACAGTATCTATCCTCTTTGGTACCTGAATCTATTAGTAATGTTTTTAATTATAATTTAAGGCATTCAAATAATCTACGAGGAATCAATGCTAGAACCACTCAGTATCAACAATCTTTTCTGCCAACGGCCATCAAAGAATGGAATAATCTGCCATTAGAACTCCAGCAAAGTAATACTGTTAACTCTTTTAAATATAACTTAACTAAAGACAAGGAACAAACACCGAAACACTATTATACTGGCAGTCGCCGCCTCCAGATCTTACACACTCGTTTGCGTACTCACTGCAGTGCTTTGAATCTGGATCTGTTCCTGAAAAATGTCTCTGAAACTCCACTGTGTAGTTGTGGTAGTATCGAGGATTCGCAGCATTATTTTTTCCATTGCTCACATTACCAAACTCAACGCACAGCTTTAATGAATGCTATATCTACAATTCAGACACCTACTTTAAATCTGTTGCTATACGGCAGCTCAAACCTCTCTGTTGACATAAACAAAGCCATTTTTGATAAAGTTCATAAATTTATATTGGACACTAAACGGTTTTAAATCTGTAGTAAATGCATGTTGCAGGTACAACTTGTCCTGAACAATATCTGCATTGTCTGCCTGTGGATGCAAGCTCAGTTGTTCCTCTCCAAGAATGCTATTTTCATATACCTTGTTACACACTGTTTGATTCCTACTACTGTTTTCTTAATACAAACACTTATTGAATTATTTGTTTATTATTTATCTATTTATTTTTATTTTTTTTATAATTTTTCTTTATTCTTATTTCTTTTTTGTATTCTATATTTTTTGTGTGTGTTTTGTCAACTAATTTATTTTACCTTCTTACATGATATAAACCACAACATTTTGCCTTGATCTGTGAAACGATCTGCCTTCAAGTCAACAACGAAATATACACCGTAGAGGAGAAGAACTCTATAAGTATTTATATGCTTTCGTTCTAATCCTATATCGTTTGTATGTCAAATTTGTTACTTTGTTGTACTTGTATTATGTAATAAAATATGTTTAAACCAAACACGCCCATATTTTCGTTTCCGGACGATAACGAGTAAATAACAAGGGATTTTCACCAAACTTGCTATATGCATTGACATTAAGGAGATCTGGTTTAGGATTGCTAATAGGCAAATTTCGTCAAATTTTTACGGAGTTATCTGCCCGAGGCACGCCCATATTTCGTTTACATAACCAAATAATTGCTATGGCGGGGTATTATGCTTGCGGTGCTTTTATTTTTATTTTTTTTTCTTATTTTTTGGGATCATTGATGTTATTGTGATGTATTAGAAAGTCGTGTTCCGCTAAAACTGGTGTTAGGGATCGTAAGCAACCCTGAAAATTATATTGCTGTCACATGAAGAGTCTCAGTAAAACCGGGACTTCGATTTTCATTCTTTTATCTGTTCTTTATTTTCAAGAAGAACCTTTAAAACTTTTATTCACCAAACCGAGTCTGCATTTTCTGTCGTTTTGTTTAGTTCTATATTTTCATCAGTCCCTCTTTCTGAATATTCGCTAAACTTAGTGCCACAATGTTTACGACTATAGTTCGTAACATAAATCTCAACTTGTTTTGACAAGAGTCTACACGGATGACATGAAAAATATAAATACACCCATGTCTCACATAATACTGACGTTTCTTAGCCAGGAAGTAATGTGTTAAACACAACATATTATTTTATAAAAACATTTTCCATTGACGTCAGTGCAGGACGTCCAAACTGTAACGTAAATGACCATTCAGTTTGAGATTAATGTTACTGCGTCTGTTAATGAAAAACATATAGAGAAATTTGTGTATTGCTTGTGTACCGTTTTTATCTAAAGCATTCGGACAGACTTGCATGAGCAAACAGACTTGCAAGTAGACCCAGAACAGAAGCTGCAGAACGCGGCGTTTGGTCAGGGTCTACATTGTTCGTTAGCCACTCAATCAGCAGCTAATAGACACTGGCTTTTGTTCAAATTTTAGGTTAAGTGTGGTAAGAAGTTAAGGTATCCGAATAGTTAAGGTAAATACGGTATATCATTTGATGCCAACCATAAATGCATCAGGTGACAGATACACTTGGAAAATTTTCTGCCATTGCCGCCAAAAGAGACACATTTTGTAACTTCCTTTTGCTTTACTCTACGCCAATTTCCTTCTAAAAAGGGTTCTATTCTAAAAGGAAAGAAGGGGAGCAAATTCTTTCCTTTTAGAGTAGAAACCTTTTTCAGAAATGAGACAAAACAGTTTGACAGAGTTGACAAATTGTAACCATTCACCTTAAATAGAGCGAAAGAATACGTACATAGAATTATATAGGAAAATTTGGGACTTTTCATTTACATCATATCTAGCATAACAAGACCTATCAAATTTTCCCTAAATAGTGATACATTTTAACTCCCTACCATACTTATCCTAAAATTTGAACAAAACCATTTAAATATATGTTGGTACGTCTAAAACAGCTGGGTGAGTGGTAAGAAATGTAGACCCTGATCAGACGCGTTCTGTTGCGTCTTAACTGGGTCTATACTATTTGCTCAGATCTCTATGTCCTAATACTTAGGCTAAACGGTACCCTACAGGTATGAGACACGTCTCCTCAGCTGATATGCCTACAAGATTAAGTGTGTGCACCAAGCGAAGACTCAGCATCCGCACAGTCTGATCAGAGTCCTCGCAGGGCATTCTGTGGGTAGCCAAGGATCCAAAGCGTCTTCAGACGGACAGTGAAGACTCTGAATCTTCGCAGGGCGCACGTGCAGTATTGTAGGAAATGCTGTAGCCCGGGGCATCTTTTTTTCGGGGTGTACGTTACCAAATGATACCATAAAAATGTCTGGATAAGGCCACGTTCCCACTTGTGATGATTACAGTCTATCTTTCTTTGCTTTTTTTAGAGCGCCAATCACATCTGCTGCAGACAGCATTTTGAGTGTATTTTCTTTGTTTTTCAAAGAAGAGAAGTCTTGTCATTTTATGTGAATCGTCTGCCAGGCATCGATTCACATGAATTGTCAAGACTTATTTTTTTCGGTGATAAAAAAAAGAGAAAAAATAGAATGTCGTCTGCTACAAATTTTGCTTTACGCTTTAAGGGTTAAAACTTACGTCATTATCGTGTGCATAAAAATGGGATGAATCTTTATTGCGAATTTCGTTGAATGAAATGAATAAAATGAGAAGAAAAACACATAAATGCGTAGAATATACGCATGCGTCATTGTTGTAACTGAATGATATTTCTGGAAGACGTGTACGTCCTAAATGTTATTGATAGGTCCGTAGTCTGAGAGAATCCCTATCCTTAAGCGCTCTCTGGGCAGAATCAGCAGACGACAAACTGGCGACCTTTACCCAGAAAAAGAAGGCTTTGATTTTCATGTAAATAGTATCTTTAGGAGCTAATTCGCGGAAAACCCCTAACCCTCTTTTCTGACAAAAAAATTATAGTAAAAACAAGCATGTATCAAAATGCGTCTGTTGAAATTCTACCCAGCATGCAAGGCGGAAACAAACTTCCTGTTTGTATATTTAAGGGGATTAGAAAAAAAAAGTACCACAACTTTCCAAAATATTAGGACAGAATTGTGTGAGCAAATATTGTAGACCCATACCAGACTGACCAGGCTATGAACTGTTTGCTATTCCTCCAGCGTTTTGTTGAAACGTCAAAAGAAAGTCAGACATTAAATCAACTGGTTTCCTCTTAGAATACGTACGGTGCAGGGCAAACTTGTCTGAATATTTATGGTGTATATTGTATTCTGTTATAAAGCCAGTGATTGGTTGTTGGTTTTTGAAAGATAAACAACAACAAACATCTCTGATGTCATAAGCCTGGTAAACATTATATTGCTGGTACATAAATTATTGTCTTGCAGAACAGACACTTACGACATTAAAATTTTATCTGCTAAGCAAAATTATACCTGTAGCAGACGAACTCTTTTTTTACTATTATTTTTCAGAGAAAAAAGGCTTGACATTTCATGTGAAACGTCTGCTGCTAAGCTTTATTTTCTTTGAAAAATACAGAAAAAAAATAATGTCGTCTGCTGCAGCTGTGATTAGCATTTTAGGGTTAAAACAAGCCGAGTTGAATTTACGGTTAGTGCACAGAATTCCGAATTTTGTATATAAATGTTATATTTACCTTGGAATACCTGATTTATGTCAACATTAAATAAAGTAGATAAACATTACCAAGGTTATAAACTGAGAACATTCAGCTCGACTGTTGAAGTTTTTACTACCTAGTTAGCTATTAGGTCATGCATCTGTCAACCAACATGCCAGGGGTTTCAGTTATATAAGGCCATGCTAGTGTGGGTGTTTTTTTTTCTTTTTTTGATGCACCTGCTTTCGCACGCATGTGCGCTATAAGGGTATATTCGTCCGTCCGATCTTTGAACTGGATGATACCAAACGAACGCGAAGGCACCGGACATTTCACGCTGATTTTACCTGTATATTTAAATATTTGTAATATTTGTCTTAAGTAAATTAACCGTCATCCACGTAAGCATGGTTAAGTACGCTCTACGGAGAAATAAACTGCAGAATAATACACATAGGACACTAAATTTAGTGTTGTTGCTTTTGATGTTGACCTAAAATAATACTTCTCTACTTCTCGCTCCTCTTCACGGAAAGAAGTGCATAAATATACAAATTTACAGCGGGATTCCATATCAGATTGTACATCCACACACTACGCGATCGGATGGCACCTTCTCGTTTGGTCTGAAGATTCACTGTTTCACAGTGACAGCAAGGCAATGGTCCCCACAGCATGCGCCAAATGGATAAGGTATGATGGATTTCTGCCGAGGTATAGTGCTCTTTCACGAACTGGTGTATCAGTGAATCAGACTGTCATGCCTACGAGAAATTGGTTATTTTTATTATATCTTCTTCTCCTTCTTCTTATTATTATTGACCGCGCCGGCCTCTTAATATAGCTTTGGATTGTTATATATGGTAGACTATTCGATTAGCGCACTAATGACTTTTTTATATTTGCCCTGATCGTCGTTGTGTGACGATCCCGGCAAATATATATATAAAAAAATCTTATAACAAAGTGGGTTATAAACAGATTAATGTCTGTTATATTTTCATTTCAGTCAAGAAATTTCATAAAGCTTAATAAACGCAAACATTAAAGAATGACATTGCTGTTCTTTTTTACCTGTTACAGAAAATTTATTAAACTTTACTATACCCTTGTCCCATATCTCTATGCAAACATGAACAAAAATTGCGCCGGTACTTAGACGTTTACGTCTAAATATTTTGTCTTATTATTATTATGCATTTCTTAGTCCTACGAGGGCGTGTCAATAAATAACCAGCCTACCCCATTTCCGATGGACCGAGACGGTCACGATTTTCATGCTTTGTTTCAATATATGTTTTATACATGGGTACAAAATTGCACGCGTATCGAGTCATTCTTTAATAAGATATTGAATGTCAAGCATCGCCAGTGATGCAAAGGCATGCTTTTCATTTAAAGTTGAGTATCGTGCTGTAATTCGGTACTTGTATTTAAAAGGTAAAACAGGCAAGGAAATACACGGCGAGTTAGCCAATGTTTATGGGTGTTCTGCACCATCTTATGCTCAGGTTAAATTCTGGGTAGGGGAATTCAAACGCGGTAGAACGTCTTTAGAAGATGAAGCCAGGTCTGGACGCCCACTGGATGCCACCGACGAAGAAATGTGTAAGAAAGTTCTGAATCTGGTATACTCTGATAGGCGAATTCAGGTGGAAGAAATAGCGCAGGCATTAGGCATTTCAGATGGTAACGTTTCAACAATCTTACATGATCGTTTAGGTATGTGCGCTAACAGCCCGTTGGGTCCCCAAATCCCTTAGCGATGAGCAAATGGCAACCAGAGCATCAGTATGCAGCGCCAAGTTGAAGCGTTTTAGGTCAAAAGATGATTTTCTTTTGCGTCTGGTGACTGTAGATGAGACTTGGGTTCATTATTATGAGCCAGAGAATAAAGCTCCGAGTCGTCATAGGGTAGGGTCTGGGTCCCCGAGGCCAAAGAAGTTCAAGACGCAACCATTTGCTGGCAAGGTGATGCCCACAGTATTTTGGGAAAAAGGCGTTATTATTTTGGACTTTTTATCCAAGAGATGTACAATAACTGGAGTGTACTATGCAAACTTGTTAGACCAGCTGAGAACCGCCATCCGTGAAAAACGCCGAGGTAAACTCTCTAAAGGTGTTTTGCTGCAACAGGACAACGCGAGAGTCCACACTTGCAAAGTTGCAATGCATGCTGTAGAGCGAAACGGGTATGAATTAATACCACATCCTGCCTATTCGCCTGACCTAGCTCCTTCCTATTCCCAAACTTGAAAAAGGATATCCGTGGACTTCATTTCCGGTCTGATGAAGAAGTCGTGACGGCAGTTGAGGAGTGGGTCAATGGAAAGGACCCTGACTTTTTCAGTTCTGGGCTGATGGCACTTGAACACCGTTGGTCTAAGTGCATCGCACTAGAGGGCAATTACATCGAAAAAGAAGAGGTGGATCTCAACCGGAAATAAGTTAGGCTGATTACTTATTGATTCACCCTCGTAATATGCCACGAAGACACCGCGACATCGCGATCGAAAGTGATAATATTGAACGCCTTGATAAAATCAGTCGGTAAAATGTCTCCTATGTATCTGTCCTGCGGAGCGGAACAAATATATTTCATAAAGAATTTTACATGCATCTTACTGCACACTTATTATGAAATATTACTACTATCAACATCATAAATTTAATAATAATGCTTGAAACATGACAGTTACCATGTCAATTACAGTAGAAATATACCAAGCTATTTTCTCATTAAACGTTTACTGGACTGGATGCATTTTCAGGAGAGGCATCTGTGAACATTTGTTTTTTCTGTAAAACAAAATAAAAAAAAAAAAAACAAAAAAAAAAAAAAAATCACTTGTGACCCATCGTGTCATGACGTTGCAGGACGTTGTAACGACGTGGTTACGACGTTGTGTGTTTGCTGGGATAAGGGTTTAGATAAAGAACTATTTTAATCTCGTTTTTTTTTCAACTACGGCTGTTTCAGCAACCTGTGCCAAAAGATAAAATTCGACAGACAGTGTAGATCCAGATAAAACCAATCGTAACTAATCGTAACAAGCCTTCTCCTCTGGACCTATAGTGTTTCGACGATTTTGGAAATAGCACAGTAACGCATAAGGCTGGCTAATCGGACCTGAAAAGATAATCGATTATCAGTGGTGCCATTGTGATCGATAATCGATTAGTAATCACTGAAGATTTGGTCGTAATTTTACCTGTCTGAGCATGACTCTTACCATTTGTTATACTTTATTGTATGTATTTGGTCAGACAGACCTGAGCAAATAGTGTAGACCCTGATGAGACGCCGCAAATGCGGCGTCTCATCAGGATCTACACTGCCACTCATTCAGCTATTTTAGACATAACATTGGGTAGTAAATTCTACTTGTTCAATTTTTTTGATAAGTATGGTAAGGAGTTGAGGTGTCTGAATGCTAAGGTAAAATATGGTAAAGTAACAGACACAAAAATCAATTGATCGATTATTAGCAAATCTGTAACGATAATCATTTTTGTGGAATTTATCGATCAATTAATCGATTATCCGATTAATTGCGCCAGCCTTAGTAACGTATACTTACTTGAAGTACGGAAGATTCTTGTTTATATGATTTGTGAAGCCTAAATGTTCTTAGTTTTAACTCTTATGTACTGAGAGGGTTTTTTCATGTGGAAAAATACTTCACCCTTTAAATACATGAACATCTTCAATGAACTCTTTCATCATGAGCATGTTAATGTTTCATCGTCTGTTTTCGCCCTGTAGCAGACTAAACGTTTAAATAGACAGTGCCCTAAATAATTGTCTTCTTGGTCTATTACTTTGTAATCTTAATATACAATTCTCTTCAAAGTCCAACAGCCACTCAAAACATTACAAAATATATCATAGTCATCATAAAGCCAACAAATCGTAAATTCTTTCAACTCACTTCGGCCTATAACTCATTCTTCTCCTAAAGTTTCGACAAGTCTTAGTTATACCATGGTTCGTGCGCATGTACGATGCAATAATGCACGAGCGTCAGCGAGTGCATTATCGCACATACATGCGCAGAACCATGGTATAACTGACTTATCACATTTGCATGCATGTAGACCATCTACATCGCGAGATATTTCATGCTAAATGTTGGGAATTTAGGCCACTATGTGATAAGTCCATTTTACCCACTGTGAATGTGTCTTAACATTACGAAAACATGCCTATTCAAATATATAGGAAATTTCACCTCCAAAAACTGAAAATTTTCAGATAAAAAAACTCTGATATTTTTCATATTTCTGCTCAAAACATAGATTGTGGGCACTCGTTAGAACCGCCTCGCCGAGGTGGTTCTAACGAGTACCCACAATCTATGTTTTTGAGCACAAATAAGAAAAATAATGTATACCCCAGTAAACCCCAGTTTTACTATATAAAAGTGGGGTTTGAAGGGGTCAAAATTATATATTCATGTTTTCGTGATGAATTGCTGGATGAGTGGCAAACAGTGTAGAGCCTGATCAGACACCGCGTTCTGCGTTCTGCGGCGTCTGATCCGGATCTGCACTGTTTGCTCGGGTCTGTTTGTCCGAATACGTAGAGTAAGTGCGATTAAACTCGCTGTTATGTTATATCTAAGATAAAAAAAAAAAAAACAACTTTCTGTCGTGTACAAACAGCGTATTATAGACATACGTACATGTTCATCTGTATAATCTAATCAGTGATTTGGCAGTTCACCGATACACTCTAAAATCGATGAGTCAGCAATTCTGTAAGCATACATACAAGACGAGCCCTTTTGCGAATATACTTGTTTATGGGTCCAGGCGCATTTCGGAGGTGGGAGGGGGTGAAGGGGCGGGGTGGAGAGCACGAGATTGGTTACTACAGATTTCTTTGCATTTACACACACAAAACAAAAATATGGTTGGTATCTAATTGATATCCGTATTTTGTATTTTGGTAGCGATGAAAACAAAACAAAAAAAAGGGGGCTCCTTAGTGCAGTCGGTAGCGCGGGTCGGTCGCGTTCGAATCCCAGCCTGGCTTCGTAACTTCCGTGGAGATTGATCATGAAATGATTCCTAAGGTCATTATCTCCCTTCCGTTGATTCAGTACGGGCAGCTATCAGTTACTGGCTGATTTATTTACACCGGGCTGGAGCCCGGCGTATCTGTTTGAGGTTGTTTTTGTAAAATGTGTATGCATTTGGAGAACATCGGTTTTCTTCCAGTTTTATGGGGTTCTTAGTGGGGTTATATATAACTATTCACCCCTACTTTTTTTTTTTTCTATTATTCAAAGTCACACTTTTGCAGCGGAGAACTGTGCTATTGGTAACATAGTGAAATAAAAAATGGGAAGCACTGTGTAGAATGAATGTAGCAATGTGGGTTTTGCTCATTTAAAAGAGAAATGAGCAGTTTTCCCGTTTTGACCATTCGACCTGAAATGAGCTTGTTGCTGTCAGTATTCGTACACGTTTGAATTTTTTCATTTCGTTTTTTTTTTTTCGTCGTACTACGAAGAAGAAACAAAAGATATTTTTCATTGTTTACGATTGGAAATATGCATTCTAAAATCGAACGGATTATATAAGCTGGTTTAATAATACAGTTTAATTTGATATTCAAGCATGGAAAGATTTGGGCCGAAAGAAAACGTTATGAGTTGAGAAAAGAACGAAACCCTGCAACATAGTTGATTTCGGATATAGTATGTTCGGCCTAGGCTATGGATGGCGACATGTAATTATAGCCGGCCTCGGTGGCTCAGTTGGATGCGCCGTCCGACTGGAGACCAGGAGGTCGCGGGTTCAACCCCCGCCGGGTCGGTAACATTCTTTCGTGGAGATTGATCATGAAATATTTTCTACGGTCATTCTCTCCCTTCCGCTGATTCAAGAAGGGCAGTTGTCAGTTTCTGGCGAAAGAAAGTGCACAATACTGGTTAACCGCTTAGAGGACTAAGCCTGCCCATTAAACGCTTGGTTAGGTAAACTGATCGCGCTCGACATGACCCCACTGGGTTGACTGGGCCGTAAAACCCCAACACAAACAAACAATGTATGCGGGCTAGAAAACAGACGATCATAGTTGATTTTTTTTACATAGCTCTGATAACGTCAATAATGTTTTTATCGTTGAGTATTGCAATAATTTATATAATTACAACCTTTCATAAATTATAACATTTTTTTTCACTATGCTACGATCTATAGGGAGCTAAGTAATGCATGACAGATTAGTTTCCCGGCATATTGATGCTTTGCATCAATGTTTTCTTGTAATATGTTCACAAAGTACTAGTTAAAAACTTGGAGGACTAAGGCTGCTCGGAAAAAGTGTGAGTAGGTTAACTAAGGCTCGACATGACCTTAACAGTGTTGACTGGGCCGTAAAACTCAACTCAAACAAACATCATTATTTTAAGAAAAGTACATACGTTAAATACATTAACCTTTACGACTCTCTGTGCTAATTTAGCAGATGACAAATTGGTGATTTTTTTTCTTATTTTTCCCGGAAAACAGGATTTGACATTTCATGGCAATTTTAGACAGTTTCCTTGAAATGTCAAATCCTGATTCTGGGGGAAAATAGAAAAAATATAAACTGTCGTCTGCTCATTTTTTACCCGGAGTGCTAAGTGTTAAGCAGAAGTATAAACAAATGCTCAAGGAGATGTTTCACTTCTGTCAGTTTAACATTGTCGGTTGTTGGGCACCACTGATAACTTGGCCATTCTTCTTCCCATTTTGACTTGTCTTCAGTTGCTCTTTGAGAGTTTGCAAAGATATGACCAGTTCTTCCCATCTTTCTGCTCCCTGGTACTTCTTCTTTATCGTTTAGTGGTTCCTTGTAGAATTGTCTTTGCCAAGCCTGAAAAACACGAGGGATGACGACTGTACCACCTGAGTTTTCGTGCAAATACAAATATTTTATTACACTCAGATTTGCATAAAGTAAACAAAATGAGGAGCGGAATAGAGAAATAAAAGTAAACTAACATTGACCATTAATCTCCTGATCATGAGTAGATCATCATGAGTGACAATGGAATCTTGTATTTGCTTGCATGCGCAGGGACCAGTAAGAGATGGTCAGTAGTTTGCGGTAAAATCTCATTTCTAATACCCCAGCTAGCATTCTACGTAAATCTACATCGGGCCGTTATCGGCCCGTCAGCTACCCTGACGGGCCGATGACGGACCGATATAGATTTACGTAGAATGCTGACTGGGACTACAGCTGGTGTTGTGTCGTGTGGCGGCCGTAAAACGTCTCCCTGTTCTTCACTATAGTGTAGTTCATATTTTCTGGTCCTGTGTGATCATAGAGCCCATTCCGCGATTTTTGAACTTTTCTGTGAAGGTCACTGATGAGGTCTAATTGGCCGAAACTAGAATATCTGGACCAGTTAACTTGACTCTTCAGCTATTCTCAGTTTTTTTAGTGTGTTCATTGGTCTCAAGGGTCATTCAATTTTAAAATCTACTTTGGATTCTTTTCTGGGGTTCTTACCTTCTGTTTGCCCTTGTCATGCTGAATAAAGATGCCACGTCCACTTATCATTCTCAGTCAATCAGACCATTTGATTTAGGTTGTTGATCAAAATTAACATACTTAATGAGATCCAGATCAGTTGGCTTCTTCGGTGACATAGTAGACGGCAGTTTGAAGTTTTTTATCTCTATTTTCCCTCGAAAATAGGCTTTGACATAAGGAGGCAATTTGCATATAATGTCAAAGTCTATTTTCTGGGAAAAATAAGAAAAGTATCATGAATTTGTTATTTGCTGAATTAGCCCAGAAAGGGGTAAAGGTCAGCCTGGGAATTCCCGCAGTCTGATCTGAATCTTCAATCGCATTTTGGATGGCCAAGGATGCAAAAGTAACTTCTTGCGAGCAATAAAAAATTTGAGCAGCCTTCACAGATACGCAGGATGATTTGAGTCTTTGTTGGGCGCTCATGTCAGAAGGTAGGTTTTCTCACGTTACGGTTCAAATGTACTATTGGGTCCAGGTACTATGTACTGGTTGCTCTCACACTTGACGCTCAGTGTAGGACATGAGACTTCTTCACTGTGATGGTAAATCATAAGCTTGTCTAAAAATAACATTTGAGTGGATTTTATCAAAATTTATTACAAAAATAGTCTTCCTTGCGCGTATTTTGCCACTAGTGGTTCTATAAATTCTCAAAAATAAATCATGTTTCTCGCCAGAAATAGGTCCAAATGTCATATGAACAGCGGATGCCTAGATGAGCCTATGCATATCTACACTTTGAACAGGGTCTTTTCTGTTCGCCCATGTATTCTATGGTAACCAATGATTCTGTAGGCGAAAAATGAAGGTCATGGTCAGACTATGTGCATGCGCACGCTAATGTGGGTCTTCACTGTTCATATGTTATTGTGACCTTTCTTGCGTGTCCTATCATGGTCATGTCGATCAGTTGAACTCTGTCTACTGCATTTACTCTACACTACGTATTTATCCCAAACATTCGAATACCATAACTCCTAACTATACCCGTCCTTAAATTTTAACAAGTCCATTTTGCTATATCTGTTGTATCTAAAACGGCTGAATGAGTGAGTGGCAAACAGTGTAGACCCTGATCAGACGCCGCTCGAAGCGGCGTCTGATCAGGGTCTGCACTGTTCATTCAGAATATTTAGGGTAAATACGTTATTTGATTTTTTTCTGTAAGGGGATAACGTAGGTCATAATCCCTTTTTTCTTCCTCCTGTTGTACCATATTGCAGATGGTATTGCTATTGTCAAATACAGTTGGATTCTGACAAATTCGAACTTCCTGTTGTTGTTGTGTTATTGTTGTTGTTGCTTAATTCAAAACTATCGAACAATATCGCTGCATTATTAAAAAGCAAAGTCCTTTTTGAAGTAGAGATACAATGCTTTATTTGTGCAAATTATGCCGCCGCGACCGAAACAATAGCCAACATGCATTTTACAAGTAGCACTGATCAAACTGTGTAGATTTGCAGATTAATACTTGCTCTTGTATTTCGTATATATATATATATATATATATATATATATATATATATATGTGTTGGAAAACCCTTTTAATTTCGCCTTCTTCAGCAGTCGCATAATCAGGTCATCATGAGCAGTACAAAGTATAGTTGCGTACCAGATACTGTTTTTATTAACCTCTTTAACCCCTGAGTTTCTGGAGTGGACTCGTCCGTTTATAGAACTGAAAGTGTCCACCATCTCAATAAGGGATGTCGCGTACAAAAATCGAAAACAAAATGATTGCAAACAGAGTTGTTGCAAAATAGTAAAATGCAAACAGTGTAGATCCTGATGAGACGGCTCGTACGAGTCATCTCATCTGTATCTACACTGTTTGCAAAACTTTTTTTCTGGTCTGTGGAGGTGAAAGAGTTAAGCAGAAGTGGCATTACCGTCTCTTGGCAAAGCCAGCAGACGACAAATTACTGATTTTTTCTTTTCTAATTTTTCAACGAAAATAAGGCTCTTTTAATATGTCTCCAAATGAGACGAATTGAATGAAATATCAAGGCTTATTTTCTGCGAAGAACAAGAAAAATTTAAGTGTCGTCTGTATCTGTGTGTAATTCAGCAATTCAAGTCAGTGTGCAATTGACATGTATACGCGTGACATATATCTTATGGGAAATAAGACATGCAGAGTGACTAACCAAAAAAAATTAGATTTTTTTCCGGGTTTTCGTGAGAAATTATCTCAGAGTGTCTAATATGTTGCAAACATCCGTTGCGATTGTAGTGTTTATGGCATTAGAGGTGAGACAGGTACAAAGTCGTCATCATCATAATAATTTTGGTAGCCTTCTGACTAACATAGTCCGACACAGCTCATAACGCTTCATACTGTAGGTGTAGTCCACAGCCCAACATTTTTACCCTTTCAGCCCTGTAGACCTTCGCAAACAGCGTAGATCAGGATGAGACGGCTCGTAACGAGCCGTCTCATCAGGATCTACACTGTTTGCCATTCTATTTTTTTGGGCTTTGACTGGCACCCTCATTTGCAACAGTGGACATGTCCAAATTCAAAGCTGGAAGAGGCCACTTCAGGAACTTAGGCCTGAGAGGGTTTAACTGTATAGGTTTTGGTTGTAGCTAGGCTCATTAAAGCTGAGTACTCCAGTCTTTAAGGCTGATTTAAGATTGGTTACCGTCCTGATATGGCTGTCGCTGAAACATTTGTTTTCAAGTTTTACTGGGGTATAGTTCAAACTGCATGCTAAAAGACGTCACAATTAAAATAGCATATTTGAAAGGTGATGCTGTATGCGAAAGGGATTGTTGTATTCGTTTTATCCTTAAAGGATTTTTTTAGCTCACCTGAGCTCTGCTCAGGATGAGCTATTGTGATCACTTTTCGTCCGTCGTCCGTCCGTCCGTGCGTCCGTCCGTCCGTCCGCGCGTCCGTCCGTTAACATTTTCAAACGACTTCTCCTCTGAAGCCGCTGAGCCAATTTTGTTCAAATTTCATATGGAGCCTCCTTAGGGTGGGGGAACGAAAAATTGCTAAAATGGTCGCGGTCCGTTGACCAAGATGGCCGCCAGGCCCATATATGGTAAAAACCTTTAAAAATCTTCTCCTCCAGAACCGAGAATGCCTTGGGGCTGAACCTTTGCAGGAATCATCGGGGACGGGAGGTCTACCAAAATTGCTAAAAGAATTGTCGTACGTTGACATTTGACCTTTTTACGGCAAGGTCAAGTTTGCTTCCCTATGCATTTGTATGGGAAAAACCTTTAAAAATCTTCTTCTCCAAAACCGAGCATGCCTTATGGCTGAATCTCTGCATATATCTTCGGGAACAGGAGGGCTACCAAAATTGCTAAAATAATGGTCATACATTGACATTTGACCTTTTTACGGTAAGGTCAATTTTGCTTCCTTATGCATTTGTATGGGAAAAATGTTCAGAATTTCAAACAACTTCTCCTCTGGAGCCTCTGGGCCAATTTTGCTCAAATTTCATATGGAGCCTCCTTAGGTAGGGGAAACAAAAGATTGCTAAAATGGTCACGGTTCGTTGACCAAGATGGCCGCCATGCCCATATATGGTAAAAACCTTTAAAACTCTTCTTCTCTAGAACCGAGGATGCTTTGGGGCTGAATGTTTGCATAAATCATCGGGGACAGGGGGTCTACCAAAGTTGCTAAAATAATGGTCATACATTGACATTTGACCTTTTTACGGCAAGGTCAAGTTTGCTTCCTTATGCATTTGCATGGGAAAAAACATTTAAAAATCTTAGTCTCCAAAACCGAGGATGGCTTGTGGCTGAATCTTTGCATATATCATCTGGAACGGGCAGTCTACCAAAGTTGCTAAAATAATTGTCATTGACATTTAACCTTTTTACGGCGAGGTCAAGTTTGCTTCTATATGCATTTGTATGGGCCCCATACATTTGTATGGAAAAATTGTTGATAATTTCAAATGGCTTTTCCTCTGACGCCTCCGGGCCAGTGTTGCTCAAATTTCATGCGGAGCCTCCTTGGGCAGGAGAATGAAAGATTGCTAAAATGGGTATGGTCCATTGATCAAAATGGCTGCCATGCCCATATATGGTACACACCTTTAAAAATCTTCTTCTCCATAACCAAATAAGCTCTAGGTCCTAATCTTTCCACAAATTATGGGGGACAGGAGATCTACCAAAATTGCTAAAATGATGATTCTGTGTTGACATTTGACCTTTTTACCTCCAAGGTCAAATTTGCTTCCCCATTTGTATGGGCCATATACATTTATATTGAAAGTATCGAAGTGACTTGTAGATCAACAGTAGTTAAAATAGTTCTGATTGGAAATCTAAGATGGCCATCATCTGATTTATATTTATAATATTTCCCTGCCACTGTGCTGTTTACATGTATAAAATCATGATTCTTCAGAAACCACTTAGCCAGTTTCCACCAAATTTCACATTGATTCTGTTGAAATGTGATTGATAGTTTATTCAAATGATCATGCTCCATTGACTGTCAGGCCCATATATTCTTCTTCAAAACTAAAACTGCTCAAATGATGATATTTTCATTAGTTGCGATGATAGGATTGGAAAAATGTTGCATAACATCTGCATGTCTGCAGTGGCTATGTCACTCAGGTGAGCGAATTGTGGCCCGTGGGCCTCTTGTTTTCTTTTTATCTTTTATCGTCTGTGTGACGTCCCACCTATAAAAAGACGAAAAAACTGAATGTGGCGAAACACGTGGCTTATGACGTCCGCTTACATAGTTTGTGGTCGCGGCCATTTTGAATTTTGTCTCCACTTCGAATTTGATTTCCATACATTCTCTGTCAGTTTACAAGATAAGCAAGATTTGTTTTGTGTATGAGCTGTACTTTAATATGAATTGTCCATTAAAAATGCACTTTATGCCCTTTTCACATGATAATTCAAAACACAATCAACACAGTCACTGATCTGGCCTTACACGATCCAGCAAAGTGTCGAGGAAAAATGATAAATAAAAGGTGCTGGATCGATCACAATTTAAATATATCTTAACTATACCTAGTATTCGTTAGTTTATACAGTATTTACTTGCTGTTAAAATAAACATTTAAATGAGAAAAAAAAGAGAAAATTACTTGAAAGGGGGCATAAAGTGCATTTTTAATGGACAAGTTATATTAAAGTACAGCTCATACACAAAACAAATCTTGCTTAGCTTGCAAACTCAAAGGCCGTGCCCATTCTCGTAAAAAAGATTGCGTCATAAGCCGTACCTGTGTTCCTCATCTCTGTAACAAGATACTTCTGTTTGGCGCCTGCGTGATGTCGCCTAAAATGGCATAGTCGAGAAGAGTTGTTGTATGCAGTAGCTTCATCGATTGTACGATGTCTGTGTTTAAGCGTGACGTTTTACTTAAAATGGCATTTTCGAAGTTGCCTTGCATATATTAACTTCATATGTAACAAGAAAGCGTCCTTGTGACATCACATAAAATTGCATTCTGAAAGGTACCAGTGTCCTTTTATCATAACTTTATTACCATCTTTTAATTGCGTTGCACCAAAAGGGTTATTCAAATTATCACTCATTAAGATATAGGCTGAATATATATATAGGATCTCAGATTTTGACAGACACTTACAAAAAAAAAAAAAAGCTTTGAAGTGCAGACTGCCTAAATAATGACGCATTCATGTCTGCAAAAGCAGTAAAAAAAAACACAAACTGTATTTAAATACAACCACACAGCCCATGAACGTTTTGTTTAAGCAGATAATGACACACTAACCCAATAGCCGAGTAGGAAACCCTCAGGCATTAAATGGAGCGAAACTTGAGCAAATGTACCTTCGAACAAATGCGCCCAACGAATACTCAGCGTCCTAAGGAGACAATTTGCATGAAGTTTCAGATCCTATTTTCTAGGAAAAATAAGAAAAACATATATCACCAGTTTGTCTTCTGCTGGAAATGGTTTGGTTTTTATAATACAGGCGGGGCCTAACTTGACGTCAGCGAAGTATAGACTATCTGATCCACCGTTTTGTTAACAGTTAACTTGCTTACCATAAAAACGAGTACAACAGAAAAAAATCAAAATGCTTTCTTATTATTTAGAGAAGCTAAGACATGACGTTTTACTTAAATTGTATCATTTCGAAGACAATTTGAATTCGTCGTTCAGCCTATTCTTCTGTCAAACCAAAATAATAATATTAAAAAAAAAATATTTTATTTTTTTATTTGCGTTACATGGATTTTTTTTTCTTTTGTAAAAATCAAAATGCTTTCTTGTTATTCAGAGAAGCTAAGTCATGACGTTTCACTTAAGCCTTAAAGCGCCAATCACAACTGCAGCGGACGACATTTTGAATTTCTTTTTAAAAATTTTCAAAGAAAACAAATCTTCATATTTCATGTGAATCGTCTGCCAAGCAGACGATTTACATGAAATATCAAGACTTGTTTTCTTTGAAAAAAAAAAAAAAAAATAAAAAATAAATAAAAAATAAATGTCGTCTGCTACAAATTTTGCATGGCGCTTTAAGGGTTAAACTATATCCTTTCGAAGACAATTTGAATTCATTGTTTAGCCGTTTGTTCTTTTTTTTGTATTTTGTTTGAAAAAAGTAAATAAAAATAACAGTATTATTATTAATATTAATTATAACATTAATAATTTAGTCTAAAGAGTGCCAATGAAAGTTTAACATGTATATGGAACAGCACATTTAATGGGCAGGGTAGGCACGATGCCACCCCAGGGTGGACTTCCAGTTATTATGTTGTGTTCCTTTGTACAGGGCTTCCATCATGCTGGATTAATCTTCACTGTCCTGGCGAAAAAAATGTCGAAAGAGCGTCTGGTGAATACTCTGATCATTCTGCACGGAAGCGCTGGCTGATCTAGGTTTCATTAGGCGCACATGTTCGAAGGTTTATTTTCTTACGTTGCGACTCAGACGGTCTCTTGAATTGTTAAATTTTAAGATAATGTTGGTAAAAAGTACGATTCCATTAGCGGTTTTAAAGAGTATATACGGTAGGAACTTGTTGAGCTTCACAACTGATTACGTATGGCATCTACTTAAATCTACAATTGATATAAATTAGCCTACGGTAAAGGCTGGCACCAGCACAGTTAGAGTACAGGGCGGAAAATTTAAGCGTTGACCTTAAGCATTCTCTTAGCAAGAAAAAAAAAAAAAAAAAAATCAAAGGACTGATAGTCCTAAGAGTCTGCTAGCTTGTAAAGTACTAATGGAGTGCTGTGTATCTTCTATGCAATTTTACACAATACATGCAAAGAAGATAGATGACATTCCAATGCTACCAATACTATACGATAAGATGGAGCTCTATGGAATATATCAAGCATCTGGGCATTGCACTTCCTGAATAGAAGACTTTCTTTAAAAACTCTTAAATTCTGCTGGTAAGTGCATGTCCTTGACAAATCTGACCTCAAGGCCAAGTCTTGGAGAAATTTCAAACTACACTGAAAGATGATTCTGCATGCAAAATTTCTAGCTAGGACGGACAAATACGGATGGACTCACTAATATACACTTAAATGCAGCTATGGTGACTATGTCTTGCTCAGCGCAAGCGGGCTTGACAAAAAGGAAGATATTTGTTCAAGTTATTTTTTCTTCAAACTATTAGTACATTGTTGACAGATCCATTCCTTATCCTCCACACTTTTATGTCCTAATGTACAGAGTCTTTTCATCTCGGGCTTTAGACCCTGAATATCAAATTTAACATCAGAATGTCTGAAAAATGTTTGACAACAACTTGTACATATGTACTGGGGACCACAAGACACCAACTTGTGAAACTGTGTGACTATAGCACTTTCTTTGTTTTTAAATTTCTTACTGCTCAAACCATCTTTTGATGTGTCACTTAACTTAAGTTTCTTATTCAGGGAGGTTTGCAATTCTTCACATATAAGGGGTGAATCAAGTAATGCGGAACCGTGTTCATTTAAGCTGTCAGCAAGCTGGGAGGAAGCATAAGGCTGTGATGGCCACAACTCAAATGAAATACATTCTTGTAAAGGAGGATAGGTAGTTATGTCACAAATTTGAAACCCAGCTCATTGGTATCATTTTATGGTCTCCCTGCAAACATGAGATATACAGAGCGAATGCAAATCAAACTGACTCACCGCTGTTGTAGTAAAGGAATTATCAAAACTAAACAATCTACGCAAATGTAAGGAAAATGCCAGTTATATTTGTTTTCTTTAACAAAATGTTTTTGCCATTAACATTTGGCATTCCATCTGAAGCTCTTGCATGTGACTCAAAAAGGCAGAAACAGTCACCTTGTTCCAATAATGCAATAGAAAAGCCGTTGCAAATGAAGACTGCATATGGGTTGAATGAGAAAGTCATAGCGAGTCCTGTCTCTAAATCAAGGAAAGGATACTCCACTAAGGATAAGATATTTAAATTTCCTGAAAATGTTTTTTTTTTTTGTTTTTTTTTTTTCACTTTCCAGGGATAATGCTGGTTGTCAAGTGAAAAATAAGATGGCAAATCACATGGCTCTAAATAGTCATGATATGTCTTGGCATTCTTTTTTGCATACTTGTATAATTTATCTCCTGCAAACAGAATTTCATTCATGTTGTTGACATTCAACTTGTTGGTACAGATCCTTTTCTGTACAGCTTTCACCAATAATACTAAACAACATGGTAGGCACTGACGCCCTCTTGAATCAGGACTAAATATCCCATCTCTTTGATGGATACTTCCTTGCAATAATACAGATGCATTTTCTTGTAGCGACACCGCCTCGTGGCTGCGAAGAAGCAGCCGCGAAGAAGCAGCCATGACGTCGGCGTCAAATGATAACACGTATGGAATAGAACAGAATTGTGTGTACGGACCCATGCCGTGGCCTGAAAAGTCACAATGATTAAAGCGAATAACACCGAGTGTTTCGACTGAGACATGTGATGTCAGTCAGCCAATGAAAGTGCTCAGCGATACGTATCGTGTCTGGTTTCCGACCTTCTGGGTGTTGCGACAACTGTGTGTGTTGTCGTATGACAACCAGCTTGTTTACTAGAATCTACCGGCTGTCGAACAGTTTATTTTTCGCGAGGCTACAGACATGAAAGCTTCTTTTACCTGCATTTTTGAAATTCATGGTGTGTCGCACGCGAAAAACAACAACAGATACTTGTTCAGTTCTTCAGCAAAATTCCTGATGCCGTAAAGTGCATTTCATGTAGGCAACCGGTAGCACAGGAGCTTGACGTTTGCTAATTTCTACTTATAGGGCCTGTCCCTACGATTATGAAATAATCGAAGGTTCGAAGGACAGGCCCTATAAGTAGAAATTATCCAATGTCAAGCTCCTGTGAACGGTAGTGTAGCGTAACTTGGTACCTATTACCGGCGTGCACTGATTATCGGGTATTCAGAAATCACGACCCACAGACCACGGCCCCCGCCCATCGGGGCCAGCGAAGTAGTTGGGCTGCCTATAGTCTGCAGGGCAGAGTTGCCTTAGGCAGGGCCTGTTCATCATGTGATCGGGTTGGGTAAAAGTCCCACAAATCTGGAGGCAGTATCTTTAAATGGATACATTGTTGCATTTTTTTCTTTTCTTTTTATTCGCTAGAATCATCATACAGCAAATACAATGTATAAATAGACTCTAAGGCTGGCTAATCTGGTCGATTATCACTCCTGTCATTGTGATCGATTATTTATCACAAAAGATTTGGTCAATTTACTTGTCTGTCTGAGCAGGACTCTTCCCATGTTATACTTTACTGTATGTATTTGGTCAAATAGGCCTGAGCAAACAGTGTAGACCCAGATGGGATGCCGCAAAATGTGGCGTCTCATTGATTATAAGACATCTGTAATGATAATCATTTTTGTGGAATTTATACATCAGTTAATCAATTATCTGATTAATTTTGTCAGCCTAAATTGTCTGTGTGAATAAAAGTAATATACTCCATGTATTTTCGCGTTAAATTCAATATTGCGTTAAATTGATTTCTCAATGAAAATAAACGGCAGCGCCACCTACCTGCTGGATGTTTAAAATACAAAGTCACGCTTTAGTGGGCAAGGTTTGTTTTCAGAAATACACTGTTGTTTTGTGATTTCCGCTTAGAAAAGAAATATATTGACCGTGGTGATAACAGTCCTTAATGACATTTACACCTATATCTATTAAATCAATTTTTACAGCTAAGACTAACTTATTTTTTCTATGAAAATATCAAATCTAAGGTACCGTATTAATCCGCCTATAAGACGGGGATTTTTCCAAAAAAAAAAAAAAAAAAAAAGCCCCCAAAAATCCAGACCCATCTTATAATCAAGATCTTTGGTCATATCGGTATTTTCGGCAAAGTCCGGTGGTGCCACGTGGTCACGGAAAATGCCGATCTTCGAAACCGGTAGAAGGATATAATGTTTACCTTCGTCCCTTGACAGAAATATAGCAGCAAGGTAATTTTGTAGGTGAAGTACCGAATTTTTCTGTGTATTACTCGCACCCGTGTATAACACGCACTGAATATTTGCTAAATAGTTCTGAAATAAAAAAAAAAAGAGATGTTCTATGTAAAACACGAAGAATTTGTGCGTTATTTACTAAGTCACCAGATACTAAGTGTCAAATTTCACTAGGATTGAGTTGAAAATGGCCGAACTCGGAAGGTTTAGAGTAGAAACAGGCCGAATTTACGATAATGCTAACTGAATTTTCGTTGTGCAGCTCTGTTACCATGGGCCTCAGGCAACTTGATGTAGTGTAGGCAGTTCTTTGCTTCCCCACTGCAGACGCTATGATAATAAAAATGTAGTTATTTCTTTTGTGTTCTCATAATTAACACCTTTGTGTCACTTTCTTAACTGAGACGTGAAATTATCAACTCAGTGCCTCAGGGCAATGCAAACAACAACTAAAGTCGACTAGTTGTCAATCTGACTGCCAATTAACCAATTAAGTGCACAGATGCACGCTGGTAGTTTGATTTTCTTTATCATAAACATTGTTTATTTCAAACAATTTTTTTGGTAAGTTGGAAGAAAAGTTTAAATAAAAAAAAAAAAAAAAAGATAAGCATATGCCCAGTCAGCATTCTACGTAAATCTATATCGGGCCGTCATCGGCCCGTCAGGGTAGCTGACGGGCCGATGACGGCCCGATGTAGATTTACGTAGAATGCTAGCTGGGTGGTAAGAAAATAAAAGATAAAATGCAAATGACCAATCTACCTACCTCAAAAGCCCAGTTGGTTTTGTTTATTATCAATAATTTTAATGATTGCATAAACTTCAATACTTTTTTATTTTTTCAATGTATGATCGTTCGTGCCAATATTTATGTTCTACCAAATTTATTTCCTATTTTGAACTACAATAAATCAGTTGTGCAGGCTGATTTATTCAAGTTACGGTTGAGTCTTGTCAAAGTCCGGTAATCAATTCATATGCATATGCCTGTTTGAGTAGTTTCCCTTTGAAAAGATCACATGATCAGCAAAATAAAAAAGCGTAAACAAAAAAAGCATGGACATGAAAAGGATATCAAATTACTACAAATCAGATCGAGTTGCTTGTTTTGAGCTGCCAGAACCCTGGTATGGGCGAGATAGGTATAAAAAATCATGAATATCTTATAGCAATCATTCTACTTCGCATTTTTTACGGGCGATCGTGAATTTCATGAGTTTTCGCGACCGATTATCTTGGTGATTTCTGTCCCGATTTTGGTGTTCCTATAAATAATACACATCGGATTTTTATAAACGTTTTCTGGGTAAATAAGGTGCGTGTTATACACAGTTAAATACGGTATGCATGCTTGTAAGTGGTGTTGGGAGTTTTTTTTTAATTCCTGCTCTGTGATAAATTCACTTACAAATCTGACCAATCATCGCCGATGTCTTCATGTACTTTAGGAATTTCTGAGTGGCAGGGAATGTCTCCGACAGGCGACTTTTTTAACCCATCTTATAATTAATTAAAAGCAAAATTCTGCCTGGGAAGGGCCCAAAAACAGCCCCCGTCTTATAAACAAATCGTCTTATAGGCGGATTAATACGGTATCCGTACTTTATTTTGAAAATGGCCAAAATTTGCAAAAATCACATTACAATTACATGATGATTTTCTGCCAAAAATTTAATTAACGCGAAGTTACATGGCTTTTGGTTCAAAATGGCGGCAACATGGTTGGCTTGTTTACACAAATGCTTTCACAAATCAAATCCAAAGAACTGCATTATTTGTACATAAAATAAATGCTCAGATAATAATTTAGATGACTTCAGAATTATTTTCAGCATTTGTCTCTGTAAGTAGTTATGATGAAACGTTTTACCATTAGTAACGTGAAAATACATGAAACCGGGCTAAATAATAACAGCAAAAAATTCTAAGATGTGAATTATATGGGACTAGACTTAAAAAATACAGTAATTATTATACTGTACACATATGTTTAGTAAAAACTTAGCAAACTAGATCACAAATCTTGATTTTGATCATGGTTCTGTTGGACATCCCAGTAGGGCTAGCTGTTGAAAGAACTTATAAGCATTAAAAGCTCTACACAGCTTATGTTGTCTATTTCTTAAATTCTTATATGCAACCTTTTATTTAAGGCTCTTTATCTTTATTTATAATGACTGAAATATTTTTTACCCACACTCCTCAATTATCTGGACAATTTTTATTAGCTGCAAAAATACCAAGAACATTTTGAATCCTCAAAGTCATAGTGACATGCCCATGCTCCAACTCTGCACACACATAAGCATATAGGTGTAGGCAAGTGAATTTTGTTGTCTGAACACTAAAGCTGGCACAATTGATCAGATACAGTCATTTGGCTAGAACCAGGTAAAGTTATGCTTCATAACAATTTCCAAATAAGTGGCTGATCAAAATTTGGACTTTATTGGCTGATACAGAGTACTAGCCTTCCTTGAAATATCACACCAAAGACTTTGTCCTTCGCCTTAGGTTATCTGCCCTTGTGATGAATGTGAAGTTCTCCACTGATTTTGCTAGTTTCAAATAGTTTCGCTAGTTCCGAATAATAAATGAGGGATCTGTAAAAATCCCTCACATAATGCAACAGCCTCTATATATTATTTTATCAACTTGGATAATGTGTTACGGAGAAAATTAATTCAATATAAGACATTTGTCGCAAAGCGACATGTTCACAAAGACCTTAAAACAGATCCTTTAAGCAAAAATCGTATAATTCATGGCATAACAATTTTTCGGCATGTACACCCTCCTTACTGCAAAATTTAGCTCCTATTTTCTGGATTTAATAATCTTTCCGATATAAATATATTTCAATGAGGTTTAAGAAGTTGAAAGGAGTATGTGCATAAGGTCCTATTTTCCCCCTTCTGAAGCCCGAAAATAAAATATGCTTGCAGTAAAATTATGCGTTAATTAATCCAATTGTAGCTTGTGTTTAGCACTGTGTGATGCCGCTACAAAGTCTCCCTGCACTTTGTCAAAGTACAGATAATATATAAGCAACGACATGAAAAACCTGTCTTCGAGGTTTTCGACCAAATAAGACTCAGACCTGCTTACTCAGCCGTAGACTGGCTAACTCGGCCATTGTGCCAGATTAGCTAGTCTTGAAAGTTTTGATAGGTTGTTTACTGTCTAGACAGCGAACAACAACGGTGCTGATCAGACTGCGCATAGCAAAAACCATGTGTCTTTGTTGTTCGCATATGGCATAAGATTTTTATCCCATGAAGAGGCTCATAATTATATTGCTTCAATAGTCCGTCACATGTCTGAGATTCTTGTACATACACTACATCAATATCTACACTCCTTTAAACACAGCATGTGAACACCTTACCCAAAATTTGATTTCTGGGTCGGTTACTCACCTCAACTCCTTACCATACTTTATTTAAAATTGAACAAGAGGCCCACAGGCCACTCACCTGAGTAGCATTGTGAGTGCAGATATGCAGATGTTATGTAACATTTTTCCAATCCTGTCATCGCAACTAATGAAAAGATCATCCTTTAAGCAGTTCTTAATTTTTAAGATGAATATTATATATGGCAAGACAGTCAATGGAGTGTGATCATTTGAACAAACTCTCAATCACATTTCAACAGTAGGATCAATATGAAATTTGGTTGCTATTGCCTAAGTGGTTTCTGAAGAATCATGATTTTATACATGTAAACAGCACAGTGGCAGGGAAATATAATAAACATAAACAAGATGGTAGCCATCTTGGATTTCCAATCAGAATGACTTTTAGCTACTGTTGATCTACAAGTTACTTCGATACTTCCAATGAACTTTAAGTCAATTGCCCTTTCGGTTCAGGGGAAAAAGTTCAAAACAGATTTTCAAGATGGCCACCATAGCCGCAATTTGAGATTTCTTATCGCAACCATTTGAGCGTTTTTTGATCTACAAGTCACCCTGATGCTTCCTACCAAGTTTCGAGTCAATAAATGGTCTTTCAGTTCAGAAGAAGTAAAGAAAAATAGATTTTCAAGATGGCCGCCATCTTGGATTTCCAATCGGAAGGATTTTAGCTATTTTTATATCAACATGTCATCCTGATGCTTCCTACCAATTTTCAAATAAACTGGCCCTTTGGTTCAGGAAAATAAGTGAAAGGAAAAGAGTTTCAAGATGGCCGCCATGACAGCCATCTTGGATTTCCTATCCAAACAATTTAAGCTATTTTAGATCTACAAGTCACCTAAATGCTTCCTACCAAGTTTTGAGTCAAATGGCCTTTCAATTCAGGAGAAGAAGCGAAAAATAGATTTTAAAGATGGCTGTCATAGCGGCCATCTTGGATTTCTGATAGGGATGATTTTATCTATTTTTGATCTACAGGTCACCCTGATGCTTCCTACCTAGTTTAAAGCCAATAAGCCTTTTGATTCAGGAGAAGAAGTGAAAAATCTACATTTTCAAAATGGCCACCATGGCAGCCATCTTGGATTTCCAATCAGAACAATTTTAGCCATTTTTAATCTATAAGTCACCCCGATGCTTCCTACCAAGTTTCAAGTCAACTAGCTTTTGGGTTTAGGAGAAGAAGCGAAAAAAAGATTTTCAAGATGGCCACCAGGGTGGCCCTCTTGGACTTCTGATCAGCATGGTTTTAGCTATTTTTGATCTACAAGTCACCCTGATGCTTCCTACGAAGTTTGGAGTCAGTTGGCCTTTCGGCTCAGGAGAAGAAGCGAAAAATAGATTTTCAAAATGGCCGCCATGGTGGCCATCTTGGATTTCCGTTTGGAATGATTTAAGCGTCTTTTGATCTATAAGTCACCCCTATGCTTCCTAGCAAGTTTGGAGTCAATTGGCCTTTCGGTTCAGGAGAAGAAGCGAAAAATAGATTTTCAAGATGGCTGCCATGGCGGCCATCTTGGATTTCCGATCAGCATGATTTTAGCTATTTTTGATCTACAAGTCACCCCGATGCTTCTTAGCAAGTTTGGAGTCAATTGGCCTTTCCGTTCAGGAGAAGAAGCGAAAAATAGATTTTCAAGATGGTGGCCATCTTGGATTTCTGATCAACACGATTTTAGCTGGTTTTGATCTACAAGTCACCCCGATGCTTCCTAGCAAGTTTGGAGTCAATTGGCCTTTCGGTTCAGGAGAAGAAGCTAAAAATAGATTTAAGATGGCTGCCATGGCGGCCATCTTGGATTTTCGATTGGCAAGATTTTAATTATTTTTGATCTACAAGTCACCCCAGTGCTTCCTAGAAAGTTTGGAGTCAATTGGCCTTTCGGTTCAGGAGAAGAAGCGAAAAATAGATTTTCAAGATGGCGGCCATGGCGGCCATCTTGGATTTCCGATCGGCATGATTTTAGCTATTTTTGATGTACAAGTCACCCCGATGCTTCCTACCAAGTATCGAGTCAATTTGCCCAGGGGTGTAGGAGTAGGCTTTTAAATCAATTGTTGACGTCCCATGACGGACGACGGACATTGACTGACCACAATAGTTCACCATGAGCACTTTGCGCTCAGGTGAGCTAACAAGTACAATTTACTACCGAATGTTTTGTCTAAAAATAGCTCAATGGGTGGCAAACAGTTAAGCCCCTGATGTGACACCGCATTTTGTAGCATCTCATGGGGGTTTACAATGTTTGCTCGGGACTGTCTGGCCAAATACATCCAGTAAAGTATGACCAATTTCAATATAAATTTGCAGGAGTGTTACTTTGATGATCCTCTACCAAGATTGTTCAAGCCATTTGGATTCGTCAAAAAACATGGCCGCCAGGGGGCGGGGCTTATTTTCCCTTTATATCTATATAGAAAACTTTAAAAATCTTCTTGTCAGAAACCACTGGACCGATTTCAATATAATTTTGCAGGAATGTTTGTTTGGTGATCCTGTACCAAGATTGTTCAAGCCATCTGGATTCGTCAAAAAACATGGCTGCCAGGGGGCGGAGCTTATTTTTCCTACATGTATATATCTATATGGAAAACTTTTAAAAGCTTCTTGTCAGAAACACTGGGCCAATTTCAATATAATTTTACAGAAAGGTTCCTTTAGTAATCCTCTACCAAGATTGTTCAAGCCATTTGGATTCCTCAAAAAACATGGCCACCAGAGGGCGGGGCTTATTTTCCGTATATATCTATACAGAAAAGTTTAAAAATCTTCTTGTCAGAAACCACTGGACCGATTTCAATATAACACGGCAGGAATGTTTCTTTTGAAACTTTCTACCAAGATTGTTCAAGCCGTCATGATACGTCAAAAACCATGGCCGCCAGGGGGGTGGGACTTTTTTTTTTTAACCCACCTGACCTCTGCTCAGGATGAGCTATAGTGATCACTTTTCCTCCGTCCATTAACATTTTCAAATGACTTCTCCTCTGAAGCCGCTGAGCCAATTTTGCTCAGATTTCATGTGGAGCCTCCTTAGGGTGGGGGAACGAAAGATTGCTAAAATGGTCATGGTCCGTTGACCCAAGATGGCCTCCATGAACATATATGGTAAAAACCTTTAAAAATCTTCTCCATAACCGAGGATGCCTTGGGGCTGAATCTTTGCTAGAATCATCAGGGACAAGAGGTCTACCAAAGTTGTTATAAGATTTGTCGTACGTTGGCATTTGACCTTTTTACGGCAAGGTCAAGTTTGCTTCCATATGCTTTTGTATGGGAAAAACCTTTAAAAATCTTCTTCTCCAAAACCGAGCATGCCTTGTGGCTGAATCTTTGCACATATCATCGGGAATGGGAGGGCTACCAAAGTTGCTAAAATAATGGTTGTACATTGACATTTGACCTTTTTGCGGTAAGGTCAATATTGCTTCCTTATGCATTTATATGGGAAAAATGTTCAGAATTTCAAATAACATCTCCTCTGGAGCCTCTGGGCCAAATTTGCTCAAATTTCATATTGAGCCTCCTTAGGTTGAGGGGAACATAAGATTGCTAAAATGGTCGCAGTTCATTAACCAAGATGGCCGCCATGCCCATATATGGTAAAAACATTTAAAAATCTTCTTCTCCAGAACCGAGGATGCTTTGGGGCTGAATCTTTGCATAATTCATCGGGGACGGAGGGTCTACCAAAGTTGCTAAAATTTGACCTTTTTACGGCAAGGTCGTTTGCTTCCCTATGCATTTATATGGGAAAAAAACATTTAAAAATGTTATTCTCCAAAATCGAGGATGGCATGTGGCTGAATGTTTGCATATATCATCGGGAACGGGCGGTCTACCAAGGTTGCTAAAATAATTGTCATACATTGACATTTAACCTTTTTACGGCGAGGTCAAGTTTGCTTCTGTATGCATTTGTATGGGCCCCATACATTTGTATGGAAAAAATGTTGATAATTTCAAATGACTTTTCCTCTGAAGCCTCCGGGCCAGTGTTGCTCAAATTTCATGCAGAGCCTCCTTGGGCAGGAGAATGAAAGATTGCTAAAATGGGCATGGTCCATTGATCAAAATGGCTGCCATGCCCATATAATGGTAAAAAAAAATTTACAAATCTTCTTCTCCATAACCAAATAAGCCCTGGGCCCTTATCTTTGCACAAATTATGAGGGACAGGAGAGCTACCAAAATTGCTAAAATGATGGTTCTATGTTGATGTTTGACCTTTTTACCTCCAAGTTCAAATTTGCTTCCCCATGCATTTGTATGGGCCATATACATTTATATTGAAAGTATTCAAGTGAATTGTAGATCAACAGTAGTTAAAATTGTTCTGATTGGAAATCTTAGATGGCCATCATCTTGTTTATATTTATTATATTTCTCTGCCACTGTGCTGTTTACATGTATAAAATCATGATTCTTCAGAATCCACTTAGCCAATTTCCACCAAATTTCAAATTGATCCTACTGTTGAAATATGACTGATGGTTTATTCAAATGATCATGCTCCATTGACTGTCAGGCCCATATATTCTTCTTCAAAACTAAGAACTGCTCAAATGATGATCTTTTCATTAGTTGTGATGATAGGATTGGAAAAATGTTGCATAACATCTGCATGTCTGCAATGACTCAGGTGAGCGAGCCGTGGCCCGTGGGCCTCTTGTTTCCCTATATATCTATATAGAAAACTTTAAAAATCTTCATGTTAGAAAGCACTGGACCGATTTCTATATAACAAGGCAAAAATGTTTCCTTGGTGATCCTCTACCAAGATTGTCCAAGCCGTCATGATTTGTCAAAAAACATAGCAGCTAGGGGGCGGGGCTTATTTTCCCTATATATATAGAAAACTTTAAAAATCTTCTTGTCAGAAACCACTGGACCGATTTCATTAATACTTGGCAGAAATCTTTCCTTTTGACCCTTAACCAAGATTGTTCAAGTTATCATGATTTGTCAAAAAAACATTGCCGCCGGGTGTAGGGTGGGGAGGGAGGCTTAATTTCCCCATATATCTATATAGAAAAGTTTAAAAATCTTCTTGTCAGAAACCAATGGACCAATTTCAATATAGCTTGGCAGGAATGTTGCTTTGGTGACCTGCTACCAAGATTGTTCAAGCAGTCATGATTCGTCTAAAAAAAATTCTGCCAGGGGGTGGGGCTTATTTTCCCTATATATCTCTATAGAAAACTTTAAAAATCTTCTTGTCAGAAACCACTGGACCGATTTCATTATAACTTGGTAGAAATCTTTCCTTGTTGACCCTCTACCAAGATTGTTCAAGTTATCATGATTCGTCAAAAAACAATGGCCGCCACTGGGAGGGGCTTATTTTCCAAATATATCTATATAGAAAAGTTTAAAAATCTTCTTCTCAGTAACCAATGGACCGATTTCAATATAACTTGGCAGGAATATTTCTTTGGTGACCCTCTACCAAGATTG
Organism: Anodontia alba; assembly: GCA_964016985.1. Lineage (NCBI taxonomy): Eukaryota > Metazoa > Mollusca > Bivalvia > Lucinida > Lucinidae > Anodontia > Anodontia alba. The sequence goes on from OZ024837.1 coordinate 15,663,789, forward strand.
TTCAAGCCGTTATGATTCATCAAAAAACATGGCGGCTAGGGGGCGGAGCATATTTTCCCTATATAGAAAACTTTTAAAAATCTTCTCGTAAGAAACCGTTGGATTGAGTTCAATGTAACTTGACAGGAATGTGCTTTGGTGACCTTCTACTAAGATTGTGCCCTCATGATACGTCAAAAAACATGGCCTTCATGGGGCGGGGCTTATTTTCCGTATATATCTGTATAGAAAACTTTAAAATTCATCTTGTCAGAAACCACCAGACTGATTTTAATATTACTTGCCAGGAATGTTGCTTTGGTGACCCCCTATCAAGATTGTTCAAGCAATCATGATTCGTCAAAAAACATGGTTGCTAGGGGTGGGGCTTATTTTCCCTATATATCTAAATAGAAAACTTTAAAAATCTTCTTGTCAGAAACCACTGAACCGATTTCAATATAACTTGGCAGGATTTTTCCTTTGGTGACCCTCTACCAAGTTTGTTCAAGCTGTCATGATTTGTCAAAAAACATGGCCGTTAGGGGGTGGGGCTTAATTTCCCTATATATCTATATAAGACATTTTAAAAATCTATTTGTCAGAAACCACTGGACCAATTTCAATATAACAGCAGAATTGTTCCTTTGGTGATCCTCTTTCACTATTCAGTTCAAGCCATCATGATGGATGAAAAAAACATGGCCACTGGGGTGCAGGGTTATAAAATTTATACAAAAATTTTAGAGCAGTAAACTTGGCTGAAACTTCAACAGTAAGTATGCAATGCTGTTTGCTCAGGTGAGCGATATAGGACCATCATGGTCCTCTTGCTTTTTTTTTTCCCCCATTGGACCTAGCATGCCAGTTATGCCTGTTTTTGAATCTATTCTGTTCTAAATATTCCCCCCCCCCCCTCCCCACACACACACCCTTGGATGGGGACGCCAGTGCTGATAAGATCTGCACCAAAAGCAATATACCCCCTCCCGCTTGAGCTAGGATTCTGATATTTATGTCTCCTCCCTTTAGGGTAGGGAGATGTGTATTGTTTTTTCCCTCGGGCGTCTGTCACAAAATCTTGTCCACTCTGTAACTTGAAAATGGTTCAAGCTGTCTCCACATAACTTCATATAAATATCAATCAACATTATCTTACATGCAGAGCACAAGAACCATACGTCTTGCATTTAAACTTTTTGATTTATTTCACTTGGAACTTTATGCGTCACAAAATCGTGTCCGCTCTGTAACTTGAAACCTGTTCAAGATATCTTCAAGAAAGGTCATGTAAATATCAATCAGCATTAGACAACATGCAGCGCGCAAGAACCATAACTCTTGCATTTATACTTTTTTGAATTATTATACACCCGTTTGAAAAACGGGACATATTATTTTACGGGGTATGACGTCCGTCAGAAAACTTTTTCGTTTCCGGCTAATGCCTCCTACAGTTTACATCCGATTAAAATGAAACTTGGTATATAGCTAGACCATGATGTGAAGCAGCACATATTGTTTTTGGGCTACAGACCACCAATTATTAGCAGAGCTATGCCCCTTCGAAAATTTCAGAAAACATTTCGTTTCTGGTTAACTCCTACACTTTACATCTGATCAAGCTGAAACTCCATTTATAGTTAGACCATGATGTGGAACAGTGCATATTGTTTTGAGGTTACAGTCCACTTAATATCAGCAGAGTTATAGCCCTTTGAAAATTCCTTTAAACTTTTCGTTTCCGGATAACTGCTCCTACAATTTACCTCTGATCAAGCAGAAACTTCATTTATAGTTAGACCAAGATGTGGGGGCAGTGCATATTGTTTCTAGGTCACAGTCCACCAGATATTAGCAGAGTTATGTCCCTTTTAAAATTTCATTAAACTTTTCGTTTCCGGCTAACTCCTCCTACAATTTACATCCGATCAAGCTGAAACTTCATTTATAGCTAGACCATGATGTGGAGCAGCACATATTGTTTCAAGGTTACAGTCCACTAAATATTAGCAGAGTTAAGCCCCACTGAAAATTTCTTTAAACTTCTAGTTTCTGGTTAACTCCTCCTACAATTTATATCCGATCAAGCTGAAACTTCATTTATGCTATAGTTAGACCAAGATGTAGAGAAGGGCATATTGTTTTGAGGTTACAGTCCAATATTAGCTGAGTTACGCCTAGTGGTGGGACGATTCATCGATGCATTGGTGCATCCCGATACGCTTCATGTATCGATACACATGATGGAGTATCGATATGATGAACGCTTCTATTCAGATTCGCTTATTTGTGTTCGTTACATTCTTTTATCTGGTCTACAAAGTGACATTTTCAGAGCGCGATTTTGATTGGATGACGCTTGACTGATAGCCAATTGCATTTTGCTTTACTCTCATTATGATGGCAGACGAAACTGTGGTTGGAATTTATTCGCCGCCCAGCGGTAAAAATACTAGTTCTGTATGGGAATGTTTCGGCCATCCTATTCTTACTTTTGAAGTTAGCCATTTTTAGTGTTTCAGTATTATGGACAATGCATGTTTAAGGGAAACCATATAGTTGGGGTCATAGTGTTGTTCAAAAACATGTTCTAGTTCATTATAATTTCAACACAAAAACATGTTGGAACTTATTAGAAGGTCATTCATTGGTAGGGCTCTTTTAATGAATATCCACAACATATATTCCTTAAGAAAAATAAGAAACATGCCAGTAATTTTTATTCAAAAAGTGTGTTATCTAACTGATAATACAGGTAAATAATAACATTACTTTACGCATGTTAAAGTTAAATAAAAGTGTAGTTAAAAGAGATTCAGAACCACCACAGAGTAATGTACATCCAGTATAGCAACTGTAGTTACTCTGAATTGTTCAGAAGGCGGTGTCGCGAAAAAAGGCATTAACTTAATTACATAATTAGATTTATATGATTTGATGGACCTGGATTTTGCTCTATATCCATATTTTCACACTTTCTTACAACCAGTGGCTTCATCCAATATTAAATTTACATTCAGAGACAAGGCTTTGTGAGAAAATTTACTATTCCTTGAAAAACAACCAACATGAACACTTTGTACTACATGCTTTCACTATCAATTTAATTTCTCAAAATCAGTCAGATGGAAATGCATTCTACTTCTTTTAATGTATAAATAAGAATGGGTCTTTACTGAGGCATCTGTGTAAAACAGATATACATAAATAATCTAACCATGTACTGAAAAACTAAATACAATTATTTCTCTTCTGTTTTGTTTCTTTCTTCACAAAAAAAATCCATTTTATTATCTGCATATATAAGCCAATGCAGTGATTGGAGTAATGAACCTCTTTATTTTCCAATGAAGTTTACCACCTGATTATTCCAAATGAGTGTATCTCCAGCAGCAATTTCCAATTTCTAGAATTATCAAAGTTCAAGTCTAGATATGCTCCAGTTCATACATATAATCATATTCAACACCTGATGTAGCTCCACGATTATTCTGGAGCAATTTTATAAATTTATCTTTATCAACTTATTATGAAGACGAGCAGATTAAATAAATTTGAAATTATGTTCAATCCAGATTAGCTTTAATAAATGATTGTCATTTGATAGTGCTTCACCTAAGCATCAACAGATTAGCCCGACCAGCTATGCCTACCCTTTTCTGTTTTCAAGAGATTTTCCGATGTCCACAAAAGAAGGGTCATAACGTATAAATGGGCCAGCAGTCGTCAGACAACTCCGTGTCACTGAGGTGTGAATAAAGTAATTTCATGTAGGAGGAATGAATTAAATGCCTGATGTCTTGCTATATTCAATATCGAATAAGTAGATTCTGATACTTTCTTTTCGTTCAGCTTCCGTTGCTAAGCACAACATCAAAGATGGCGTGGGGTGATTGACAAAAGTAGCGCGTGTATTACTACACCGAATTTTGAAGTCTATGTTTCAAATTGCACTATCTAAATCGATTTCAGTTACAGTTATGTTAGCGAAATAGAAAAGCTATAAAAAATTCCCCTGCTTCACATTCAGTTCGCCGTAATAGTGCCGCATTGCGTCTGATTAAGAAGTAGTGCGCGTATGAATATAGCGGTGATGAAAATCCGCTTGTGACGTAGTAAAAAACCCCATGCGATTGCATAGAGCCTGCTAGCTGTCGCTAGCAGACTCAAAAATAGCAAGCATACGCTGTTCATCTTTTTTCCCAAAGAAAATATGGTATGCTATTTCATGCAAATTGTCTCCTTAAAAGGAGACAATTTGCATGAAACGGCATATCCTTTAAAAAAAAAAAGAAATCTTTTTCATTTTCTGTTTTTTTTTTTGTTTTTTTTTTTTCAAAGTGTCGTCTGCTGAATTTTTACTGAGCGTATGTCTATACTAGTTCCGTACACATAAACCTAACGTCATTGCTTCAGGCTATATTGTTTTTATTTGGAGCCATGAATGATAAATTCATTTCGCATCATTTTATGGAAGACGGAATAATATTCATATTAATTATACGCATTATGCAAAACTTGAGAAAAGGGTCCTTACGCCATATGCAAACAGCGATGCCGGGATGAGCATGCGCTTCCGCGCAGTCTGATCAAAATCATCTCTGTCCGTCGATATGTTCCGTGGTATCTATTGATTCTGAAAGCAGGCAAAGAGGGCCTATAGACGGCAAAGCTCTCTTTTCGTGTGTTTGGCAACACATAATTGCTTTATACGTGCGTGCGTGTGTGCGGGTATGCGTGTGTGTGGGTTTGGTTTAAAATAAAAACGAAATATACTGTTGGTTGGATGAAGTATGTATATAATGTTGAGTTTGAAGCTTGGAACTCCTTGAATAAGTTTCTGTATGTTCTATAGACTTTTATGGGACCCAAAACTGCAGCCTTTTAATGGTGTAATAACATTGTCTTCTTTACGTCCACACTTATCTTTTGCTCCGTTTCTGTCCTACAATAACCAAAGATGGCATACAGGTCGTCTGTAACAGCGACTAAAAGACTCTGGTATCCTTCTATGATCATTACCTATCATTACAAAAACACGCCCATTCAATATAATGACACTTTTTAGGGCTGGGCTGCAAAAACGAAAAAAATCAGATAAAAATGTGATCTTTTGGTTATTTTTGCTCGGAACAGAGATTGTGGGTACTCGTTAGAACCGCCTCATCGAGGCGGTTCTAACGAGTACCCACAATCTATGTTTTATAGCAGAAATAAGTGTACCCATAATCTATGTTTTATAGCAAAAAAAAAAAACAAAAAAAAAACATAATGTATACCCCTGAAAAACCCATTTTTTCTATATAAAATGGGGTTTGAGTGGGTCAAAATTACATAGATATGTTTTCGTGATGCATTTCAGGGTCTAAAAACTTTGTCTTTTTTACATGAATAATATAATAATAGTGTTTAACTCTTTTATAATACTGAAAAGCTCAGACATGCGCGACATACCCTTCCGTGGAATTCTTGTTTTATCAAACCCACTTTCTCAGAAATTAAATTCAAAAGTTACAACAGTGAAGACCCTGCAAAAAGTTGTTTTTAGGGGCTAAAATATTTTGCTACCATTTTGCAACGGGAGAAAACTTTTGCAGGCACTGGTTTCTTAGTACGTGTATTTATAACTTTCGAGATTTTGGGACGGGGCTGCTCCTAAAAGACAGATTTTGCACCCAGATGGCGCTTTATAAGGAAATAATCTGCTCCAGAGGAAACAACTTTTCTATCCCTTAAAGTAAAAAAGCAAAATTATTGAAGAATGCAAAAGGAGTGAAAGAGCTTAACAAACTGCATTTTGATGCAAAATTGATTTACATCGGATATAAAGAACTAAGAAAGTAATGACGTTTAAAGATTTCAAAACCATTGTCATGTGCGTCGCCTTTTTGTATACTTGGTGAAGTTCTTAAGCATTACTATATAGTAAACAGAATCTTCTTTCTGGCAGAAAATAGTGCGGTTTTTAGGCAAAATCAATATATGTCTAAAGGAGAAGTTGTATGCACATATATAGTAGTAAAATATAACTGCAACTATTATTTACTTAGGTTTTGTATATTTAATTAAGGCTCTGTGATGTCATAAGGCTCATTAAATAATCAAAATGTCGGCGTCCTTGTGCGCAGTTTTGAAATATTCAAACTTCCATAACTTTCTTGTCATTACGAAAACACACCTATTCAAATATATTGAAAATTTTACAACCAAAAAAGGAAAATTTTCAGATAAAAAAAAATCTGATATTTTTCATATTCCTGTTCAAAACATAGATTGTGGGTACTCGTTAGAACCGCCTCGGTGAGGCGGTTCTAATGAGTACCCACAATATATGCTTTAGAGCAAAAATAAAAAAAAATAATGTATACCCCTGTAAATCCCAGTTTTACTATATAAAAGTGGGGTTTAAGGGGGTAAAAAATATATAGGTATGTTTTCGTGATGTTTTGCACCCGATTCTGATCAAATTTGCATCAAAAGGCATGGTTCATCACGATCATTAATATCAGTTATATTCTTGACAAACTTTCCTTTCCCGTGTGAAAAGGGAGGCAAATAGTTTCATGTAAGAGTTATTTGCTTTTGAGGCGAATCATTTCCCCTCAATACACTGGCCTACTAGTCTATTTTTCTAAAGACTCATTGAGGGATTTCTCCCTTTCATATCTCTTATCACGCCATAATAATAAATGTCATGCTGGACACGTCCGCGACAATAAAACACAATGATAGATAAGTAAATAATTGGTGCATGCCAGCGAGAAAACCAACTCTTACATAAATGGACAAATGAAGCTCTTGACTAGTCAGCGCATCGAACTGGTCAAGGTATTTTTGATCGCTACATAATATCAGAACCGTATTACACTAACTATCCATACATCTTAAATTCTTACCATATTTGTCTATAAATTTGAACAAGTTGTTGTGTCTAAAAAGTGCTGACTGAGAGGCAAATAGTGTAGACTCAGATCAAACTGTTCCTTAGAGGCTTTGTGGGTCTGCATTATTTGCCAAGGCTCCCCTGTCCGAATCTTTAGAATAAATATAGCTTGTAGCGAACATAGAGGACACTGACCAGAATGTGCAGATCTGTAGACTGGACTGAGAACGTCACTGTTAACATTTACAGTAAGGTGGGGTTTAATTGGCACGTCCCAGTTATTAATAAGGTTTGGGTCTGAGGACATCACCTTAACTTTTATGTCATATTCAAAACGAAGAAGGTTCGAGGTTCATACTGCTTTTTATTTATTTTATTTATTATTATTATTAGACAACAATTTCAAACAGTTTTCTGTATAGCATAAGCACCGACCGCCCGGCCGGCTAGCCCTATTGTGGTTCGTTAGCGCTGTCCACCTGGACGCAGAGAGCCGCAAGCTTTACCAGACTATTATAGTAAACCTAGACCAGTCTTTATAAACTGCGAGATGAACAAAATAGAAAATAGGTAGACAACGGCACGTATCAACTGCGTGTATGCGGTCCATTGAAAACATTCACACAAAACAGACGGTGTTATCTTTCTGTGCGCTGGACGCTTGGAAAGATGAAAACTTTCTAACAACCAATGATACTGACCAAAATGCAGAATGCGCGATCTGGTAATATTTTAGATACGTGTTCTTGATTTGAAGTTTTGTAGCGTTTGTATATAACTCTTTCGCTACCAAATTTGTCGTCTGCATTTTTTTTATTTTAACAAACTAACGTTTGGAAAGACGTTTATATGTAAAGTTGAAACAGTATAGATCCAGATGAGACGGCTCATTTAGCCGTCTCATCTGGATCTATGCTGTTTGCAAAAGCCTATTATTATCGCCTGTGGCAGTGAAAGAGTTAAATTATTCAAGCACTTTAACTCGTTACCTAAAATTTGAACAGATTGTTTACTGCCTATAAAAGTGCTAGATAAGTGGCAAACAGTGTAGACCCTGGTCACTTGCCATTTTCTGTGGTGTCTGATCTGTGTCTGCACTGTTTGCTCATGGCTTGTCTGTCCGAATACTCGAAATAAATTAGGTATAATCTTGTGGCGTTTTTCTGAAGCGAAAAACCCGCTCGGCCTGCGTGCGTATGCAGCCTGATCAGGGTTTAACAATTCACCAAAAAATAGAAACAGCGGCGTTAATAATTGCCCTATAATAGCACCTGTTTCAACAATACATCCTTGGCACTTTATCTTGACAACCATAACAATAGATGGTTTGGGTTAGTGTTTCATACAACAGATTTGATTCCAAAGATAGAATGTCACAATAAAACACCTCTCTGCACCGCATAGTATTACGTCACTGCGTAAGTGTGGGCAGATCTGGTCGATGATGTGCAGTTGTGCGATTTTGTAATCTTTGTCTGGGTAAAATCTAGACCTTCGTGCCCACCGTGTTTACCCAAAATATTCGGACCCATACAACTGGACAAATGATCTATACCCAGATCCAACAACTTGTTAGATAAATCACCGAGGAGTGAAATTGTAATGAGAGCTATGTTGTCTAAATATTTAGGGCGACGAAGGTATGATTTACTCATGGGGTGCCAGATTTTGTCCGAAAGTTTTATTAACATGATTTCCAGTGCCGTTATTCCTATTGATACATCAAAAAGTATAATGATTTAAGGTTCATATTTTATAACGAAGTGAAATTGCTACTATACTAACCCATTGAAGACTGGAGACCTCTAAACGAGTAACTAGCAAACAGTGCAGACCCAGATCAGACGCCGCAGAACGCGGCGTTTGATCATGGTCTCCACTGCAAATAGTTCAACCATTTTTCTTTAGGAATATCTACATCATATAGCCTGACGTACCTAGGATCGAAAATAGACCGTTTTTCTTTAGGAATATCTACATCATATAGCCTGACGTACCTTAGATCGAAAATAGACTCTTCCAGTATATAGTGTGAGAGAGTTTATTCAGTCTTTAATGGGCTGACTTTAGATATTCGGTCATCCTAAACAGAACATGTCAGTTAGACTTGTAAAAATAAGTGGATGCTGAACGACAAACAGTGTCAGAATCTTTGAAGGTCCCTTTGATCTGTCATCGAACAGCGAAGACCAAGACCAGCTGTTAATGCGCAGGCTGCTCAGTGTCTTCGCTGTTCATATATGAATAAACCTACCGCCAAAACAGTAACATGCGGCACTTTGTCGGAATTATACCACTGGGATATCCGGAAAAACTGGGTCAAGTGAATAACCTAAATCAGTACAATGCCCTAGATCTTGGTGTCATTGGGGCTTGGTTGAATGTAACATTGAACAAGGTCGGACAGACTCATTCTTAATTACAAAATTTATTATTATTTTGTTGACAAACACTTCATACATGGTCGTAATACCTACTTGTGGCAAGACTTTGCCACCATGACCTAATTACAGTGTAAAGTCGCGTTACATCTGCTATGCAGGATCATGCAGAGGGTGCGGGGGGAGGGGGTTAGTTTGATGACCTACTCTAGACCTTCGACGATATCATTATTTGATCTGGACCAAGGGGAAACTAGTGCCAGAATTATTCAGCTGACCCATTACATTACGTAAAGAAATCTATGTTATGGGTACCCACATGTTCCCCGTAATACATAGTGAAAACGCGTGTATTTGGAGTTCTATACAATCAGCGGGATTTTCAGATCTTTGCGTTTTAAACCACATTTCAGTATGTTTTATACTAATAATAACATTTTTACTTCAGTTATCCTGATAGTTTCTCATTAGTGAAAATATTCATTTCCCATACTATATGGTGAAAATGTAATGACTTCCTGAAATCTTGTTTAGAGGGGTTTCAAGATAAATATTTTTTTTTTTCTGATTTTTCCATAAAAAAACATATGTAACGGATACACATTAGAAGCACCTCGCAGTGGCGCTTCTAATGAGTACCCACAACATGTACTTTTGTGGAGAAACATATCAATTTTATGGTTAAAGATAGGCTTATGCAGAGCTGTGGCTATGAATGTACAGTCTACATCGGCGTGATAGACTAATGACACACTTTCGATGGTGCGGATATAAGAAAATTAGCGCAAGTGTACAATGCCGTGCGATCAGTCAGACTTAGACTGGCTCCAGTGTCCAATGACTAGATAGTTACTCTTATAATCCTGTATGATTAATCCACTAAATAATACCAGAATAATATCATGACTATAAAGGCTGGTCACTAGAGTGACCAGACTTTATAGTCATGATATCATTTTGGTTTTGATTATGGTGGATTGTAAGAATGAATATTTAGTCACTGGAGACTGTAGCAAGTCTAAGCCAAACTCAAAAGTTGACGCATGAAGGGCACATAATTTTTTCATCCTAGATAGCTTTACAAATACTGCCAAACGTGTAGATCCAAATGAGACGGTTTGTAACGACCCGTCTCATCAAGAGCCTCACTTTTACTATTCTGGTTCTAATATTTGACTGAAACCCCTGTTTGCAATTATGGACATGTCCAATCCAAAAACAAAACAAAACAAAAAAAAAAAAAAAAAAAAAAATCCAATGAGATGATTAATGGCACGCGCCACATTTCACATGGCGCAGCTAACTTATCGTCTGCTAAATTCACTTAAGCGTGCAATGACTTATATGAAATAGAAACATGTGTCCAAAGTGGCACTCACGTCATACATGCCGTTTGTATACATCAGCTTACAAAACTAAAATTTATTCCAGTGTTAGTTTTGTCATTAATTTCCGTGTACAATGTTTGGTCCGTTGCAGACGATATTTTCAAAGAGTTTTCCTATCGTTTCCACCGGAAAATAGCTTCGTCATGGGGAAAACCCCATTATAGCATATGCAAACAGCACAGGATCTGGCGAGCCTGCGCGCATGCGCGCAGGCTCGCCAGAACCTATGCTGTTCGCTCAAGTAAACAGTAAGCCAAGTGGAAACTTCACCCAAAGAACTAGACGTGTGGCCTCGCTAAGGAGCCGGGCATGCGCAAGAAAAAAATGATTGGAAGGAAAGTTGGCAGAGTCCTTTTCTCGCGAAGGGGTTCATATGAAAAACACGAGAAAAGTCTCTTATCGCATATATGGGCAATGAAGGCAGGCCAAGATCAGTATGTTATTTCGTACAGTCGGATCAGGGGGTCGTCACTGTCTTCAGAATCAACGGATTAAGCAGACTGTTTCGACGACCATACTATGCCTAGATCAGACTGCTAAGAAATGTAGACTGATCTTGGCATTCAATATTTGCGAGGCATAATAGCCCTGGGAATAGTCGTACGTGTGGTGTGCGTCCTCTTGCGAAAACTATCGGAGGGTTAGCTCTGTCATCACTGGCTTTTGGCAGAAGGTTCCTGTCTCACCTAATAAACTTGAAGCATTTTTTGATTGTGTTGGGGTTTAACGACACGTCAACCCTTGTGGGTTATTTGTGTCTCCCAGAGAAAGGGAGAAAAAAGATAGAAGAGATAGTAGAGGAGATGAAAGAGAGAATAGGGAAGAAAGAGGAACAAAAATGACAGTGAAGAAACAGAAGAAATAAAAATACCCCACCCCCTCTACCCTTACCTGCTACAAGGATAACAGGCCTTGCCCAACTGTAAGCCAATATCAGTTGGACGCCCCGGTGACGTAAGATACAGACACCTTCGCACCACCCGATCATCCCCAAATTTGAAATAAGCTCAGAAGTTGGTGCCGTTTCTCATCTATGCGATTCTACTTTTCTTTCTCCTAATCCCTTGGAGACGGTTCGACATGACTGAAATGTTGTTAAAAACGCCATGAAACTCCACCACAAACTTACCAAGTATATATAATAGCACTGAGTGCATGACAAGTTTTCCTCTTTTCGTAGTGTGAGTGAAGCTTCGTTGGATTGTATGTTACGTCATAAGAGACCTCTTCAAATATCGGGTGGATTTAGAGGGGGTTCAGTCGAATCCCCTTTGACTCAAAATTTCATTTTCGTGGGAAATTTTGGATAAATTTGATAATTTTGGGATATCGTATTTATCTTAAATATTCACACCCTTGTTCTTTACCTTATACTTCTCTTCAACAAGTTCATTTTACTGCCTGTGAGTGTCTGTAGAATTGCTGAATGAGTGGCAAACAGTGTAGACCCTGATCAGACGCCGCATTCTGCGGCGTCTGATCTGAGTCTACACTGTTTGCTAAGGTCTGTCTGTCCGAATACATAGTTAGTACTATAATTTTACTAAAATCGAACCACCCTCAGACATCATCCTGGATCCGCCCCGGAAATAGAAAACGACCTTGCGACACATACGACCTTACACACAGATCAGCCTGCGCATCCGTGCAGTTTGATCTGTGCTTACACTAGCCGCTAACATAATGTTTAGACTTAAAATAATTTTTAACCAATAGCGAAGATAGACGCTGATCCGAATGTACGGATGCACAGGCTGATCTGGGTCTACGCTGGTCCCATACGCCATAAGATTGTTGTCTATTTTGAGCGGCCCACTGATAATTTACTATATTAGAGGAACAAACGCGATGTTGGAAAAAGAAATAGCCAACACCAAAGATTCTAACATACCGCATCACCTCACTTTTCATACTTTTCCCAAGATCCAAGATAGCTTAGCTGTTTGAAATCATTATTCTGTCGGATATTGAACAGTAAAGACCCGTTACCAGACTGTGCAAGGATACATAAATTAGTATGTATCTTCTTAAATTGCACGTGGTATAATGGCGTTTTTTCCTGGTGCCACAATAAATTACTGACGTCAAATGTCGATGCCAGACTTCCTCCTTATTAACGCAGTGCATTCTGGTAAGGGTGTTTAGCGGACGACATTTTGAAATATTTTTTCACAAAATATAGGGTTCAGCATTGCGTGTGAATTGTCTCTATAGGAGACAGTTCACAAGCAATGATGAACCCCAACAATTTATGGCAAAAATTCGAAAAACATAACTGTCGTCTGCATAAATCCGCCTAAAAATGCAACGGGTTAAAATATGGTTGACACAGACATTTCTGTTTTGCAGGTCGTATGCTACGGACAAGTTAACTGGCAGAAGACAGAACTGAATAGACACTCGGGATAATAGACAGACGTGTGCTTACTGTGAGGTAAAATGGCAGACGAGCAGAAACGTTTGGAAGAGGGGGCTCTGAAAGATCGTGGAATCTCGCGCAATTTGAGCAGCGATGACCTTGAGAGTAATGGTAAGCGCTATTGTCATCATTATAAAAAAAGTATGGACTTACAGGGTGCGTTTAGTAAAGCAGAACCCTGGCGAGCGTTTTCGCAAACTATTTTGCAGCCTTCTGATCGGAAACTTGTAAACCCATGCCTCATGTTACCTATCGTTATTCGCGTAGGGGGAGGGAGACTTGATGGTAGATCGAATAAATTATTTCAATAATTATCAGGTTTTTTTTTTAGTTTTTGTAAATCAAAGCAGTAAACATTTTCATTTTTTTAAAACAAACTTTATTTGCATAGGCTGCCTTTTGGTTGCGCAAAAATAAGACAAGGTATAAATTGGCGAACACTTGCTACCATCCGCAAAAAAAACAACAACAAACAAACCAAAAAACAAAACAAAAAAAAAAAAAAAAACAAAACAAAAAACACTCACAACTGACCAGAAAGTTTGCTAATTTATGAGAAAATAAGGCATGGCATTTCATGTGTATGGTCTGAAATATTTCAGAATGTCTGCTGTTGTTGTGATTGCCGTTTTAAGTGCTAATACAGTTTTATAGCACTGTACTGGCTTATAACAACTTAGATGCATGGCCCTGAGAAGATCAGCCGACAGAAGGCTGAGCAGTCGGCCTCATCGAGTTCTTCACAATCACCTAGATCGTACAACCGATGTCAACTAGTGAATTCTGAGCTATGATTCTTGCACCGCATGGGATAGATTCGTGAAATTTGACGCATGTGTTTATCGTATTTAGACAGTCCCCATCTGTCAAGTCTTTTTATGCATGGGTTGAAGAGATAAGGTTCGAGATTATTATTTTTTTCTATCAATAATATCTCGCATAGTTGCTGTCCACTAATTCTTAATTTGTTCACACAGTGCTAACCCATTAAAATAAAGGTAAAAAAGATTCTACCGCCGCTACACGGCACTAACACAAGCTGCAGTGTAGTAAAATGAACGTCATAAAGATTGCCTTTGGAAACAAAGAACACACTACGGATTAGAAAATGGGAGTCTCGGTTTTATTGAGACTCTTCATAAGCAGTAATGAAGTTTGCAACACTGCTTACGCCCTCTATCATATACATCTGCAGAAGTCCATTTTCAAATAGATCACAATGGGCCCAATGACCCCAAAGGAAATAAAATATAATCTGCACTATGGTGATGTACGGGGAGACGTTCTACTGCCGCCATTCGGCACTAACACCAGCTGCAGTGTTGTAAAATAAACGTCTTTAAGATTAAAGATTGAATAAACTCTCCCACACTATATATTGGAAGAGTCCATTTTCAATTTAAAGTATGTCAGGTTATATGATGTAGATATTCCTAAAGAAAAATGGTTGAACTATTTACAAACAGTGGAGACCCTGATCAGACGCCGCGTTCTGCGGCGTCTGATCTGGGTCTGCACTATTAGCCAGTTACCCGTTTAGAGTCTCCAGTCTTCAATTGGTTAATTACTCCTGCCCCTACTGTATTTACCCTAAATATTCGGACACCTTTATTCTTTACCATACTTCTTCTTAATTTTGAGCTAGTCCGTTTGAATACTCGTTAATGTGTCTATACTTTGTTGGATGAGTGAGTGCGGCGTCTGATCTGGGTATACACTCTTTGCTCAGATATGTCCTTACGAATACTAAGGGTAAATACAGTGATTCTTAACCGTACTCTTCTACCTTAACTCGCTGGACCAGTCCATTTCCAATATAAGAGTTATTTGGTTAGTTGTTATTATTACCCTGTTTTATAGAAATTTCTTAACTTAAAGCAGGCATTGTAGACCCTGATCAGCGCCGCATTCTGTGGTATCTGATCTGGGTCAAAACTGTTTGCCAATGTCCCTTTATGGAACGCGAGGCTTATCTGGGATAGCTGTAGATTCTTGAAACATTCTTGTTCAGAGACTCGGCATGATTGTTTAACGGGCCGAAATACCTCGATTGGCCTTTAGACCTCTTTTGATCCCGGAATTTCGGATGAAAATCGACACGGTGTTGTTTCACTGAACCATATGTGGAACTGGCAGCAAATATGGTTGAAATCCGTGCAAAGGTTTAGGAGGAGATAGCTAAATACAGCGATCTGGCCTTTAGATCTTTCCCTATGATCCAGTGGCGGGCTCAAAACTCGACGTGATGCTGATGGAGAAGATTAACGAAGATAAATAGCAAATCTGGTTGAAATCCACGGAGATTGTTTAACGGAAACAAGTACCCAGGAAACAGTCTCAAAACCGGATATGATGTTACATGACTGCTGCTCATGGGGAAGATAAACAAAAGTTGAAATCCATGAAACAGTATAGGAGATAGTTTTTATTGGATTGAAGTACCTGTACCCAGGGGACAAGCTCAAAACCCGACATGATGTTACATGACTGCAGCTAATGTGGAAGCTAACGAAGATAAAAGGGAAATTTAGTTGCAATCCTCATAAACAGTTTAAGAGATAGTTAAACGGATTGAAGAACATGTACACAGGGGCAAGCTCAAAACCGACATTGCATTTCTTAAGCTGATGGGGAAGATAAACGAAGATAAATTGCAAATTTGGTTGAAATCCATGAAACAGTATAGAGGATAGTTTAATGGATTAAATACATGTACCCAGGGGCAAGCTCAAACCCGACATGACTGAGATAAACGAAGCTGAACAGCAGATTTAGTCGAATTATATGCAACAGTATAAAGGAGATAGTTCAACGGACCGAAATACCAAGTTTTGATCTGTAATCCTGTACCTGAACCTCAGGCGTCTAAGTCACAAAGCAACATACTGTGGCATGACTGTGGCAGATGGGAATGTATACAGCAAATTTGGTTCAAATCCATGCAATCGTACAGAATGCAAGTTTGGATTAGAATGTTACTTGGTTTGCCAGCAAAAAGTTTTTAATCTAAACATTACTGATGAATTGTAGCGACATTCATCACCCCACACTGGCAAACACCGTCATCTTTCTTATTTATCTCTTCCAGCAAACAATCGACGCATGCTCATTGGCCTTCGCCTTCCACACAGACCGAAACGTCCCAAGAAGTCCCGAAAGAAAGACAAAGGCGACAAAGTAGCGCTAGCATCAGCAGACTACACGAACCCGTCTGGTGAGTAAAGGAACTTTGTTAAGTTGAAAAGGACATTATCAGACATTCGTCAAGACGAAACCGTCTTAAGGGGACTAGATTCACTGCGTAGATGTTCCAATATTTTGTACAAGGGAGAGAACTGTAGTGACTTCCTGTTTGCTTTCCTGTGCACTAATACTTCTTCTGAAAAATAGTTTATTCAAAAAGAATAGAATTTGCTCCACCTTCTGAAAAGGGGTCCTCTAAAAGGAAAGATCTTGAAGGGTCTATTCTAAAAGAAAAGAATTTGTTCCCGAGCGGGAGCAAATTCTTTTCTTTTACAGTAGAACTCTTTCCAGAAGGGAGCCAAATCATTTTTAAAAAGAGTTGCTTCCGTTAATGCTGTATCTATTTCCCTTAAGAGGAATGGATACTTTTTCAGGGGCAACAACTCTTTTAAAATATTCTCCTTCTAAAAATGGTTCT
This sequence comes from Anodontia alba, assembly GCA_964016985.1. Lineage (NCBI taxonomy): Eukaryota > Metazoa > Mollusca > Bivalvia > Lucinida > Lucinidae > Anodontia > Anodontia alba. The sequence continues at coordinate 15,680,503 of OZ024837.1, forward strand.
GCTCTGAAAGGAAAGAATATGTTCCCATTGTATTGGGAGCAAATTTCTTCAGTTAAGAGTAGAACCCTTTTCTAAAGGGGACTGTTGTGCAGGAAATCTTACATGATGTCACAAAAGTTGTCTCCCTTGTAAAACTGTTAGAAAATCTGCCAAGTGTGTCACGTTCCCTTTAAGCATATGGTTATTACATGTTTCTAGACCATACTGTGTATGTTTACAATCTTGTGAGGGAATGTGCAGTTATCACAATTTTACAAAAAGCGACCAGTGCGTGCTTGTACCATGTTGCGAAATCTCCATTATCTTTGCGATCTGTGAAACCCTTGACCAGATTGCGCATGTGCGTAGTCTTGACTGGGCGTGCGCAGTTTGCATGTACTTTAATAGGTTGCGCTGTGTATTAATATAGTGATTAAATGTTTTCGGATTTCTATTGTACTTATAAATGTGTATACAAAACTAAAATGTCTCTATAAAATTACATGGATATCATTATAACATCAGACTCCGCCTTTAAATGCGCAGTTGCTTTATTACATGTATTGAATTTTCCTGAAATATTTTAACATACGTTTTTGCAGTCATCGTATGTATATTTGTTCACTGGAGCAATTAAGTACAATATCGAAATTCTTATCGTCATCAACAAAGCAATTTCGAAATAGCATGTATTCATGGGTATGTGATATAAAAATTTTACATCCTTCATGGTTGCATCATGACCAAATCGTCATCAGATACGTTAACTGTGCATGCCCCGACAGAGTCAGACTGCGAACATGCGCAATCTCGTCAGTATGCTGATTATATATTTGGGCGTTGATTATTTTAAAAAGTGACTTACGCATGCTCAGATCAAACTGCACATGCGTGCAGTCCGTAATGGACATTATCAGACAAGATTTTTTTTTCACATGTGCCGCCATTTTTTAAAAGAAGGACAACTATTGCAGTCATCAAGGCCCCTTGAACGATCACAAAAATGTATAGATTATATTGAAAAATAACCATAAATGGTCATTTTTCAATATAATCTATACATTTTTGTCTTATAATTCTATAGGTGTACAGGGAAGGCCCTGATTAGACTGTATACAGATGAGCAGGCTGGCCTGGGTCTTCGCTGTCTACAACTGCAATAGGACCATTTTCTCAATACACGCCCCTAAAACTAAAACACCATCAACATCCGCAGGTCACATTTTAAACATGTTTATTTTTTTTTTCTTTCTAAAAAGCAGGGCTTGAAATTTCAGTCTGGTCAGTTGGGACGACAAACCAACCAAAGCTCTCGATAAGAGAGGATATCCACATATCATTTTTATTATTTTTCCACAAAGACATGTTGTAGGTACTCATTAGAAATGCCTCAATGAGACGCTTCTAATTAATACCACAACATATTTTCGTGAAGAAATAAAAAAAATGTCAGGTTGTTTTCGGTTGAATAAAATTTCCATAGCTGGAACTATGACCAACTCAATTTGTTTCAGAGAACAAAATGAAAACTGTGTTGTTCTCTGCTAATGATACCTTCAGTGTGCTTAAGGTATAACATATAAACTACGTGACCAAGTTCCTTTGTCCATGCATTGCATCCTTGTCAATTTGTCTACATGTATTTTGTAGGTACTTTTGTTATTCGAGGACCCGCAATGTTCCCGCTTGTGGCGACTTTTTTTTGTCGTCTGCTGAGAACCTCTTCAAACAGTTTGGACCCAGATCAGGCCCGATCCAAAACTGTTTGACACTCTGATGGTATTCCTGAAATATTTTTTTGAAAAAAAAAAAAAAAAAAAAAAACATTTATAAAAAAAAATCCACAGACGACAAAAAAGCATGCAAAATTACCCAGCATGCAAAGAGTTAGACTTTGCACGCTAATAAAACAAATAGCAGTAATAGTTTGAATACTTCAGTATATTTCCTTATTATTCACAAGAAAATGGCTTCATATTTCATGTGAATAGTCTCCTGAGAGATTTGCAAGAAATGTCAGTTCATTTGTTCTGGGAACAATATGTAAGATATGTATTCATTACGAAAACACGCCTATTCAAATATATAGAAAATTTCACCACCAAAAACTGAAAGTTTTCAGATAAAAATTGTAAATATTTTCATATTTTTGCTCCAAACATAGATTATGGGTACTCGTTAGAACCGCCTCGGCGAGGCGGTTCTTACGAGTACCCACAATCTATGTTTTTAAGCAGAAGTAAGAAAAATAAGGGACACCCCTGTAAACCCCAGTTTTATTATATAAAAATGGGGTTTAAGGGGGTCAAAATTATATAGGTATGTTTTCGTGATGGTTAACCCTTAAAACTTCAGTCAAACTTGTGGCAGATATTTTTCTGTTTACTTTTTTGTTGTTTTTCGAGAAAGTAAGTCGATTTACTGGACATGTCAACCATCATTTGCTTGCTATGTCAAAGCCTACAGTATAGACCATGATCAGACTGCTCCTTATGAGCAGTTTGATCTGGGTCTATACTATTTAGCACAGTCAATACTTTTTTTTCCGCAATGCCAGGTAGTCCAGTGAACTTGTTCTTATTTAACCTTAACAAGTCTCTGGGCAAATTCAGCAGACGATAAATTAACGATATTTTTCGTATTTTCCCAGAAAATACGCTTTGTCGTTTCATGCAAATTGTCTTCTGAGGAGATAATTTGCATTAAATCACAAAACCAATTTTCTGGGAAAAACAAGAAAAATGATTCAAAATGTCGTCTGCTGAAATTTTTACCCAGTATGCTAAGCATTAAGAATAAGTATGGTAAGGAGTTCAGTTCACCCTTTCATCCCTGGGTTTCTGAAGTGGACTCTTCCATCATTGATATTGGTCAGGACCATTGTTCTTAATGGGGATCTCGGTCAAAAATCAAAACAGACTGGCTAACAGTGTAGTTCCTGATGAGACGGCTCGTTATGAGCCGTCTCATCAGGAATTACACTGTTTGCAAAAAAAAAAAAAAAAAAAATCTTTTGGTCTGTAGGGCTGAAAGAGTTAAGAATATATAGGGTGAGGGGTAAGTACTGTAATAAGTATATATTTTTTATTACTAAATAGGTATCATCAGGGATATAACAGGTAAAAATTGTGGGACATGGTTTATATTATCCAACATAATACTTACAGAATCATATATTCTATAATGTGGAACGTTTAGGAAGCCACAAACCTTCATAAGTTAAGAACATCCTAGATAAGTGTGACTACAGAGATTTTAAGTGTTTTATGAAGGGGAATCCATACACTTTGTAGATTTTCTGCCATTTTTACAAGGGAGATAACTTATATTACTTCCTGTTTGCCTTTTTGCACATCAGTCCCCTTCTGAAAAGGGGTCTACTCTAAAAGGAAAGAAATTGCTCCCGACGGGAGCAAATTCTTTCCTTTTAGAGTAGACCCTTGTTCAGAAGGGAACAATACAATTTTGAATGAGTTACCTCCCTTGAGAATGTAAGCATTCCTCTTAAATTTATTTTGTAGGTTGTATTTACATTAGTTTACATAATAATTAGTAATTAAGTGAAGATGTCTTAAGAAACATACACAAAACCAGACACTCAGCCTATATTGTACCAGAAAAAATCAGTACGTGACCTCTTTTATTCTTTTAACAATCTCGGTCATTTCAGGCAGAAGACATAGTCATTATGATGATAATGATAATAGTAACGAGAGTGATTAAGATTAAATTGTCCAGTCAACCATTTTAAACTGTGATCAGTTTAGCCACGTGACACCAATAAGTTCCATTTATGGAACCATCTGTTGTAGACACGTCATCAAATATGAGCCGGGGCACAACATTTCTAACAAGATTGCATGTGCGCTCAGTGAAAACTCAGATCAGCATGCGCTTCTGTGCAGTCCGATCAGTCTTCGCAGGACACACTGGGTAGCCAAGGATCCATAGCGTCTTCAGGCGGACAGCGAAGACTCTGATCAAAGTGCGCAGAAGTATTCTCTTGGCGCACCTCGAGGCGAGCATGCAATATTGTAGTAAATGCTGTGTCCCGGCTCATATGTTAATACCGTCGAACTTGTGTTAAAGGCCACGTGTATTAACCAGTCATCTCTGTTAAGAGGCCAGATTTATGAATCCCTTAATCGTCAAATAAGTCTAAATTTGCCTATAATAAGCATCATCACGAAAAAATGCCTATATTATTTTGACAACCTTAAACCCCACTTTTATATAGTATAAATGGGGTTTACAGGGGTATACACTATTTTTCTTATTTTGCTAAAACATAGATTGTGGGTACTCGTTAGAACCGCCTCACCGAGGCAGTTCTAACGAGTACCCACAATCTATGTTTTGAGCAGAAATATGAAAAGATCTTTTTATCTGAAAATTTTGCGTTTTTGGTTGTAAAATTTTCAATATATTTGAATAGGCGTGTTTTCGTTATGTAACTGGTACTTAGTAACTACTTTTGGTACTTGCATAAGACAGATTTGACTGTACACTTGTGTGCAGTCTGACACGATAATAGCGCGGCGATAGTTATTATTGTCCGTTATGTCGCTGTAACTGTTACAGAAATAATATTTTTATTTGTCCTGAAAAAATGTCTCAAGGAATTTGTAATCTATTATTGCCAGACCAGTAAGGACTGCTCTTATGCAACACATACCTATACGAGATTCTTTGCATAACTATGCATAATATACTTTTAAAATCTGAAAAAAAAAAAAAAAAAATCGGATTATGTTTAAGTGAACTGTACCTGCCCAGCAAAAGTGTGCTTAGGTAAACTGACTGCATTCGACGGGACCTCATTAGGTTGACTGGGCGGTAAAACCTCAACACAAACAAACAAACATGCTCTAACCGAGACCTGTCTTATGCGTTAGTTTTTCTCATATGCCCTGAGACGTTGTAGTAACGCGTCTTATTTGTCGAAAATACATTACAGCACACCTCGCAGGTATTTCTTTAGCATATATTTTACCATATTTACCTTAAATATGGGACATTTCAACGCCTTACCATACTTATCCTAAATTTTGAACATTGATTTGAGCCGCAACATGAGAAAATGTAACTTCTGACATGTACACCCAACAAAGACAAACCAGCCTGCGCATTCGCGCAGTTTGATCAGAGTCTTCGTTGTCCGCCTGAAGAGACTGCATCCTCGGCTATCCAAAATGCGCACAGTGAAGATTCTGAACAGACTGCGCGGATGAGCAGGCTGATCTGAATCTTCGCTGGACGCACATATCCGAAGGTACCTTTTCTGACATAACGGCTCGTTTCATTACCTGTTGATGTGTCTAAAAACGTTGGATGAATGGCAAACGGTGTAGACCCAGATCAGACGCCGCGTTGTGCGGCGTCTGATCTTGGTCCACACTGTTTGCTCAGGCTGTCAGTCCCAATACTTAGGGTGTTTGCGGTATATTATATATAGATTCAATATTTTGCATGTTCATACGCGGACAAGACCGTCCAAATCGAATCGGGCTTAATAGATATGCGACAAGCATAGATCCAGGTCGGTCAGATCTGTGTCTGCTAATCTGGGTCTAAATTAGTCGTCTTAGTCTACATTTACTTTGAGCGGTTTAATTGCTGTTGGGTCATATATTATTTTGTTGTTGGTTTACCTCATAAAACTTCTCATATGATATAAAAAGAGGGCTTGAAATTAGCATAGACTTTCAAATAGCATTTACAAAATAAATAAATATATAAATACGAAGACTGTACGGTCGTACTAATTGATCTGGGGCTAAATATTATAAATAAGTTATCAAAACCTTTTTTCTTTAAACTAGATCAAAATTGTTTTCCCAGATATCCTGCATACAACAGGACCTACAGTTTTAACCCTTATCCTGCTATGAAAGTATCTGAACTGGGTCTTCGGAATGGGTGTTCTTATAAGAGCATCTGTTATTTCCCTCGTTTTCCACCAATTTATTCCATACATGCACATTAGCGGAACATTCGTCACCACGTGACAGTCCCTTGAGAGCTAATCATGTTACTGGTGTTTGTTTCACACATATATAAAAAGACTAAAGATTTCCAAGAGACTAGCGCCACATAGCAGAAAGGATTTGACAATTTGATACATCTACCATGTGTGCACATTTATCACTGGAGGTTGTTTAAGTAGAGTCCGCGTTGTTGGCACAGGAGCATCTGATCGGATAGGCGTGTGAGCGAAAAGCGAAAAGAAAAAAAGGTGGTGAAATTCTAGTGTGATTCTAAATTATTGCTCTGATTGGCATTGGATGGGGACCAACAAAAATTTGTTATAAAGTAAATTTCCTCCCCTGTCGGGCACTCTAGAACTTAAGGTTAATCCTTGTTGCTGGATGTCCCGATATGCTCTCAAAAAGGCTTATCCACTAAAAGCGTAAAATGATGCGATCTACAGGATAAGGGTTGAATGTTTGCATGGTCTGATGGAAGCAATATTCTCGAAGGGTGAAGGCTTATAATCAACGAACAATGTATCCTTTATGGCGATTTTGCGGGTATTGGTGACGTTTTGTCCGTTCAGCATGGATGTGAGGGACGGGATTATATCGGGACGTTTTTTGTTGTTGTTGTTTTTCTCTCTCTCCGCGGGCACGCTATGTTGAGACAACGTTGTATCAACGTCGATGAAATATGACGTTGTATCGACGTTAATGCGACGTTGTATAAACGTCATGTGCCCGCTGGGTTGCATCAATTTGTGTGTCTCTTTGTTTGCGTCCTTTTTTTTTCGCATAACGTTATAGATTTATTTGAGTGTTGTTAAGAGTAGGTAAGTTTAAACATAAGTATACAGTGATTAGTCACTTGGTTAAATTCAAACTACAGAAAACGATTTTATTATCTGTGCATTCAGCGTAAAACCAAGTCAGCCTGTGCATCTATCTAGACAGTTTGTGAACATCTCGTGCAGACCATCATCAGATGGGTTGCTCAGGCTTATCTGGGTTTACACTGCTCGTATTGGTCTATATTTTAAGGTGTAGCTTTGAACCTTTGAGCGCTCTCTGGAGGGCAAACATTTATAAGCTGATGGCTTGTTTATTGCACGTAGCTTTGTTACAGAAAATATTACAGTACAATTTTTGTTGTTCATACACCAAAGATCCAAACGATTGATAGATCGGTGCCTTTGACATATAGACCTTTCTTTCTTTCTTTCTTTCTTTCTTTAACAAAAAATCTGCGAATCAATTTTCAAAATTATATTTGCCTTACTGAACAAAAAAATCAAACTAAATCGGAGAAAAAAATTATATATATATAAAAAAAAAAAAAAAAAATATGACGCCCAACATGCAAAAACAGCACATTGCCAGTCATCTTTGTTGGTATATAACGTAAGGACCCCATTTTGCACATTCTGCATCAAGGAGCTCGAGTATTACTCCCAACTACGTAAATGTTACATTAAGGTGAACTGATACGCAACCAAGGGAGATAATTCTGTCAAAATTGTTTTCGCTTCCCCCAAAATAAGAGGTCTACTCTAAAAGGAAAGAATCAAGTTGCTCCTAGCGGAGCAAAGTCTTACCTTTTAGAGTTGATTCCTATTCAAAAGGGACTTGGTGTGCAGGAAAGCAAACAGGTAGTTATAAAAAATGTCTTCCTTGTACAAAATGGCGGAAAATCTGCCAAGTATACACAACGTCCTGTTGCCTTTGAAACTGTGACGGTAACCGTAGATAATTTGTTGTGAATTTCAGTGGCCCAATCGCCGACGGAAACTGTTCAGAACTTATTGACGGAAGTTGACGATGAAAAACATCAGCCGCACACAGTCTTCAGCCAGTTAGACTTGTACTGCTCCGTAGCAGGTGACAGACAGTGGCGTGAATATGCCAGGTACAAAAAAGTTATTCTCAATATAAAGTGTAAATAGGTAAAAATGTGGCGTAGCCCCTAGGTGACTCAGTTGCCCGGCTACGTTAAAAATCTGACTGATTGATTTACTGAGGTAAAAATGTAACCTTGCCCGATACCTGAGAATCCTTGTCCGATACCTGAGACTTCTGGTTACAATTTTCGATTTGGTGTAATGCAGCTGAGAACCATACGTCTGGGGTCAACGGACAAGGTTACATTTTCATATGTATTAAGGTTGGTTAATAGGAGTGTTTAGAAGATATGTTTTGAAATTTTTGTTTTAATGCATAATGTGGGTACCGCCGAGACGAGCCTTATGAACACTTTAAAATATATTTTATTGAATAATTATAATAAAAATATTAGAAACTACTATATATTTTCAACTTTGTCTGAAATAGATGGATTTTTTTAATATTAATCATTCGATTGTTACTCAAGAGTAACCTCCGGAAAAAAAAATTACTATTGGTCACAAAACATTTATAATTCCAGTTCAACAGGTTTGCACAAATTTAGCCCAGTTGTGATTGGTGGAGAGAAAATCCTGAAATAACATATTTATACTTCGATACTTCCACTGAGAATTTTTGAACTGTTGTCTTTGCGTAGATTTCTAAAATAAGGCATTTACGTCAATGTTTTCAAAGTAAACATGACCAAATTGAAATGATAAGAAACGATATATATATATATATATATATATATATATATATATATATATATATATATATATATATATATATATATATATATATATATATATATATATATATATTTTTTTTTTTTTTTTTTTTTGTGGATTTCATCTATGTGTTATCAGCGAATCGCTCACAAATTTAACAGGAAGCCCCAAATCGGCTTTGTTCAGTTCATAAGCGATTCTGGACAGACTACACCGACTTACAAACGCCGATACAACTGAAAAATCGGGGTGGTTGGGTGTGGCGAATGTGTCGTGTATCTTACGTCAATAGGGCGTTCAACTGATATTGGCTTACAGTTGGGCAAGGCCTGCTATCCTTGTAGCAAGTAAGGCTAGATTGGGAATGTTTTATTTCTTCTGTTTCTTCACTTTCATTCCTGTTCCTCTTTTTTCCCTCTCCCTCTCTTTTATATCCTCTACTATCTCTTTTATCACTTTTCTCCCTTTCTCTGGGAGACGACACAAAATGATCCACAAGGGTTGACGTGTCGTTAAACCCCACAATCAATCAAAAATATAAACCATTCCTATAATTTGTAGCCTAGCCGTCTTTCATTAGAACTGGCCAACCAGAATGCTTGAAGATGTTGAACAAAAATGTAAGTGAAGTCCGTGTTTCAAAGTGATGGATAGTGTGCTTCTTTTCCACTAACTGACATATAGTAAATGCAGCCAAAGTCTGTGATTGGACAGATAAGTAGCGTGAAGTGATAAAAGACTTCTCAGTCATATGTACAGTGCGTAGATTCAGATCAACCTACACTTGCGAACAATCTCATCAAAGCTTTGTCTGTTCTTTAATTCTGTAAGGACAGCGGAGGCCCGGATCAGACTGCGCATGCGCAGTCTGATCCGGGCCTTCACTGCCGCATATGCCTAAAGAGATCTCTTATCTTGGAGTAGCCCAAATAATGAGGTAAAAACGTGTTTTGGACTTGTATCATTACAGGTGGGTGAAATATGAAGAAGACGTGGAGGAGGGTGGAGAAAGGTGGTCCAAACCACATGTCGCCTCCCTGTCACTTCATTCACTGTTTGAACTTAGGTCAACCATCTTGAACGGTGCATTATTGTTAGATCTTGATGCTTACACTATAACACAGGTTGTTGGTGAGTAAAATACCTGCTATAAACATTTTACTAATTATGCCCCCGCATCGGATGATGCCGGGGGCATAGAGTTTTTCGGTTTTCCTTACGTGCGTACGTGGGTACGTGCGTACGAATGTACGTCCTTCTGTACGAATGTGTGTACGTACGTACGTGATCCTGTTAGACTCAGGTTAAGGCATTTGTACCAGGTAGAATTTTGTAGTTTTATAGACAGGTACCCTGTGGACACATTTCTAGTTTATTTCTGAATTTTGTCCGTTTCATTAGCTCACCACTCCCAGCTTATGCGCTTGCCTCAGAGTCTGTATTTGCGTGCGCGTAGAGGCCTAACTGATTGCTTAACCTTATATATTTAACGTTTTTTTTCTTTGAATTATTTCTTTGAATAATTATTATTATTGTAACAACATACATTTGTGCATTTGTACGACATTGTATGAAAAGGTTAACTTTCGTTTAGTCGACCTGTACAGACATACGACAGGCTGTTCGTATTATGAATTCGTGCGTTTAAGTAATTAATTAATTGGAGACAGTAATGACGGTAATCTCTTTAAACAACTAGATCCAATTAATTGGTTTCCTCTGCTGTGATCAATAACATCATTAAACACGGCTTCCTTTTCTTTCAAAAATCTAATTCTAACAATGATATGCTGAAAGAGCTTCCAGAAATATAAAAAATAAACCTTTTTTTTTTTTTTTTTTTTCAATAAAATGTAAAATTTTAATAAATCTTTCCTGTGACTGTAGAAAAACTAAAAGTTAAAATTCAGCTAAATGCCTATTTCACTTTACCTGCCAAGGGAGATAATAGAAAAAAATGTACAGATATCTCTCATTAGTTTATTTACTTAACTCATGATTTAATGTATCTTACACGTATTTTGATAATGAGTTACACACTTAATACGTTTTGATGCGTTTCAAATGAATGTATTGCTAAGTCCTAAGCTATCGGCATAGAACGCACAGCGAAAACTCCGATCAAACTGCGCAGTTGCGCAGGCTGAGCTGAGTCTTCGCTTGGCGCACATGCAATCTTGTAGGAAATGCTAAGCCCTGCCTCATATGATAAAATAGTCACTGAATTATTAGTCATAGTTACTTTCAGATTTTGTGATGGACCAATTAGTAAATAAAGAAATATTACTTTCATGTTTTCAGATTTAGTAATGGACCAATTAGTAATTAATGAAATATGACTTTTCTGTTTTCAGATTTAATAATGGACCAATTAGTAAATAATAAAATGTTAGAAGAAGACTTGAAAGAAGAAATTCGACAAGTGTTCATTCTTCACCATACATTTGCCCACCAAAGGACGAGAAGGCGAAGTTTAATGCCCGGTGACGTCAAGAAGTCGTTTTCTCGAGGTAAAGCTCAGAACTTGGTGGGTGGGGAACGATGGAGCGAGACAAGGCTTTGATACTTTTGCTTCAGTGGATTCTCTTTCTTGACAAAGAATTGCATTTTTAAAACTTTTTAGCTGAAATTGCGCAGCCTCTCTGATGTTCTATCATTCAAAGGAAGAAAACAAAACCTGCAAATATCAGTGGCCTTTATTTTATTATTATTATTTTTTTTCTTTACTATTTACAACTTTTTCAACTTTTTCTTAAAGAAAACTGCCCATCAAACTTAGACGTTTGACCATTACGTAAACAAGCCTATTCAAATATACTGAAAATTTTACTATCAAAAAATGAAAATTTTCAGATAAAAATTCGGATAATTTTTCATAGTTCTGCTCAAAACATAGATTGTGGGCACTCGTTAGAATCGCCTCGGTGAGGCGATTCTAACGAGTACCTACAATCTATGTTTTTGAGCAGAAATAAGAAAAATAATGTATACCCCTGTAAACCCCAGTTTTACTATATAAAAGTTGGGTTTAAGGGGGTCAAAATTATATAGGCATGTTCTCGTGATGCTACTTCTCGCTTTGTCATATGTAATGCCTTCTTTATGACACATTCTGCATCCGCCAAATTTTGATACGACATTTCATAACTGTATCTACAGATGATGTGATAATCGTGGCGGTAATTTAGGATAATTTTTTGTTATTTTATTGGTAAATATACCTCGCTTCACATTGTTAATAATAAATCAATTACTTATAAACAATAGAAAATAATAATAATATTTTGAATATACTTTTTAATTCAAGAGTCAGAAAACCACGAAACTATTTTGGGCGGCATTTTTAAGGGAGTAGTTTTATTGGCCTCCATTTTGTTATTTTCAAATAAGGTCAAGTTACCCTCCCGCTGATGACGTCATATGTGGACAGTGAATTATTCAATTTCTTGGAAAATTTTGGTAGAAGTATAACAATACAAATTTAAAATATAAGTATAACAAAAACAAATATAAACAAAAACAGTTTTAGATACAGCAACTAGTTTGTGTAAATTAACACTTTACATGCTAAGTAAAAAAAATAAGCAGACGCCATTTTGGAATACTTTTTCTTACTTTTCCTAGAAAATAGGATCTGACACTTCATGCAAATTGTCTCCTTAGGAGACAATTTGCATGAAGTGTCAAATCCTATTTTTCTGGGTTAAAATAAGAAAAATGTCACCAGTTGTCGCCTGCTGAATCTGTCCATAGCCTCGTAGTGTGAATATTCTGAATCAGACTACAGATACATTTTGCAGTCTGATTAAGGTCGTCTCTATTCACCAGTTTATCCTGATCCAATGATTCCGTAAGTAGACGATGAAAACACTCGCTGATCTGGGTCTCCTTTGCCCTCTCCTCATGTTGACACAACTGTTTAGGCAGGGGTATGTACATTTTCGTGTCCTTTTCTTTTCCAGTTTCATCTACAAGCTTATTACTAAAAAGCAATAAAAGTTTTCCAAATATGGACCATTTAAATGTAAATGGGGACATAACAGAATCACCGTCTTCCGTAAAGGTAGGAATTTTCTTTCTTTATCTTTGTTTCAGATACAGACGACAGGTTTTTTAACTTCATTTTGAGCCGCAACATATGAAAACGTACATTCTGTGATGTGCACTCAACCGGAAGACAAATTAGCCGGTGCTTCCGCACAGTCCGATCACTCTTTTTTGTCCGCATAAAGAAACTGCATCCTTGGATATCCAAATGCGCCCAGTGAAGATTCTGATCAGACTGCGCATTCGCGCAGTCTGATCAGAATCTTCGCCGGGCGCACATGTCCGACTGGACGTTTTCTGACGTTAAGGCTGATTTTATATTTCCCTGAAATTTCACTCGTGTTTCAAAAGAACGTTTTGTTTAAGAGATTATTCCGATGATAAAAGGAGACAAAATCTTCTAAAATGTTCTTTAAAACGCCATTGGTATCAGTAAACAAATGAGGCCGAGAGAGATTATACCTCTAGCTTCTCAGAAGTTGGGATGAGTGGTGGTGGAGATATATTGTTTTGCCCGTGTCCACTCGTGCGTACATATGCACGTACATGCCTACGTCTGTCACATTTATTGTACTAATTGCAACTATTAAATCAAAGGACTGATAGTCCTAAGAGTCTGCTAGCTTGTAAAGTACTAATGGAGTGTTGTGTATCTTCTATGCAATTTTACACAATACATGCAAAGAAGATAGACGACATTCCAATGCTACCAATACTATACGATAAGATGGAGCTCTATGGAATATATCAAGCATCTGGGCATTGCACTTCCTGAATAGAAGACTTTCTTTAAAAACTCTTAAATTCTGCTGGTAAGTGCATGTCCTTGACAAATCTGACCTCAAGGCCAAGTCTTGGAGAAATTTCAAACTACACTGAAAGATGATTCTGCATGCAAAATTTCTAGCTAGGACGGACAAATACGGATGGACTCACTAATATACACTTAAATGCAGCTATGGTGACTATGTCTTGCTCAGCGCAAGCGGGCTTGACAAAAAGGAAGATATTTGTTCAAGTTATTTTTCCTCAAACTATTAGCACATTGTTGACAGATCCATTCCTTATCCTCCACACTTTTATGTCCTAATGTACAGAGTCTTTTCAACTCGGGCTTTAGACCCTGAATATCAAATTTAACATCAGAATGTCTGAAAAATGTTTGACAACAACTTGTACATATGTACTGGGGACCACAAGACACCAACTTGTGAAACTGTATGACTATAGCACTTTCTTTGTTTTTAAATTTCTTACTGCTCAAACCATCTTTTGATGTGTCACTTAACTTAAGTTTCTCATTCAGGGAGGTTTGCAATTCTTCACATATAAGGGGTGAATCAAGTAATGCGGAACCGTGTTCATTTAAGCTGTCAGCAAGCTGGGAGGAAGCATAAGGCTGTGATGGACACAACTCAAATGAAATACATTCTTGTAAAGGAGGATAGGTAGTTATGTCACAAATTTGAAACCCAGCTCATTGGTATCATTTTATGGTCTCCCTGCAAACATGAGATATACAGAGCGAATGCAAATCAAACTGACTCAACGGTGTTGTAGTAAAGGAATTATCAAAACTAAACAATCTACGCAAATGTAAGGAAAATGCCAGTTATATTTGTTTTCTTTAACAAAATGTTTTTGCCATTAACATTTGGCATTCCATCTGAAGCTCTTGCATGTGACTCAAAAAGGTAGAAACAGTCACCTTGTTCCAATAATGCAATAGAAAAGCCGTTGCAAATGAAGACTGCATATGGGTTGAATGAGAAAGTCATAGGAGTCCTGTCTCTAAATCAAGGAAAGGATACTCCACTAAGGATAAGATATTTAAATTTCCTGAAAATGTTTTTTTTTTTTTTTTTTTTTTTTTTCACTTTCCAGGGATAATGCTGGTTGTCAAGTGAAAAATAAGATGGCAAATCACATGGCTCTAAATAGTCATGATATGTCTTGGCATTCTTTTTTGCATACTTGTATAATTTATCTCCTGCAAACAGAATTTCATTCATGTTGTTGACATTCAACTTGTTGGTACAGATCCTTTTCTGTACAGCTTTCACCAATAATACTAAACAACATGGTAGGCATTGACGCCCTCTTGAATCAGGACTAAATATCCCATCTCTTTGATGGATACTTCCTTGCAATAATACAGATGCATTTTCTTGTAGCGACACCGCCTCGTGGCTGCGAAGAAGCAGCCGCGAAGAAGCAGCCACGACGGTGGCGTCAAATGATAACACGTATGGAATAGAACAGAATTGTGTGTACGGACCCTTGCCGTGGCCTGAAAAGTCGCAATGATTAAAGCGAATAACACCGAGTGTTTCGACTGAGACATGTGATGTCAGTCAGCCAATGAAAGTGCTCAGCGATACGTATCGTGTCTGGTTTCCGACCTTCTGGGTGTTGCGACAACTGTGTGTGTTGTCGTATGACAACCAGCTTGTTTACTAGAATCTACCGGCTGTCGAACAGTTTATTTTTCGCGAGGCTACAGACATGAAAGCTTCTTTTACCTGCATTTTTGAAATTCATGGTGTGTCGCACGCGAAAAACAACAACAGATACTTGTTCAGTTCTTCAGCAAAATTCCTGATGCCGTAAAGTGCATTTCATGTAGGCAACCGGTAGCACAGGAGCTTGACGTTTGCTAATTTCTACTTATAGGGCCTGTCCCTACGATTATGAAATAATCGAAGGTTCGAAGGACAGGCCCTATAAGTAGAAATTATCCAATGTCAAGCTCCTGTGACCGGTAGTGTAGCGTAACTTGGTACCTATTACCGGCGTGCACTGATTATCGGGTATTCAGAAATCACGACCCACAGACCACGGCCCCCGCCCATCGGGGCCAGCGAAGTAGTTGGGCTGCCTATAGTCTCCAGGGCAGAGTTGCCTTAGGCAGGGCCTGTTCATCATGTGATCGGGTTGGGTAAAAGTTCCACAAATCTGGAGGCAGTATCTTTAAATGGATACATTGTTGCATTTTTTTTCTTTTCTTTTTATTCGCTAGAATCATCATACAGCAAATACAATGTATAAATAGACTCTAAGGCTGGCTAATCTGGTCGATTATCACTCCTGTCATTGTGATCGATTATTTATCACAAAAGATTTGGTCAATTTACTTGTCTGTCTGAGCAGGACTCTTCCCATGTTATACTTTACTGTATGTATTTGGTCAAATAGGCCTGAGCAAACAGTGTAGACCCAGATGGGATGCAGCAAAATGTGGCGTCTCATTGATTATAAGACATCTGTAATGATAATCATTTTTGTGGAATTTATAGATCAGTTAATCAATTATCTGATTAATTTTGTCAGCCTAAATAGTCTGTGTGAATAAAAGTAATATACTCCATGTATTTTCGCGTTAAATTCAATATTGCGTTAAACTGATTTCTCAATGAAAATAAACGGCAGCGCCACCTACCTGCTGGATGTTTTAAATACAAAGTCACGCTTTAGTGGGCAAGGTTTGTTTTCAGAAATACACTGTTGTTTTGTGATTTCCGCTTAGAAAAGAAATATATTGACCGTGGTGATAACAGTCCTTAATGACATTTACACCTATATCTTTTAAATCAATTTTTACAGCTAAGACTAACTTATTTTTTCTATGGAAATATCAAATCTAAGGTACCGTATTAATCCGCCTATAAGACGGGGATTTTTCCAAAAAAAAAAAAAGCCCCCAAAAATCCAGACCCATCTTATAATCAAGATCTTTGGCCATATCGGTATTTTCGGCAAAGTCCGGTGGTGCCACGTGGTCACGGAAAATGCCGATCTTCGAAACCGGTAGAAGGATATAATGTTTACCTTCGTCCCTTGACAGAAATAGCAGCAAGGTAATTTTGCAGGTGAAGTACCGAATTTTTCTGTGTATTACTCGCACCCGTGTATAACACGCACTGAATATTTGCTAAATAGTTTTGAAATAAAAAAAAAAGAGATGTTCTATGTAAAACACGAAGAATTTATCTGTGCGTTATTTACTAAGTTACCAGATACTAAGTGTCAAATTTCACTAGGATTGAGTTGAAAATGGCCGAACTCGGAAGGTTTAGAGTAGAAACAGGCCGAATTTACGATAATGCTAACTGAATTTTCGTTGTGCAGCTCTGTTACCATGGGCCTCAGGCAACTTGATGTAGTGTAGGCAGTTCTTTGCTTCCCCACTGCAGACGCTATGATAATAAAAATGTAGTTATTTCTTTTGTGTTCTCATAATTAACACCTTCTTTGTGTCACTTTCTTAACTGAGACGTGAAATTATCAACTCAGTGCCTCAGGGCAATGCAAACAACAACTAAAGTCGACTAGTCATTCTGACTGCCAATTAACCAATTAAGTGCACAGATGTATGCTGGTAGTTTGATTTTCTTTATCATAAACATTGTTTATTTCAAACAATTTTTTTGGTATGTTGGAAGAAAAGTTTAAATAAAAAAAAAAAAAAGATAAACATATGCCCAGTCAGCATTCTACGTAAATCTATATCGGGCCGTCATCGGCCCGTCAGGGTAGCTGACGGGCCGATGATGGCCCGATGTAGATTTACGTAGAATGCTAGCTGGGTGGTAAGAAAATAAAAGATAAAATGCAAATGACCGATCTACCTACCTCAAAAGCCCAGTTGGTTTTGTTTATTATCAATAATTTTAATAATTGCATAAACTAAAATACTTTTTTATTTTTTCAATGTATGATCGTTCGTGCCAATATTTATGTTCTACCAAATTTATTTCCTATTTTGAACTACAATAAATCAGTTGTGCAGGCTGATTTATTCAAGTTACGGTTGAGTCTTGTCAAAGTCCGGTAATCAATACAGATTCATATGCATATGCCTGTTTGAGTAGTTTCCCTTTGAAGAGATCACATGATCAGCAAAATAAAAAAGCGTAAACAAAAAAAGCATGGACATGAAAAGGATATCAAATTACTACAAATCAGATCGAGTTGCTTGTTTTGAGCTGCCAGAACCCTGGTATGGGCGAGATAGGTATAAAAAATCATGAATATCTTATAGCAATCATTCTATTTCGCATTTTTAACGGGCGATCGTGAATGTCATGAGTTTTCGCGACCGATTATCTTGGAGATTTCTGTCCCGATTTTGGTGTTCCTATAAATAATACACATCGGATTTTTATAAACGTTTTCTGGGTAAATAAGGTGCGTGTTATACACAGTTAAATACGGTATGCATGCTTGTAAGTGGTGTTGGGAGTTTTTTTTTAATTCCTGCTCTGTGATAAATTCACTTACAAATCTGACCAATCATCGCCGATGTCTTCATGTACTTTAGGAATTTCTGAGTGGCAGGGAATGTCTCCGACAGGCGACTTTTTTAACCCATCTTATAATTAATTAAAAGCAAAATCCTGCCTGGGAAGGGCCCAAAAACAGCCCCCGTCTTATAAACAAATCGTCTTATAGGCGGATTAATACGGTATCCGTACTTTATTTTGAAAATGGCCAAAATTTGCAAAAATCACATTACAATTACATGATGATTTTCTGCCAAAAATTTAATTAACGCGAAGTTACATGGCTTTTGGTTCAAAATGGCGGCAACATGGTTGGCTTGTTTACACAAATGCTTTCACAAATCAAATCCAAAGAACTGCATTATTTGTACATAAAATAAATGCTCAGATAACAATTTAGATGACTTCAGAATTATTTTCAGCATTTGTCTCTGTAAGTAGTTATGATGAAACGTTTTACCATTAGTAACGTGAAAATACATGAAACCGGGCTAAATAATAACAGCAAAAAAATCTAAGATGTGAATTATATGGGACTAGACTTAAAAAATACAGTAATTATTATACTGTACACATATGTATAGTAAAAACTTAGCAAACTAGATCACAAATCTTGATTTTGATCATGGTTCTGTTGGACATCCCAGTAGGGCTAGCTGTTGAAAGAACTTATAAGCATTAAAAGCTCTACACAGCTTATGTTGTCTATTTCTTAAATTCTTATATTCAACCTTTTATTTAAGGCTCTTTATCTTTATTTATAATGACTGAAATATTTTTTACCCACACTCCTCAATTATCTGGACAATTTTTATTAGCTGCAAAAATACCAAGAACATTTTGAATCCTCAAAGTCATAGTGACATGCCCATGCTCCAACTCTGCACACACATAAGCATATAGGTGTAGGCAAGTGAATTTTGTTGTCTGAACACTAAAGCTGGCACAATTGATCAGATACAGTCATTTGGCTAGAACCAGGTAAAGTTATGCTTCATAACAATTTCCAAATAAGTGGCTGATCAAAATTTGGACTTTATTGGCTGATACAGAGTACTAGCCTTCCTTGAAATATCACACCAAAGACTTTGTCCTTTGCCTTAGGTTATCTGCCCTTGTGATGAATGTGAAGTTCTCCACTGATTTGGCTAGTTCCAAATAGTTTCGCTAGTTCCGCATAATAAATGAGGGATCTGTAAAAATCCCTCACATAATGCAACAGCCTCTATATATTATTTTATCAACTTGGATAATGTGTTACGGAGAAAATTAATTCAATATAAGACATTTGTCGCAAAGCGACATGTTCACAAAGACCTTAAAACAGATCCTTTAAGCAAAAATCGTATAATTCATGGCATAACAATTTTTCGGCATGTACACCCTCCTTACTGCAAAATTTAGCTCCTATTTTCTGGATTTAATAATCTTTCCGATATAAATATATTTCAATGAGGTTTAAGAAGTTGAAAGGAGTATGTGCATAAGGTCCTATTTTCCCCCTTCTGAAGCCCGAAAATAAAATATGCTTGCAGTAAAATTATGCGTTAATTAATCCAATTGTAGCTTGTGTTTAGCACTGTGTGATGCCGCTACAAAGTCTCCCTGCACTTTGTCAAAGTACAGATAATATATAAGCAACGACATGAAAAACCTGTCTTTGAGGTTTTCGACCAAATAAGACTCAGACCTGCTTACTCAGCCGTAGACTGGCTAACTCGGCCATTGTGCCAGATTAGCTAGTCTTGAAAGTTTTGATAGGTTGTTTACTGTCTAGACAGCGAACAACAACGGTGCTGATCAGACTGCGCATAGCAAAAACCACGTGTCTTTGTTGTTCGCATATGGCATAAGATTTTTATCCCATGAAGAGGCTCATATATCGCTTCAATAGTCTGTCACATGTCTGAGATTCTTGTACATACACTACATCAATATCTACACTCCTTTAAACACAGCATGTGAACACCTTACCCGAAATTTGATTTCTGGGTCGGTTACTCACCTCAACTCCTTACCATACTTTATTTAAAATTGAACAAGAGGCCCACGGGCCACTCACCTGAGTAGCATTGTGAGTGCAGATATGCAGATGTTATGTAACATTTTTCCAATCCTGTCATCTCAACTAATGAAAAGATCATCCTTTAAGCAGTTCTTAATTTTTAAGATGAATATTATATATGGCAAGACAGTCAATGGAGCGTGATCATTTGAACAAACTCTCAATCACATTTCAACAGTAGGATCAATGTGAAATTTGGTTGCTATTGCCTAAGTGGTTTCTGAAGAATCATGATTTTATACATGTAAACAGCACAGTGGCAGGGAAATATAATAAACATAAACAAGATGGTAGCCATCTTGGATTTCCAATCAGAATGACTTTTAGCTACTGTTGATCTACAAGTCACTTCGATACTTCCAATGAACTTTAAGTCAATTGCCCTTTCGGTTCAGGGGAAAAAGTTCAAAACAGATTTTCAAGATGGCCACCATAGCCGCAATTTGAGATTTCTTATCGCAACCATTTGAGCGTTTTTTGATCTACAAGTCACCCTGATGCTTCCTACCAAGTTTCGAGTCAATAAATGGTCTTTCAGTTCAGAAGAAGTAAAGAAAAATAGATTTTCAAGATGGCCGCCATCTTGGATTTCCGATCGGAAGGATTTTAGCTATTTTTATATCAACATGTCATCCTGATGCTTCCTACCAATTTTCAAATTAACTGGCCCTTTGGTTCAGGAAAATAAGTGAAAGGAAAAGAGTTTCAAGATGGCCGCCATGACAGCCATCTTGGATTTCCTATCCAAACAATTTAAGCTATTTTAGATCTACAAGTCACCTAAATGCTTCCTACCAAGTTTCGAGTCAAATGGTCTTTCAATTCAGGAGAAGAAGCGAAAAATAGATTTTAAAGATGGCTGTCATAACGGCCATCTTAAATTTCTGATAGGGATGATTTTATCTATTTTTGATCTACAGGTCACCCTGATGCTTCCTACCTAGTTTAAAGCCAATAAGCCTTTTGATTCAGGAGAAAAAGTGAAAAATCTACATTTTCAAAATGGCCACCATGGCAGCCATCTTGGATTTCTAATCAGAACGATTTTAGCCATTTTTAATCTATAAGTCACCCCGATGCTTCCTACCAAGTTTCAAGTCAACTAGCTTTTGGGTTTAGGAGAAGAAGCGAAAAAAAGGTTTTCAAGATGGCCACCAGGGTGGCCCTCTTGGACTTTCGATCAGCATGGTTTTAGCTATTTTTGATCTACAAGTCACCCTGATGCTTCCTACCAAGTTTGGAGTCAGTTGGCCTTTCGGCTCAGGAGAAGAAGCGAAAAATAGATTTTCAAAATGGCCGCCATGGTGGCCATCTTGGATTTCCGTTTGGAATGATTTTAGCGTCTTTTGATCTATAAGTCACCCCTATGCTTCCTAGCAAGTTTGGAGTCAATTGGCCTTTTGTTTCAGGAGAAGAAGCGAAAAATAGATTTTCAAGATGGCTGCCATGGCGGCCATCTTGGATTTCCGATCAGCATGATTTTAGCTATTTTTGATCTACAAGTCACCCCGATGCTTCTTAGCAAGTTTGGAGTCAATTGGCCTTTCCGTTCAGGAGAAGAAGCGAAAAATAGATTTTCAAGATGGTGGCCATCTTGGATTTCTGATCAACAAGATTTTAGCTAGTTTTGATCTACAAGTCACCCCGATGCTTCCTAGCAAGTTTGGAGTCAATTGGCCTTTCGGTTCAGGAGAAGAAGCTAAAAATAGATTTAAGATGGCTGCCATGGCGGCCATCTTGGATTTTCGATTGGCAAGATTTTAACTATTTTTGATCTACAAGTCACCCCAGTGCTTCCTAGAAAGTTTGGAGTCAATTGGCCTTTTGGTTCAGGAGAAGAAGCGAAAAATAGATTTTCAAGATGGCGGCCATCTTGGATTTCCGATCGGCATGATTTTAGCTATTTTTGATGTACAAGTCACCCCGATGCTTCCCACCAAGTATCGAGTCAATTTGCCCAGGGGTGTAGGAGTAGGCTTTAAATCAATTGTTGACGTCGCATGACTGACGACGGACATTGACTGACCACAATAGTTCACCATGAGCACTTTGCGCTCAGGTGAGCTAACAAGTACAATTTACTACCGAATGTTTTGTCTAAAAATAGCTCAATGGGTGGCAAACAGTTTAGCCCCTGATGTGACACCGCATTTTGTAGCATCTCATGGGGGTTTACAATGTTTGCTCGGGACTGTCTGGCCAAATACATCCAGTAAAGTATGACCAATTTCAATATAATTTTGCAGGAGTGTTACTTTGATGATCCTCTACCAAGATTGTTCAAGCCATTTGGATTCGTCAAAAAACATGGCCGCCAGGGGGCGGGGCTTATTTTCCCTTTATATCTATATAGAAAACTTTAAAAATCTTCTTGTCAGAAACCACTGGACCTATTTCAATATAAGTTTGCAGGAATGTTTGTTTGGTGATCCTGTACCAAGATTGTTCAAGCCATCTGGATTCGTCAAAAAACATGGCTGCCAGGGGGCGGAGCTTATTTTTCCTACATGTATATATCTATATGGAAAACTTTTAAAAGCTTCTTATCAGAAACACTGGGCCAATTTCAATATAATTTTACAGAAAGGTTCCTTTAGTAATCCTCTACCAAGATTGTTCAAGCCATTTGGATTCCTCAAAAAACATGGCCACCAGAGGGCGGGGCTTATTTTCCCTATATATCTATACAGAAAAGTTTAAAAATCTTCTTGTCAGAAACCACTGGACCGATTTCAATATAACACAGCAGGAATGTTTCTTTTGTAACTTTCTACCAAGATTGTTCAAGCCGTCATGATACATCAAAAACCATGGCCGCCAGGGGGGTGGGACTTTTTTTTTTTAACTCACCTGACCTCTGCTCAGGATGAGCTATAGTGATCACTTTTCCTCCGTCCATTAACATTTTCAAATGACTTCTCCTCTGAAGCCGCTGAGCCAATTTTGCTCAGATTTCATGTGGAGCCTCCTTAGGGTGGGGGAACGAAAGATTGCTAAAATGGTCATGGTCCGTTGACCCAAGATGGCCTCCATGCAATATATGGTAAAAACCTTTAAAAATCTTCTCCATAACCGAGGATGCCTTGGGGCTGAATCTTTGCAAGAATCATCAGGGACAAGAGGTCTACCAAAGTTGTTATAAGATTTGTCGTACGTTGGCATTTGACCTTTTTACGGCAAGGTCAAGTTTGCTTCCCTATGCTTTTGTATGGGAAAAACCTTTAAAAATCTTCTTCTCCAAAACCGAGCATGCCTTGTGGCTGAATCTTTGCACATATCATTGGGAATGGGAGGGCTACCAAAGTTGCTAAAATAATGGTTGTACATTGACATTTGACCTTTTTGCGGTAAGGTCAATTTTGCTTCCTTATGCATTTATATGGGAAAAATGTTCAGAATTTCAAATAACATCTCCTCTGTAGCCTCTGGGCCAAATTTGCTCAAATTTCATATTGAGCCTCCTTAGGTTGGGGGAACAAAAGATTGCTAAAATGGTCGCAGTTCATTAACCAAGATGGCCGCCATGCCCATATATGGTAAAAACATTTAAAAATCTTCTTCTCCAGAACCGAGGATGCTTTGGGGCTGAATCTTTGCATAATTCATCGGGGACGGAGGGTCTACCAAAGTTGCTAAAATTTGACCTTTTTACGGCAAGGTTGTTTGCTTCCCTATGCATTTATATGGGAAAAAAACATTTAAAAATGTTATTCTCCAAAATCGAGGATGGCATGTGGCTGAATGTTTGCATATATCATCGGGAACGGGCGGTCTACCAAGGTTGCTAAAATAATTGTCATACATTGACATTTAACCTTTTTACAGTGAGGTCAAGTTTGCTTCTGTATGCATTTGTATGGGCCCCATACATTTGTATGGAAAAAATGTTGATAATTTCAAATGACTTTTCCTCTGAAGCCTCCGGGCCAGTGTTGCTCAAATTTCATGCAGAGCCTCCTTGGGCAGGAGAATGAAAGATTGCTAAAATGGGCATGGTCCATTGATCAAAATGGCTGCCATGCCCATATAATGGTAAAAAATTTTTTACAAATCTTCTTCTCCATAACCAAATAAGCCCTGGGCCCTTATCTTTGCACAAATTATGGGGGACAGGAGAGCTACCAAAATTGCTAAAATGATGGTTCTATGTTGACGTTTGACCTTTTTACCTCCAATGTCGAATTTGCTTCCCCATGCATTTGTATGGGCCATATACATTTATATTGAAAGTATTCAAGTGAATTGTAGATCAACAGTAGTTAAAATTGTTCTGATTGGAAATCTTAGATGGCCATCATCTTGTTTATATTTATTATATTTCTCTGCCACTGTGCTGTTTACATGTATAAAATCATGATTCTTCAGAATCCACTTAGCCAATTTCCACCAAATTTCACACTGATCCTACTGTTGAAATGTGATTGATGGTTTATTCAAATGATCATGCTCCATTGACTGTCAGGCCCATATATTCTTCTTCAAAACTAAGAACTGCTCAAATGATGATCTTTTCATTAGTTGTGATGATAGGATTGGAAAAATGTTGCATAACATCTGCATGTCTGCAGTGACTCAGGTGAGCGAGCCGTGGCCCGTGGGCCTCTTGTTTCCCTATATATCTATATAGAAAACTTTAAAAACCTTCATGTTAGAAAGCACTGGACCGATTTCTATATAACTAGGCAAAAATGTTTCCTTGGTGATCCTCTACCAAGATTGTCCAAGCCGTCATGATTTGTCAAAAAACATAGCAGCTAGGGGGCGGGGCTTATTTTCCCTATATATATAGAAAACTTTAAAAATCTTCTTGTCAGAAACCACTGGACCGATTTCATTAATACTTGGCAGAAATCTTTCCTTTTGACCCTTAACCAAGATTGTTCAAGTTATCATGATTTGTCAAAAAAACATTGCCGCCGGGTGGTGGGTGGGGAGGGAGGCTTAATTTCCCTATATATCTATATAGAAAAGTTTAAAAATCTTCTTGTCAGAAACCAATGGACCTATTTCAATATAGCTTGGCAGGAATGTTGCTTTGGTGACCTGCTACCAAGATTGTTCAAGCAGTCATGATTCGTCTAAAAAAAATTCTGCCAGGGGGTGGGGCTTATTTTCCCTATATATCTCTATAGAAAACTTTAAAAATCTTCTTGTCAGAAACCACTGGACCGATTTCATTATAACTTGGTAGAAATCTTTCCTTGTTGACCCTCTACCAAGATTGTTCAAGTTATCATGATTCGTCAAAAAACAATGGCCGCCACTGGGAGGGGCTTATTTTCCAAATATATCTATATAGAAAAGTTTAAAAATCTTCTTCTCAGAAACCGATGGACCGATTTCAATATAACTTGGCAGGAATGTTTCTTTGGTGACCCTCTACCAAGATTGTTCAAGCCGTTATGATTCATCAAAAAACATGGCGGCTAAGGGGCGGAGCATATTTTCCCTATATAGAAAACTTTAAAAATCTTCTCGTAAGAAACCTTTGGATTGAGTTCAATGTAACTTGACAGGAATGTGCTTTGGTGACCTTCTACTAAGATTGTGCCCTCATGATACGTCAAAAAACATGGCCTTCATGGGGCGGGGCTTATTTTCCGTATATATCTGTATAGAAAACTTTAAAATTCATCTTGTCAGAAACCACCTGACTGATTTTAATATTACTTGCCAGGAATGTTGCTTTGGTGACCCATTATCAAGATTGTTCAAGCAATCATGATTCGTCAAAAAACATGGTTGCTAGGGGTGGGGCTTATTTTCCCTATATATCTAAATAGAAAACTTTAAAAATCTTCTTGTCAGAAACCACTGAACCGATTTCAATATAACTTGGCAGGATTTTTCCTTTGGTGACCCTCTACCAAGTTTGTTCAAGCTGTCATGATTTGTCGAAAAACATGGCCGTTAGGGGGTGGGGCTTAATTTCCCTATATATCTATATAAGACATTTTAAAAATCTATTTGTCAGAAACCACTGGACCAATTTCACTATAACAGCAGAATTGTTCCTTTGGTGATCCTCTTTCACTATTCAGTTCAAGCCATCATGATGGATGAAAAAAACATGGCCACTGGGGTGCAGGGTTATAAAATTTATATTTGGCTGAAACTTCAACAGTAAGTATGCAAAGCTGTTTGCTCAGGTGAGCGATATAGGACCATCATGGTCCTCTTGCTTTTTTTTTTTTCCCCCATTGGACCTAGCATGCCAGTTATGCCTGTTTTTGAATCTATTCTGTTCTAAATATTCCCCCCCCCCCACTCCCCACACACACACCCTTGGATGGGGACGCCAGTGCTGATAAGATCTGCACCAAAAGCAATATACCCCCTCCCGCTTGAGCTAGGATTCTGATATTTATGTCTCCTCCCTTTAGGGTAGGGAGATGTGTATTGTTTTTTCCCTCGGGCATCTGTCACAAAATCTTGTCCACTCTGTAACTTGAAAATGGTTCAAGCTGTCTCCACATAACTTCATATAAATATCAATCAACATTATCTTACATGCAGAGCACAAGAACCATACGTCTTGCATTTATACTTTTTGAGTTATTTCACTTGGAACTTTATGCGTCACAAAATCGTGTCCGCTCTGTAACTTGAAACCTGTTCAAGATATCTTCAAGAAAGGTCATGTAAATATCAATCAGCATTAGACAACATGCAGCGCGCAAGAACCATAACTCTTGCATTTATACTTTTTTGAATTATTAGAAACCTGTTTGAAAAACGGGACATATTATTTTACGGGGTATGACGTCAATCATAAAACTTTTTCGTTTCCGGCTAACGCCTCCTACAGTTTACATCCGATTAAAATGAAACTTGGTATATAGCTAGACCATGATGTGAAGCAGCACATATTGTTTTTGGGCTACAGACCACCAATTATTAGCAGAGCTATGCCCCTTCGAAAATTTCAGAAAACATTTCGTTTCTGGTTAACTCCTACACTTTACATCTGATCAAGCTGAAACTTCATTTATAGTTAGACCATGATGTGGAACAGTGCATATTGTTTTGAGGTTACAGTCCACTTAATATCAGCAGAGTTATAGCCCTTTGAAAATTCCTTTAAACTTTTCGTTTCCGGATAACTGCTCCTACAATTTACATCTGATCAAGCTGAAACTTCATTTATAGTTAGACAAAGATGTGGGGGCAGTGCATATTGTTTCTAGGTCACAGTCCACCAAATATTAGCAGAGTTATGTCCCTTTTAAAATTTCATTAAACTTTTCGTTTCCGGCTAACTCCTCCTACAATTTACATCCGATCAAGCTGAAACTTCATTTATAGCTAGACCATGATGTGGAGCAGCACATATTGTTTCAAGGTTACAGTCCACTAAATATTAGCAGAGTTAAGCCCCATTGAAAATTTCTTTAAACTTCTAGTTTCTGGTTAACTCCTCCTACAATTTATATCCGATCAAGCTGAAACTTCATTTATGCTACAGTTAGACCAAGATGTAGAGAAGGGCGTATTGTTTTGAGGTTACAGTCCACCAAATATTAGCTGAGTTACGCCTAGTGGTGGGAAGATTCATCGATGCATTGGTGCATCCCGATACGCTTCATGTATCGATACACATGATGGAGTATCGATATGATGAACGCTTCTATTCAGATTCGCTTATTTGTGTTCGTTACATTCTTTAATCCGGTCTACAAAGTGACATTTTCAGAGCGCGATTTTGATTGGATGACGCTTGACTGATAGCCAATTGCATTTTGCTTTACTCTCATTATGATGGCAGACGAAACTGTGGTTGGAATTTATTCGCCGCCCAGCGGTAAAAATACTAGTTCTGTATGGGAATGTTTCGGCCATCCTATTCTTACTTTTGAAGTTAGCCATTTTTAGTGTTTCAGTATTATGGACAATGCATGTTTAAGGGAAACCATATAGTTGGGGTCATAGTGTTGTTCAAACACATGTTCTAGTTCATTATAATTTCAACACAAAAACATGTTGGAACTTATTAGAAGGTCATTCATTGGTAGGGCTCTTTTAATGAATATCCACAACATATATTCCTTAAGAAAAATAAGAAACATGCCAGTAATTTTTATTCAAAAAGTGTGTTATCTAACTGATAATACAGGTAAATAATAACGTTACTTTACGCATGTTAAAGTTAAATAAAAGTGTAGTTAAAAGAGATTCAGAACCACCAAAGAGTAATGTATATCCAGTATAGCAACTGTAGTTACTCTGAATTGTTCAGAAGGCGGTGTCGCGAAAAAAGGCATTAACTTAATTACATAATTAGATTTATATGATTTGATGGACCTGGATTTTGCTCTATATCCATATTTTCACACTTTCTTACAACCAGTGGCTTCATCCAATATTAAAATTACATTTAGAGACAAGGCTTTGTGAGAAAATTTACTATTCCTTGAAAAACAACCAACATGAACACTTTGTACTACATGCTTTCACTATCAATTTAATTTCTCAAAATCAGTCAGATGGAAATGCATTCTACTTCTTTTAATGTATAAATAAGAATGGGTCTTTACTGAGGCATCTGTGTAAAACAGATATACATAAATAATCTAACCATGTACTGAAAAACTAAATACAATTATTTCTCTTCTGTTTTGTTTCTTTCTTCACAAAAAAAATCCATTTTATTATCTGCATATATAAGCCAATGCAGTGATTGGAGTAATGAACCTCTTTATTTTCCAATGAAGTTTACCACCTGATTATTCCAAATGAGTGTATCTCCAGCAGCAATTTCTAGAATTATCAAAGTTCAAGTCTAGATATGCTCCAGTTCATACATATTCAACACCTGATGTAGCTCCACGATTATTCTGGTGCAATTTTATAAATTTATCTTTATCAACTTATTATGAAGACGAGCAGATTAAATAAATTTGAAATGGCTATGTTCAATCCAGATTAGCTTTAATAACTGATTGTCATTTGATAGTGCTTCACCTAAGCATCAACAGATTAGCCCGACCAGCTATGCCTACCCTTTTTTGTTTTCAAGAGATTTTCCGATGTCCACAAAAGAAGGGTCATAACGTATAAATGGGTCAGCAGTCGTCAGACAACTCCGTGTCACTGAGGTGTGAATAAAGTAATTTCATGTAGGAGGAATGAATTAAATGCCTGATGTCTTGCTATATTCAATATCGAATAAGTAGATTCTGATACTTTCTTTTCGTTCAGCTTCCGTTGCTAAGCACAACATCAAAGATGGCGTGGGGTGATTGACAAAAGTAGCGCGTGTATTACTACACCGAATTTTGAAGTCTATGTTTCAAATTGCACTATCTAAATCGATTTCAGTTACAGTTATGTTAGCGAAATAGAAAAGCTATTAAAAATTCCCCTGCTTCACATTCAGTTCGCCGTAATTGTGCCGCATTGCGTCTGATTAAGAAGTAGTGCGCGTATGAATATAGCGGTGATGAAAATCCGCTTGTGACGTAGTAAAAAACCCCATGCGATTGCATAGAGCCTGCTAGCTGTCGCTAGCAGACTCAAAAAGTGCCAAGAAAATGTGTAGTAGAAGAAATTTCTTTTTTTTTTTGTCAATTATTTTTCAGAGAAAATAAGGCTTTTTATTATATACAAAGTAATGAAATATAGAGAATTATTAATGAAATAAAATGCATATTTTCACTAGTGAAATATAAGTTTTATATTTTCACTAGTGAAAATATAAAACTTATATTTTCACTCCTCTGAGCAGTGAAAAATATAAGATCTGGATCTACTTTTTTCTTATTTACATTAATGTTTTCATTACACGAGATGAAAATTTTTATGGTATTCACTGAAAAAGAGTAAATTTTTTTTTATTTTATTTTTACACGCCAATGCGCGTTTCTGACGTCATATCTAACGTCACAAAACAAAACAAAACATGAACGTCATGGCACCAAGGGACAAAACTGCGTGTCAGACTTTCCCTTGCAAATGCAAGATTTGCATCTCTTCTGTCGAAAGTGATGTATATAATAAAAAGAAAATTCAAATGTTTGGAGTGAATATGACTTTTATTTCATCTCATGAAGTGAAAAAATGTATATTTCATTCGTGCCTTCGGCACTCATGAAATATACATTTTTTCACTTCATGAGATGAAATAATAGTCATATTCACTCCAAACATTTGAATATCCTCTATGTATTTCACGCAAATCGTCTGCCATTGTAAGATCCTTGGGTATTTTTATACAGTTTAGATACTTTTTTTTTCGAATTTTCTGCAGAACAGAAGAAAATACTTGTTATTTCTTCTATGTCATTCTAACATAACATATAAGGAAAACAACTATAAAACAGAAAGACATAGCCATTTATATTTTCTTTTCTTATTCTTTTACAGCGACACTTATTACTAAGGAGAATATACAGTCAAACCTGTCTTAAGCAGCCACCTATGGGAAGCTTACAATGTGGCTGCTGAAGGCAGGTGGCTGCTTAATACAGTTAAAATATATAAGTCTATGAATTTTTGGGCAACTTTCCTCTGGCTGCTTAATACAGGTTGGCTGCTTAATAGAGGTGACCACTAACACAGGTTTGACTGTATACACTTTCAAGGGAAATAACTCTATCAAATTGTTTTGCCTCCCTCAACTTTAAAATGAAAGAATTTGCTCCCGTTGGGAGTAAATTCTTTCATTTTAGAGTTGACCTCTTTTCAAAAGAGGTTTGGTGTACAGTAAAGCAAACAGGAAGTCACAAAAATTGCCTCCCTTGTATAAAATGGCGTAAAATCTACAAACAGTATTAAGTCCACCTAAATACTGCAGGTCTTTATTTCCTGTTTCAGCTAAATGTTGATTTCATGCGTAAAATTCCCGATGATGCCCAGGTGTGTAACGTAATGGTTGGCGAGTTGCCGTCACTGAAGTACCAGGTGTCTGCGTTTGTCCGACTGTCTGAAGCTCGCGTTCTCGGTGAAATGACTGAAGTGCCGTTGCCGACGAGGTTCTTGTTCTTCCTTCTGGGTCCCGCCGGTAGTCAGGCTAAATGTATAGAAATAGGAAGATCTTTATCAACTGTGATGGTAGATGAGGTAATTATATTATGATCATTTATCCTTAGATTTCAAACACCTGACCACCTTACTATACTTACCCTAAAATTTGAACATGTTAATTTTAATTCCTGTTGATGTGTCTACAAAATTGGATGAATGATAAGAAGTTTTGACCCTGATCAGACGCCACAAGAAGCATTGTCTGATCTTGGCCTGCACTGCTCAGGTCAGTCTGGCCAAAATCTTAGGATAATTACAGTAATTGTAAATGAACGGACCACCGTATACTTAGTACACACTAATATACCAACCCACTGCCGTTTCAATAAAGACAAAATAATATGAATAAATAAAAAGAATGAAAGCTAATAAGCTCTACACAAAGACAATTTACACATGCTTTGTAGCAATTTGCTGTGGCAGCCCATTTGTCAACACAAACCTTTCATTTTAATAGTATTAATTTCGCCTGTATTGGGTTAAAATTTCGCTTACATTAGGCTAAAATCAAATTAAACTGTATTTGTCGTTATCGGTCGTTACAATAATGATCAATAATTGATGGAAAGATCTCAGATGCAGTCTTCGCCTTTGCAAAATCTAAGGATCTCGCTATTCTCAGCAAAATCTGATACATCATGTTACGATTTCGGCAGATGTGCAGACGTGCATTGCTTCTTACTGTTCAAACACGGCGAATTGCAAGTGCTGCCATACCATTGCCTGCATTTTTGTGTCGATTGTTACAGTCGAGCTATAGTATACAAACGCTAAAGTCTCCTTAAGGTAATTGTCCACGTGATTATCGTTGACCAATGTAATCAACCCACGCGTTAGACGTAATTCAGGTAACGGTTATTTATGGCAGCGCTATTCTTATCGCTGTGACGTCAGACTGCTGTTGGTAGGGGGTTGTCTGTAAAACCTGGACTGGGACATTTGGGACATTGGCAAACAGTGCAAACCCAGATCAGACGCCGCAGGGTTAAATGAAACAGTGTTGTCCCCGTTCAGGACCATTTTCTTAGCCTACACTCGGAGACAGTCTCCCATCAGTGCCTCAGCGCTTTGATTTTTTTTACTGTAATTATACTCACATTTTCTTTCAGATCTACAGAGAAGTTGCTTATAAAGCGAGAAACCGACAAGAAGTGCTGACCGGGTTGGATGAATTCTTAGACCAAGTCACCGTCCTACCCCCAGGGGAATGGGATCCAAAAATCAGAATCGAACCTCCAGATAAAGTTCCTTCTCAGGTATACATATCGTT
This sequence comes from Anodontia alba, assembly GCA_964016985.1. Classification (NCBI taxonomy): domain Eukaryota; kingdom Metazoa; phylum Mollusca; class Bivalvia; order Lucinida; family Lucinidae; genus Anodontia; species Anodontia alba. The sequence goes on from OZ024837.1 coordinate 15,712,752, forward strand.
AGTTCGTCTGGCATAACTCACTAGGACCAACATATTACTCCAGATATGAATAGTATTTAAAAAAGTTTTTTTTTCTCCACGAAAACATATATTGTGGGTACTCATTAGAAGCACCTCACCCACAACATATGTTTTCATGGAGAAATGAAAAAAATACCCATAATTTAGGTTGACAAAAAAAAGCAACAACAACAAAACAACAACAACAAAACAACAACAATAAAAAACAAAAAACAAAAAAACAACAACAAAAAACAACAACAAACAAACAGACAAACAAAACGAAAAAACAAAAAACAAAAAAAAAAAAAAAAACAACGTCTTACCGGGAACTATACCATCACAATCTCCAATATATAAACGAAGAAAGAAAACAAGAAAATGACCCCTGTTCCATATCGGTACAACTGAAGCCCTGACCAGCCCGCATATTCGCAGAGTCTGATCGGGGTCTTCTTTACAGGTTGATGGGAACTTGGCTTTAAAAATTACATGTGGGTCATTTTCCCTCGTATCTTATAATGTCAGTGTTACAAGTAGACATAAAATAGACTTAAACTACCAGGAATTATATAGCCGACTCTGTTGTTTATATAGGCAATAAAATAAAATTAAGACAATATTAACATGCTAAAATTATGGACCAGTGCTTCATTATCAGTCTGTTGATACAACAGGAGCTTGTAATTCGGTCAGAAATGCATGTTAGAATGGCCCAAATCGACTATCCTATAGGGTGAGACGAAGGCCCAAATCGACTATCCTTTAAGGCGAGCCGAAGGCTCAGGCTCGCCTTTTAGAATAGTTATTTTAACACGCATTTCTGACCCAATTTCAAGCTCCTGTGGTTAATATTACTATTACCTTTGTTTTATTTTTGTATCAGTATCAACTAGAATTATTAACATTATTATATTTACTCACTAGAGACTGGAGCTAGTCTATCCACTTATGAAAATGGGTTTTCTCTAGAGTAAGCCCTCTAAAATCAATGGCTAGAACATGGCTCCAGATAGGCCCGAACCGAGTAATCTTTTACAGTTTATGAGAAATTATTATATACTGTTGTTTAGTGATCTTACTGCTTTGACCTGTCACAAATCTAAAAAAAATATCAGAAAACGAACTGAAAACAACACATGCATCAAAAACACATAAAAAGACAATTATGTCACATGTCAGGGCTTAATTAAGATGTTTTTAATGTCATTACCAAAACACGCCTATTCAAATATATTGAAAATTTCACCACCAAAAAATGAAAATTTTCAGGTAAAAAACTCTGATATTTTTCATATTTCTGCTCAAAACATAGATTTTGAGTACTCGTTAGAACCGCCTCGGCGAGGCGGTTCTAACGAGTACCCACAATCTATGTTTTTGAGCAGAAATAAGAAAAATAATGTATACCCCTGTAAACCCCAGTTTTACTATATAAAAGGGGGGTTTAAGGGGTCAAAATTATATAGGCATGTTTTCGTTATGCACTGCTATGAAATAACCCGCAATCTGAGAAAAGGTACTTTCTGACATGTGCAGCCGACGAAGACTCCGATCAGCCTGCACAGTGATAGAGTCTTTGTTGTCTGCATGAAGAAACGTTGCATCCTTGGTTATCCAAAATGCGCATAGTGAAGATTCTGATCAGACTACACGAATGCGCAGGCTGGTCGGAATCTTCGTTGGGTGCACATGTCCGAAGGTATGTTTTCTGCCTGATGTTCCGGCTCAAATTTTGATATACAGCTCAACCTCAATAGCTCGAACACCGATGGCTTACCTTGGATGATTCGAACTCGTGTTGAGTCTCTATTAAATTCTTCCGATAGCTCAAGAAAACAAATATTTAGGGAGATTTTCTTGTTTTATCAAGAAATAGTTTGTTGTGTGTACTCGTTAGAATCGCCTCATCGGGGCAATTCTAATGAGTAAACACAACATACCATTATTGTATTCAAGATCAAATTGACTTCCCTAAATTATCATTATTTTCTTCCTGACCTGGCGCCATGATTAACCCCAAGTGGCTCGAACTATCCATATCTGGAATAAATTTCCATAGTCCCTAAGATGTTCGAGCCACTAAGGTTTTACTGCATACAATTTGATGTCATATTACGTTTTGGGAAGGTTTTACTCTCTTGCTGGCTGTGTGTGACCTTTCGTTGTATTTACTAAATTACTAGACTTGTCTGTGTACTTTTATACTCCTTGGAACCCGAATTAATTTCTATCTATTTGTTCAGTTTTGACCCCGAGCTAACTTCTAAACTTCGTTTTTATCACTGCTCTACCCCCAAACAGTATTTTTCTTTATTTTCATGCTTTTGAATCCCGAACAGAATTCCCTGCCTCTCCATTGTCAGGTCTGAACCCCCACTCTCTCTCCCCCCCCCCCCCCACACACACACAAAATGTATAACTTCAACTTAGATAATTGAGTTTTCGGTCACAGTGTCTGCCATCCTTTTTAAGATTTTGTCCTGTTTGATGCGGTGTTACGTACATATCCAGTAAACAGTGTTCGGACTGATCATATGTTTGTAATTTGGTGTTGCAACAGAATTAAGAGCGAGGTTTCGCGGGAGTAAAACTACCTTCCCCTGAAGGAGTTCTTCTTCTGACCTTATCAAGGCCATTCCTGTGTTTCAGTTCTTCTTTGTTCGTACGTTGATGGTTTCATATTTTATGTTTGTTTCCTCACTGTATCTTCCTCATCTCCTCTTCTGTCGGAGCCTTGGTGACCGTGCTTCGTGATTGTGGCATTTACTGGGTAGCTTCACTTATAGTTTTAACCCTTATCCTGCTGAATAATTAAGATGCCACGCCCATTTCTAATTTTCAGCCAATTAAGTTACTTGATCCGGATTTTTGCTATAAATTCACACACTTAATGGCAAACAGTGCAGATCCAGATCAGTTGGCTTCATCAGAAGCCAACTGATCTGGATCTACACTGTTTGCAAAGGCAGGGTATATCCGGGTTCAGCAGGACAAAGGTTAATTAAACAGCCAGTAAACAGTGTTAACCCATTGTAGACTGAATGAACTCCTCCACACTATATTCTGGAAGATTCTAATTTTTTATTGAGGTATGTCAGCCTATATAATTTAGACATTCTTAGAGAAAAAGGGTTGAACTATTTGCAAACGCTGGAGACCCTGATTAGACGCCGCGTTCTGCAGCGTCTGATCTGGGGTCTGCATAGTTTGCCAAGTACCCTTTTAGGGTTTTTTAGGTTACAATGGGTTAAAGGCATTTGGATGATGGTAGGATGAAAACACGATAAAGGCTAAGAAATTCTTCTCATTCATTGATAAAAAATCTGCTCGAACCGTACCCTGCGTTAAAAAAAAAAAAAAAAAAAAAAAAATAATGAGATAATTACATTAAAAAAAATACAAGTCTGGAAGAGTTAATTTTAGGTATTGAGTTTGACAGAATTCTCAAAACAAACGCAAAAAAGAATAAAAAAAAATCGTTTGACAGAAAACATATGGAACTTTTATGTCGAGGAATCATAATACATTAGCCGAGAAAAATGTATATCTTTAATGATCATAAAACAATCATTTAAACAGTAGAAAAACTGATATATTGTTATAATTTCTTGAAGGACACAGCATCATTTGTCATCTCTGAACTTCACAAGTTTAGCATGATGAATATAACACTTAGCATGCCGGGTTAAAATTTTCAGCAGACGACATACTGAAATAGTTGTCTTAATTTTCCCAGAAAAAAGGATTTGACATTTCATGCAAATTGTCTCCACTGGAGACAATTTGCATGGTATGTCAAATCCTGTTTTCTGTAGAAAATAAGAAACATCAATTTGTCGTCTGCTGATTTAGTCCGGAGGGTGGCAAAGGTTAAGAGGCGACGTTTATATAAACATTTTGTGTAAATTTGTGCAAGCATGCAAGTGTTTCTGGGTGATGGGTTACAGTTAGACAGTGACACAGTCTATGTCATACCAAACTTGCATGGAACACGTACATGTTCTTGTAACGACAAAACCTATTAACAAACGCGGGTACGTGCGTCGAGTGGGTATTTGAGCATAGTAACAATACAAATATACAGACAAATAAATCGGACAGTACATCACAGTGCCAGGAGAACTATACGAATTACAGTCGAACCTCAATAACTCGAACAGCAATGGCTCGTTTACCATGGCTGATTCGAACTCGTTGTCGAGTGCCTACGAAACTCTTCCGATAGCTCAAGAAAACAAATATTTAAGGAAATTTTCTTATTTTATCATGAAATTGTATGTTGTGTGTCGATGAGGCGATTCTAATGAGTACACACAACATACCATTATTTTATAGAAGATTGAAAGTCCTTCTCTGAATTATCGCCATTTGCTTCTTGACCTGGCACCAGGATTTAACCCTCAGTGGGGCGAACTACCCTTGTCACGAACAAGTTTCCGTGGGTCCAAAGATGTTCGAGCCATTGAACTTCGACTTGTATTTCCATAATTAAGAGTATCAGAACTTTTGCGTATTTTTGGAGTCTTTTTTCTAACTTTTTGACGCAGTAATCGGCCAAAATGTATATTTCAAGCAGTTCTGCAGTAGATATTGGCAAAATTGGTTGCTTTGAAAATGAGATCAGAAAGTCGCCTGGAGAACGTGTTGCCTTTATACTGGTCAAGACTTTGTACAATATTGGGTCAGTCATTTCAAAGACATGGAAGCTCTTACATGTAACATAATCTACCACATCCTTTCTGGTTTTAGACGTTTAAGAAGGACTGCTTTAAAATAACAACAACAGCAACATCAGCAGCAACAACAACAACAATCTATGGGCTTCAGAACATTAGCAGAACTGTATATAATATATACAGCCGAACCTCGATAGCTCGAACACCGATGGCTCGTTTACCATGGCTAATTCGAACTCGTGTTTGAGTTCCTACAAAATTCTGCCGATATCTTCTGAAAAGAAATATTTAAGGAAAGTTTCTAATCATAAAATTGTATGTTGTGTGTACTCATTAGAATCACCTCGTCGAGGCGATTCTAATGAGTACACTCAACATACCATTATTGTGTAGAAGATCGAAAAGATTTCCCTAAATTATCGCCACTTGTTTCCTGACCTGGCGCCATGATTAACTCTCAGTGGCTCGAACTACCCATACCTCGTTCAGTGGTCCCAAAGATGTTCGAGCCATTGCGGTTCGACTATAATAAAAAAAATCAATATTAGTCTCTATCCTTTAGTGCATCCTTTAAATAGTGCGAAGGTATTGGTATTGTTTATTGGCATTTGTACACAGAAATCTGGTCCCTTCAGTTGGTGCACCAATTCCGAAAGAGCTTGAAATAACTCCTGTCTGTCAATATAATTTCAGGAAGCCAGAAAAACACAGAAATCGCCCCTAGCGGCTGGGCCTCACACATCTGCCGTGCAAGAGGTGGTGCATGAATCACATTGCGACCCGACTCTAGTCAGAACTGGAAGGTAAATACCCTTTATACCTAAAAGATTCGGACAGACATGCCTGGGCAAACAGTGTCTGTCCGTGTAGTGAGATCCGTACACTTTGTCCAATAGCACTTAACCCATTTTAGACTGAATAAACTACCCCGCACTATATATTGGAAGAGTCCAGTTTTAAAAATAGGTATGTCAGGCTAGAAAAATGACTAAACTATTTGCAAACAGTGGAGACCCTGATCAGACGCCACATTCTTTAAGAGTAGACCCCTTTTCAGAGGCGGATTGGTGTGCTGGAAAGCAAACAGAAGTCACAAAAATTGTCTCCATTGTAAAATGGGCTGAAAATCTTCTAAGTATATCTTCCGCTTGAGTGCCCAGAAACACCCAGTCAAGTTTATTTCAGCTAAGAAGGTTTTACATTCTTTCCAACTAATTTAGTTATTAGTGCAGTCCGATTATCCGACTTTATTATTACATTCTATGTCATGATTATGGAGGAGCCTTGCAGTGGGCCGTAACATGTAAGGCCCTGTTCAGACTGAACAGTGCAATCATCGGTCGGTCGATCTCCGTCCGTAGTTGAGCTAAGCAGCCAAATTTACTTAATCATATATTTGCGCTTCTCAAGGCTTGATTCTCAAGGCTTGTATGCTTGGTATGCTTGTCAAGGTCTGTATACTTGTCAAGGCCTGCTTATTTGAGGATGATGTATATGTTAAGTTCGTCACGCTTTTATTAAGCTACATTTTACCCTTAAAGCGCTAACCACAATTCCAGCATTTGTTTTTAATTTTCAGAGAATTCAGGCTTGACATTTCATGTGAATCGTCTGCTTAGCAGACGATTCACACTAGGCAGACGATTCACATGAAATGCCAAGTCTTATTTTTCTCAGAAAAAATAAAACAGAAAATACGAGGTTATGTCGTCTGCTACAATTTTGCTCATCGCTTTCGGGGTTAACTGGAAACAACTACAACATGACAAGAAGGCCCAAATTCTGTACCTGAATAGCGAAACATCAGATCAGTCTGTGCATCCAGACATTCTTATCAGGGTTACATGGACGAACTTAAAGGCTCTCATCAGACTGCCAGGATGCGCATGTTAATACAGGCTGTCGCCCTGAGAGCCTTTTTTTCTCATGTTGTGGCCCAAATGATCATATAGGGTGAAAACTGGCAATATATACAGCCTTACTATCCGTGATCCCCTCAAGAATGTTGTATTTTTTTTTTTATTTTACTGAATAAAACTTGAAAATGTCAGCAGTTTTGAGATTTTCAGTTCCGTCGGTAACCCAACCTCCCCACTCACCCATCCACACCCTACGTCCCACCAAAAAAAAAAAAAAAAAAAAAATTCAAAATGTCGTCTGCTGAATTTTTACCCAGCATGGTAAGCATAAAGAAATGTTCTCAAAGTATCTGTTTTCCTGTATTTTTCAGACCGTTTGGTGGACTAATAGCCGACATCAGACGTAAGCTTCCCTGGTATGTTAGTGATTTCCGGGACGCTCTTCACATACAGTGTATTGCTTCAACCATCTTCTTATTCCTTGCCACCTTGACTCCAAATGTGACGTTCGGCGGTCTGCTTGGACAAGCTACAGATCAGTATATGGTAAAATAATATTATAGGAGCCGGGATGCAGCATTTCAAACGAGATTGTCTGAGCGCCCAGCGAAGACTCAGGTCAGCCTGCGTATCCGCACAGTCTGATCAGTGTCTTCGCAGGGCACGCTGTGGGTAGCCAAGGATCCTATGCGTCTTCAGCTGGAGGACAGCGAAAACTCTCAGCCGGCCTCGGTGGCTCAGTTGGATGCGCCGCCCGACTGGAGACCAGGAGGTCGCGGGTTCAACCCCCGCCGAGGTCGGCAACATTCTTTCGTGGAGATTGATCATGAAATATTTTCTACGGTCATTCTCTCCCTTCCGCTGATTCAAGAAGGGCAGTTGTCAGTTTCTGGCGAAAGAATGTGCACAATACTGGTTAACCGCTTAGAGGACTAAGCCTGCCCAGTAAACGTGTGGTTAGGTAAACTGACCGCGCTCGACATGACCCCATTGGGTTGACTGGGCCGTAAAACCCCAATACAAACAAACAGCGAAAACTCTGATCAGACTGCGCGGATGAGCAGGCTGATCTAAGTTTTCACTGGGCGCACATGCAAACTTGTAGGAACGGCTGTACCCCGGCTCACATGTGCTATTGACATATAATTCCAACTGAGCTAATTTACTGCTGTATGATTGGTCGAAAATGAAATTAAAAAAGGTTTTCATACTTTGATAAATCAACTAAGCAGAATTCTTGGGGAATTTTGTTTGCGTAGATTTCTAGAATAAGCTATTTAAGCCCCAAGTTTTCAATATTATCGTGACCGAGTTGGAATCATAAAAAATGAATTTTATTTTTTTTGTGGATTATTGTGGCTGATAAATGCTAGTAAATTATACAAAAACTGAATATAGCCCACTGATATAGCGACTCACATTCTCAATAAAACTGAATATGACCATTCACATTCTGAATAAAACTGAATATAGCCCACTGATATAGCCACTCACATTCTCAATAAAACTGAATATAGCCCACTGATATAGCCACTCACATTCTCAATAAAACTAATGAATATAGCCAACTGACATAGCCACTCACATTCTCAATAAAACTGAATATAGCCCACTGATATAGCCACTCACATTCTCAATAAAACTGAATATGACCACTCACATTCTGAATAAAACTGAATATAGCCCACTGATATAGCCACTCACATTCTGAATAAAACTGAATATAGCCCACTGATATAGCCACTCACATTCTCAATAAAACTGAATATAGCCCACTGATATAGCCACTCACATTCTCAATAAAACCCTTCGGGCTGCCGGCCGCATTCAGTTTGAGTGATTTGCCTGCGTTTTTTTTTTTCAGTAATGCAGGTTGTGTACGTAGAAACAACGGTATCTGTTTACAGGCTTAAATGTTGGAAATGCTGACGTCACTGCGACGTCGAAACAACTTTGTGTGCTTACTGGGTTAAATGTTGAAAAATGCGAACATAACAACACAATCCAAATTACGTTGTTTCGACGTTGTGTGTTTGATGGTTTGATGGGAAAGAACTAACAATTTATCTGACCTATTGTAATTTCTGTATTTTCCAGGGGACAATGGAGTGTATCTTGGCAGCTGCTGTCACCGGTATCTTATTTGCTCTATTTTCTGGTCAACCACTCAACATTCTTGGTAGCACTGGTCCAATGTTAGTGCTAGAAATGATCCTTTATAATTTCTGCCAGTAAGTAAACAGAGGCGTAGAAAATATTCTGTGCCTTAAATTAAATTTACATTTCACTCTCTTAATCAGCTGACAACCAATAAGTTGTGTTTTTCTAATTAAGCTGAAGTTCAATTTAACCTTAACCACGCTTTGGGTAAATTTAGCAGACGATAAATTGGTAATTTTCTTATTTCCCCTAGAAGACAGGATTTGACATGTCAAATCTTGTTTCCTGGAAAAATAAGAAAACAAATTCAAAATGTCGTCCACTATAAATTTCATCCAGAGTGCTAAGCGTTACATTTCCTTATTTTTTGGGAAAAATCTATAATTCGTTTAAAACAGCAGCCCTTGTTATAGCCAGCAGGCGAAAGTTATAGGAAAAATGACTGTTTTTCAATGTCTGATAGTATCTGATTTGCTATCGCTGAATCCCCTTCCCCACCCACGCCACATCGCCACCCCTTTCCAGTGAGCCGTCACCTAAACTAAATCTGTTCTAAGAGAGATTTTAAAAAATTACTATAAATAGAAACATTGTAGTTATCTAGACTTTAAAAGCTAAACTCTTGATTCACTGCTTTTTTAGTAAAACAGTGCAATCAGGGGATGAGATGAGTAGAAATTATGAGAACCTTTACGTATTGGGTGTGGGTGGGGTCGGGGAACAATATTTACCCTAAATATTCGGACAGACAGGCCTGAGCAAACAGTGTAGACCCAGATCAGACGCCGCAAAAGGGGCGTCTGATCCGGGTCTCATTGTTTGTCACTCATTTAACAGTTTCCAGTCACACCAACGGAGGGTAAAATGGACTTTTTATATCAAGTTTTCGGAAAAGTATGGAAAGGAGTTAATGTGTCCGAATATTTAGGGTAAATACACTATCTCTGATCTATTTCTAGTGATGCAGGTTGGGACTACATGCCACTACGATGCTGGATTGGTCTTTGGACAACATTCTTCCTTTTACTAGTCGTTGCCTTCGATCTCAGCGCCCTCGTGCGATATATAACTCGGTTTACAGAAGAAAGTTTCGCCTGTTTGATTGCAATCATCTTTATTTATGAGGCTTTCAAAAAGCAGTTTCACATCGTTGATCATTATGGTATCAACCCTAACCCGGATATACCAATCAGCCACGAGTGTGACTGCTACCCGCCGGGGTATAAACCGTCAGTGGACAATATGGCGTCAGCGAACATAACGAATGTGACGGCAGCAACGACGATAATGACGTCAGGACTGGTTTTAAATATTGACTCAGGTATTCCGTGCATGCATGTGTATGTTTGCTTCTTAATACAAAGCATTTTCAACAGTCTATATTTTTTTATTTTTCACAGAGAAAACCGTATCTCCATATCTATCTTTTGCAATTTCATGTAAATTTTCTCCGGAGGGAGACATTAGTCATGAAATGTCAAATATCTCGAAGTCCAAAGGACTCTCTTAAATACTTCGTACCCATAGTGCCACCCAATACTACTTTCGAGATATCCGTACCTCGACATGTCAGCTTTGCAAAATTAAAAAAAAAAAAAAAAAAATTAAACGAACAATCACATTTCAAAAATTGATATGTAATTTGACTCTTAAAATTAGAGATATATTGAAAATATTGTGGAAAAGAGGAGAAATTGCTCCTTAGGAGCAATTTCTCCTCTTTTCCACAATACATTGTATTTTGTTACCTGATGTTAAGTTTCCATATTAAAACAAGGACCAGATTTTTACTTCGAGATAAACGGTTATTCGAGATAAGCGAGGTCGAGATAACGAGAGTCCACTGTACAACAATAAAGAGAACACAGCACGAAATATAGCTTCAGTGAGAGCGACAAGGCCCAACAAATAACGAACAATTTCTGAACCACCGCACAGTAGAAGCTACCCAATGGGTTAACTCGATAATGCAAGAGCCAAAGCTTCACCCTGGCTTCATATCTTGCACAAAAAGACAAAATAATACAAACCTATTTTCTGGGAAAAATAATATAAAAAATCAGTCTGTTACCAGTTCAGTTGAATTTGATGAGTGTGCTAGAGGTATAATTATAAAATGAGCAAAACTTAAATTCCAGAGATATCCTGAAAGGGCAACAGCCCTCCTAACTTTAAATAAGAGTTTAGTTACATGAAATTACTATGCAAAACAGCACATCGTCGAAAACAGAATAAACAAACGAATAGAGAACTGAACTAACAAACAAACAATCACACTTTTTGTATGTTGTAGAAAGAAAAAAAATGGCTTCTTTGTAGTACAGCTAAAGTCCATGTATTTTTAATTTTGTTTGTGTTGAGGTTTTACGGCCCAGTCAACCCAATGGGGTCATGTCGAGCGCGGTCAGTTTACCTAACCACACGTTTACTGGGCAGGCTTAGTCCTCTAAGCGGTTAACCAGTATTGTGCACATTCTTTCGCCAGAAACTGACAACTGCCCTTCTTGAATCCGCGAAAGGAGAGAATGACCGTAGAAAATATTTCATGATCAATCTCCACGAAAGAATGTCAGTATTTTTAATATCTTTGATACTACTTCGTTTTCAGATGTGACGGAAGCAGTGTACAATACATTTACGAACGTAACCACCTCTCCGATCAACGCCACTACCACTCCCATCAACTGGACGTCACTTTCGGAAGAAATGTGCGATAAACTCGGTGGTGTGAAGATTGGGGATGGATGTGACAACCATATTGTTCCTGATGTATTCTTTCTTTCCATGCTTTTGTTCTTCTTCACATTCGGAATAGCTTGGTTTTTGAAAGAGTTCAAGACCAGCGGATACTTTCCAAGTTTTGTAAGTATGCATGGATTTTAATTTAACATGACGCCTGAGTAAAATATCCCTATCATAAGGTCGATAAGCGAGTACTACCGACAAAGCAATATGCCGGTGTTTAGTTAACTCTTTCACCGCTGACTTTCTGAAATAGGCTTTTCCATTTATGAAGTTTGACATGTCCATTGTTGTACATTGGAATTTCAGTCAAAAAACAAGAATAGAGTGTCAAACAATGTAGATCCTGATGAGACGGCTCATCACGAGCCGTCTCATCTGGATCTACACTGTTTGCAAAGGTATCTGGATTGGTCTGTGGGGATGAATGGGTTAATTCCCTTCGGTCAAGGACCACTAGTCAGTACGTGCGAGTAAGTTCTCTGTAAACACCGAAAGGCTATTAGAGCAAATATGAATAAACTATAATTAACATTGACGAAGCATATTAAAGATTTTGCAGTTTAATACATGTTAAACAATGCTTATGAATGAGAGGCTATAGGAACGAGAGATACATTGGATACATAATTATTAATACCTAAACCTAACAAGTTAAAAGTAAAATGTCTCTCGGTACTACATTATAGTTTATATTTCTTTATATTAGTGATCTTTAAGACCATTCGGGGATTTCAGAAAAAAAGTATATATAAGGGTCACTGATGAAGCCCAGTTTGTCGAGACTAGGTAATCTTGTCCAGAAAACATGACACTTCAGCTGTTTTCAAACCCATTGTGAGTGAGGTCATTGCTCTTAAGGTTCATTCCTTTTAGAAACTGTCTTCTCAACAGCTGCGGTCGTAAAACGTCTCCCCTTAGCTCTCTCTAGTGTAGGAATACGACGAAATTTACACCTGAAAGTGCCGGCCTCGGTGGCTCAGTTGGATGCGCCGTCCGACTGGAGACCAGGAGGTCGCGGGTTCAACCCCCGCCGAGGTCGGCAACATTCTTTCGTGGAGATTGATCATGAAATATTTTCTACGGTCATTCTCTCCCTTCCGCTGATTCAAGAAGGGCAGTTGTCAGTTTCTGGCGAAAGAATGTGCACAGTACTGGTTAACCGCTTAGAGGACTAAGCCTGCCCAGTAAACGTGTAGTTAGGTAAACTGACCGCGCTCGACATGACCCCATTGGGTTGACTGGGCCGTAAAACCTCAACACAAACAAACACCTGAAAGTCCAAGTGCCAGTGTTCCTGGTGTGCACTAGTCACGGGACTGGTTACCGGTTCTTATACAAGTTCGTTATCTTCTGACTTCTCTGTGTGTGCATTTGTTTTTAATGGCACACAAACCTTATAGTAAAGTTGAAATGCTATTACCCAGATCAGGGGAAATACGGACGAAGTGGGGAAATTACGGGCAGAGAGGGGGAAAATACGGACAACATTATAATAACCGTTGAGAAAGTACGGACACTGGATAATTTATATAATCCGTGAAGTGTGTAGGAAAATTCGGGTTAATAGAAACAGGGCTAAAATATGTGGAGTCTGAATAATTCATACTGCTAAACCATACAACTAAACCCCGCGAATTACTGCTAAGATTCTTCAATGGAACGAAGAAATCATACGTAATACTCAAAACAGCGTTGTTTGTCGATTCCAAAATTGTCTAGAACATACCTGTCCGTATTTTTTCGTATGTGCTGAAATGGTAGGTAAACTACGAGCAGTTTACTTTTTAACTAATAACATAAAAATGAATCTTATTATCGGGAAAACTTTACAAGAAGTGAAAATTAAAACATCGGAGCTCTGTTTACAAACCACATGACACACCGATGTAAGTAACCTAGTTCAAAATATTGCAACGATTTTTTTTTGTTTTAAAATTTCTAGCTCTCTGTTGTTTTCAGGTAAATGAAAACACAGCTGGAGTGCCCCCGATAAAACAAAAATAAAACACCCTTGTATATAAGCCTAATATTAATTGTATACCTACATTAAGAATAATATAAAGTGCTGTTTCAAGAAGGAAGGGAATAGTTGCCGTTACACAAATGGACGACCAGTAATATGGATTCGGATACATCTGTCCTTATTCACCCTACTTTAAATTTTCTGGCCTTTTTGCGATCTTTGAGTCCGTTCTGGAATTTTGAAAATGTATATGAAGGTCACTGATGAAGCCTAACTGGTCGAAACTAAGTAGTCTGTACAAAACAAAAAGACACTTTAGCAGTTTTCAGTTTTTAGTTTTGTATGTTCGTCGTTCACAAGGGTCATTTCTTTTAGAGTGTATTTTTCTTATAAAATCTATTTATCATAAGATTGTCATATGGATTATTGACACTGTTTAAGTCCTTTCAACTATAAGTTGTTTATATCGGGATGGTTAGATGTGTCTTTGCGTACAATTGGCCATCTTTATACACTCTATGTCGCTTTCACTAAGTACCACCAAGGGCATGTTGAGAATGAACTAGATATTCTAATAACTTGAAAGTTCAATTCCATGATCCGATCGGGGTTGAGACACGGCACACAGCATGTTGGTTGAGAACAGTAATTACGTGAATTACCAATCCATTAAATCAAATTAACCTTTACCGCTCTTTGGTCTAAGTCAGCAGACGAAAAATTGGTGATTTTTTTTCTCATTTTTCCCAGAAAACACGATTCGACATTTCCCGCAAATTGTCTCTGTTGGAGACAACCTGCATAAAAATGTCGAATGCTGTTTTCTAGGAAAAGAAAGAAAATATTTCAAATTTTCGTCTGCTGACAATTTACCCAGAACGCTAAGCGTTAAATGATATTAATAAAGCTAAATTATCGAATTCCGAAAGCTTCAAGTGCAATAGCAAGGAAACAAATACAAATGAAGAAGGAACAAGAAATACTTTTAAAAAGACAATCGGCACAGATTAAATGGAAGGGTGTTACGATTGCTCAATACAAATAAGCCCGTAGGTCATGTCTTTTCAAATATTCCTTATCCCAAAATTAGATTTTACATTCCTTGAAATCCCATTCTTCTAAATGAAAATGTCAAAATATCCCAATAATCCCACCAACACCCAAGAAAACGTAGATACTTATGTAACTAGGAATTTCTTGTTCGCATCAGTCAGTGTCAAAAATGGAATATAATGATGCCACAAAAATAATTTTGCAAATAGATTGTCAACCTTACCGCGGACCCAATAACACGTTGGGTCCGAGATTTTACTGATAATGTGCAACAAATTAGGATATTGGAGGAAACATGATTTGCTCACCATAATGATTAGGCACAGAATGAATGTATAGTAGAGCCAAGATTAAAGGATACGTTTCGTGCACATGGGTCTAGGTCTAGACATGGAATAGAAGTCAGAGTGAACTAGAAGTTAACTGCCAACTGAGCAATTGTTAACTAGGGTGTGCACTATCGTGTAGGAAACCAAAGGGGTAATGGTATGTGGGACGATAGTGCACTAAGGCTGTCTTCTGAAAGTTATCAAAATATACTCGCGTGAAACAAATATTTTCATGTAATCACGTTATCTGATTTTGGAAACATTCTGCTAATGACGGGGTGCTTTAAAATGACATGTCATATTCTACTTTATCACAAGATAAGAATTAAACAAAAATAATAATAAATAGAAAAACAATATTTACATTATTATTAATAAAAACAAAATTATGATATATAGATAACAATCAACAGTACTTGTCACTGATATGAAAAACTCTAGATCTGTAGCGAAAAATGATCTATGACTTTCATATGGACTTGTTCATTACTTATATTTTGCCTTCAAATTTACTCCTATGTACAGACGTTAAAAAGACAGATATAAAACAAAACAAATAAAAGTCTCTAATCAACTTGTAAAAGTGAGAATAAGACAAATCATCATGCGCATGTTTACACATCACCAACATGAAGATGTAAATTGAAAACTTTTGGAACATTTTGTGCTGCATTTGTTTTACTCGCATTGTTTCCAAATTTGAACAAGCTCATTTGGAAACCTGTTGACTTCGGTCTGTGCTGTTTACTCATGCTTGTTTGTCCGAAAATACTTTGGGCAAATATGGTAAACTGCTTTCGTCTAATATCACTAACTGCCACTGGTCCATTAAAAGAGAACTAGCCCTAACGATATTTGTTTTAAAACGAACATTAGACACCTGTTAAACACCTGTCAAAGCACCGATATGTCTTTTTGTCATTAATTTATGGCTTCTGTTTCATTAAAAGTATATCTAGGTTCTGGAGTTAAGGCTTGAAAAATAATGTTCGCATATCAGTTTTCATACATCAGCTGGAAAGCGTCACATTGCATCTCAAATAAGTATAAAAATAAATTGGAATACGGCAAAAAAAGGAAGAAAAAAAAGACCACTTGATTACAAATCATATATGCCATATGGTGAGAAAATGTATTCGGATATATACATCCAGTGAGGACAAGATCAGCCTGTAGATCCGTGCATCCTCAGAAATGTTTGTGCTGAATAATACCGTATTCGACCTAATTACCGCACCGTGCGCTTAGGTTTTTCAAAACTGCTGGAAAAACTTTTAAAATATGTACCCACCTATATTAAGGGTACATTAAAAAAGAGATCAGCGAAAGACTTGTCTAATTATACTTATTCGATTTTATTTCTGATTTTCTTTACAAAAGCATATGTTGTGGGTACTCATTTGAATTGCATCGACAAGTCGATGCAATTCAAATGAGTACCAACAACATATGCCTTTGTAAAGAAGTAGAGAGAAAATATACTTGCTGTAATATTGCCTGACTGTGCGCTTATAGGGGTATGTGCGGTAATTAGGTCGAATACGGTATATCACCATAAACTGACTATAAGCTGTCAGACTCAACAAGACAATAAACAGGGCTTATTTGATACCCCACGCAAAGTAATGACTGCCTCCTGATAAATATTTAGCAAGATAAGAATCAGAAACCAAAACCTAACGGACGAAAAACAACGTGAAACCCCCCACAAACAAATGGGGTGGGGTTATATAAAAAATAAAGTTGAAAAGGCAGCAACAAAATAATACAATGTGCAGCCGTCCGAAAGCGGCTAACGTAACGTCCGAAAATCGCTGTTCAAAACCCTATAATTGCTTACGGAATAATAGGACGACGCACATGCTGTAAACAGTTTATTCCATAAAACTACATCTTGCGGGAGGGTGGGGCGCGTGGGAAAAGTGGGTATGAAAGTTCGTTTTGCGGGGAACATAATAAATTGTACACGCATTTCAGCCAGTCAGCCTTAAGGAAATTGTTTTAATATGAACGCTGAATATTGTTAAATCTCTAATTTGTCAATGGCTATGTATATATGTGAAAACGAAATGCCCATACCTGCACTGCAAATGTGCAATTTGGTCTAGGCCATTTCTGTTTGCACATAGGTATAGTTTATACAAACTTAGTAAATTAAAATATATGAACAACTGATTTTAAGTAAATGAAATTAAATAAAAAAGATGAATGAATGATTTTAAATAAATACACTTTATAGATAAATACCTTTTATAAATATAAAGTAAATTTTGGTCTGCCAATATTTAAATTCACCAGGTTCATTACTAACATGACTAAATGGTGCTTGGGCACGTTTATAATATGTGATAATCTGTTACAAAGTGTTACGACTCATTAAAGGCTCCATATTCCTCAAAATTAGACATTATTTTTTTATCCAAGAAAGGTTTAATAAATTGATATATGGTATTAATATGATCATAAAATGAGGCGCCTGGCAGCCTGTAAAATTTCAGTTAATATCTCGTTTTTGAAATGAAATAATTTTTATCGTATCTCTGAATTAATGTCGGCAACATTAATTCAGAGATACAATAATCAAAGCGCCAAAAGGCACTGAAATGACAGATTCTATCAGAAATTCATGCCGGGGTTCGCTATTTTAAAGGACAGATTTTTGAAAACCCGTCCAATAAAAAGGTTTCACATTTGTTTAAAAATGTAGTACTACAAATTCAGATATCAAATGCTTGCAGAGGTATATATATATAGTGCCATGAAGTTCCACTTGATGTTTTGAAGTTTCAAAAGAAATATTTTGTCTCAAAATGTTGCAAAAAGCCAGTTATCACATGCAATAAAGAGCTAAAATTGTGATAAATTCTCTTCAATAACTTAATACCTGTACTTAAAAAATGGTTGCAAATGACGGCATTAAATTTGCTGTGCAAACCTGCAAATTTAAAACAAGATGCGAACCTTTCGTTGGGTTCTTTTTAAAGAAGCCAACTTGTTGTCTACTTTCACTTTCACAATCGAGCGTTCAATAAGAGGAAATAACCAAAGTAGCAATAGAGATTTTCAACACTTTCCTTTTTTTCTGATAAATAGTTACACTTTAAACCCAAGCATCCTTTTTATTAAAATGCCGCAGATAAAATATTTTAATGTTAAGCAAATCAACAACAGCGAGATTACATCTTGTAATGTTTGACTAAAGCCCTGTCCCTTTAATCCGACAGTATTGAATTTTTTACACACGTCAGACAAATGGGCAAGTGCTCTGTGTAAAAGTTTTATCATACCATATTTTGAAATATTGTCTTTATTTTCCCAAGGAGACAGCATTTGACATTTCATGCTAGCTGATTCCTCATTTGAGACAATTTGCATGAAATTATGTTTTACGGTAAAAAATATCTGCTAATTTTTGACACGCGGATTATGAGGCAGCGCCTGTTCTATTAATAGCTAACAACAAATTGCGCAGATCAACCTTACAACCTATATATCTAACGCACTCAGATAATATCGGAGAAAACACTTTGCAGCATGATTATGAGCACAGCCTTTTTTTCTTTTATTATCAAGCATAAAAAATCTTCAGAATCTAATTTGGAGAGTAATAGCTGATTAGACAGTGTTTATATTGCTGGTAACAGTGGCTTACGGTCTAGTTTCTCGCGCCACGTCTTTAGTCCAGCGCAGGCGTATTGATACACAAGTATTTTGATATGTTAACCCTTAGACTGCATACAACGACTGTAGCAGATGTCAATTTTATTTTTTGTCTTATTATATCAGAGAATTTCATGCGATTCATCCGTTGGCAAACAATTCATATGAAATGCTTAGTCTGGTTTTCTCTGCAAATAAGGGAGAATTCTGAATGTCGCCTGCTTTAAAAATTGCACGGCGCTATAAAGATATTAATAGCATCGGACTACATTTTGAGCGGACACATATTTCAGTGGTAGTGAAAGCCGGAAGCAACTTGAGAGCCGGAAGCAACTTGAGAACGCTTCTGCCAGCAAGGAATGACAGATAGAAATCTGTCATTAAAAATCATTTCATTTTTGATCCAGTTCAAGAACGAGACTAAGTGAAATTTAAGAGGCTGTCAGGTTTCCACATTTTATGATTGTATTAATACCATATATCAATTTATTAAACCATTTTTGGATAATAAAATCTATATTTTTGAGGAATATGGAGCCTTTCATGACTACAGCTGACCCCATCACCCAGTCAATACCTGACAGATTGGTCGTCAAATTAGTTCATCACATTTGCACAAAGTGATATGAGAATTTTGTTGTCTCATTGCAGTCGTTCATACCGTTCAATACACATACTCTTTATGTCATATGTGGGCATTTGAAGGCCCAGTTTATCCTGCGCATTCAGTCTGATTAGGATCTTCATTACCCGTGTGCGGAAACACTAAATACTGCAGACACACCACGGAAACATGCCTATATAATTTTGACCCCCTTAAACCTCACTTTTATATCGTAAAACTGGGGTTTACAGGGCTATACATTTATTTTCTTATTTCTGATCAAAAACACAGATTGTGGGTACTCGTTGGAACCGCCTCGCCGACAATCTATGACAATCGCCGACAATCTATGTTTTGAGCAGAAATATGAAAAAATATCAAGAGTTTTTCATCTGAAAATTTTCGGTTTTTGGAGGTGAAATTTTCTATATATTTGAATAGACGTGTTTTCGTAATGATATCGACGCACAAGAAGGTCCTATTCAGATGTGCATTCTGATGGGTGTCGTCGATATTTGCATCTGGTGAAGGAACCTTTTGAAATAAAAAAAGAACAAACGACGAATTGAATTTATAATAAACAAACTAAATACTATGTTTTATTTACTGCATAAGACTCACTGATAACCGACCAGCATACAAGATAAAGGGGTAATTATTATTATTATTGCAGTCGAACCTCGATAGCTCGTTTACCATGGCTAATTCGAACTCGTTTTTGAGTCTCTACGAAATTCTTTCGATAGCTCAAGAAAACAAATATTTAAGGAAATTTTCTTATGTTATCGTGAAATTGTATGTTGTGTGTACTCATTAGAATCGCCTCATCGAGGCGATTCTAATAAGTACACTCAACATACAATCACTGTGTAGAAAAATCGAAAAGATTTCCCTAAATCATCGGTATTTGCTTCCTGAACTGATGCCATGATTAACCCTCAGTGACTCGAACTACCCATGTCTCGAACGAATTTCCATGGTCTCAAAGATGTTCGAGCCATTGAGGTTCGACTGTATTATTATTATTATTATTATTATTATTATTATTATTATTATTATAATACATACAGAGAAGATACGACTCTTCAGATGCTGCCCCTATAGTATGGCATACATTCTCTAGTTACCTTGAGTGTTTAGACAGATAAATCTGAACAAACAGTTTAGACCCAGATCAAATATAGCTGAATGACCAGTGTCTACACTGTCTCCCACTCATCCTGAAATTTTTAGACAGTAAAATAGGCGTGTTCAAATCTTAGGATAAGTGTGGTAAAAAGTTAAGGTGTCTGAATACTCAGGTTAAATATGGCATTTCTTTTTGTTCGCAGTTAAGGCCCGGATCATATATAGAAACGTATCAGTTACATGTTACACCTGGTTATAATACTAAAGATCTTTTTTCCAAATGTTAGTTTTAGTCGCGTTTTTCAATTCCTGTATCTTACAAAAAAGTAACCCTACTGTATATATAAAGCTTGGATATTGGTTCATACAAAACTGCTGTATAACAATTCGAAACTAATTGCATTTCGGAAAAAAATGCATGCATTTTGCATGATACAAAAAAATAACAACAACAACAAAAAGAAACAAAAAAAAAAAAAAAAAAAAATTATAACAGATAAATTATAACCACTCGTCTCTACAGTGGATGTCTGAATATAAATTAGCACTGATTGTTTAAATTCTTGTCGCATTTTGTAAAACGGCGTATATTGTACATTTTGCATGAAGACATGGAGTGAACACCAAGTTAACAAATCAACACTTTCTAGTGAACACTGTAGTCTACCCTGAGCTTCACTATTAGTGAACACCTTCACTATTAGTCTACCCTGAGCTTCACTGTTAGTGAACACCATGTCTAAATGTAGTGAAACCCGTGTTCACAAGGGTGTTACCTGTAGCACTGTTCACTAGGGTGTTACCTTTAGCAGTAACATAGCAGTACTGTATTTTCTTTTCATCTCTTATAATACAGCATGATCCTAAGTCTTTGCTGTTTTCATATACTATATTCGTCGGGGTAGCGAGGATTTTTATCAAACCGTACTTTGTTGAGACTACTGTGTATCTCTAGGTTTTCTCTCGTTTTCTTGTGGCACGCAATGAAGCTTATAAGTAACGACATTCGCAAGTTTGAATGGACCTGATCACCTGACAGCAGTCGTGTTCACCGTCGTAATCTAAAAATAAATTTGGAGGGTTTAAAGCGTGTCAAATTTGATTAATGAAACAAAACTTGTAAGCGGTCGTGTATCGCTTTATCAACATCACTGAACGATCGCTGGAGCTGACAAGATTCCGTGGTCAATGCAAATTCACTGTATACGGTCTTTCAAACAAACAATAAAAACTTTCATACGACAGCACTCCTAATAATTACATGAGCTCTTGAGACCTACATTATAGTGCCCCGTGTAGAACGGAAGGTAAAGAAAATAACTACTAATGCAAGTTACTTGACCCTTACTATATCGGATGCGCTTTTATTGACCAGATGAATACCGAAAAATGTAGGACAAAACCAAAATCATAATGGCTAACGCCGAAAAAAATAGAGTAATATCAATTCAGCATCGAACTGGTCTAATATAAATTATAGTTATGATTTCTTGTATTCAAGGTGTCAGTTCCTTACAGTGTTTAGGTAAGTTTCAATTGATCAGCTGTAATTTTGCGATGAAAACGTATTTCTGGGTTACTTCCTTCCAGGTTCGACAACTCTTGAGTGATTTTGCTGTTCTGATTTCAATCGTAGTCATGGTTGGTATTGATATGGCCATTGGAATAGGAACGCCGAAATTGGAGGTGCCGACAGAATTTGTCGTGAGTATATTGCAGAAAATTTTATAACATTGATCAAATATTGCCTTCAGTAACGATAAAATTTTAATGGGAATGTATACACTTGGTGGACACAACCATTTTTGACAAGGGAGACAACATTTGTAATTTCCGGTTTTCTTTCCCGTAGGTCAGTCCCCTCTGAAAAAGGATCGTCCCGAAAAACAAAGGGAATTATTTTAAGAAAAACAACAACAACAAAAAAACAAACAAACAAAAACACGATAAGTGGCGTAGCTAGAAACACCAAGGAAAAAGGAAAAAAATGTTGAAAAAGTCTCCCTAGAATTGCTTCTAAAACAGATACTACTCTTAAAGGAAAGAATTCTTTCCTTTAAGAGTAACCCCTGTTTTAGAAGAGATAAATTCTTTCCTATAAGAGCAGTACCTATGGTAAAGAAGCAGACTATTTTATATTCAGGTCTCTTTACTGCAAATATTTTTCTTACGCATTGTGAGTGCGCATATGTCACTCATACGAATACGTAACAGATGTGTTACCTATGCGTACGATTGTACACATACATAACAGTTACATATGTGTATGAGTGTCTCATGTCGAATTTAGCACGTGTGCAAATGATACGAAATCTTCACATCTTATAAAATTGAAAAGAAAAATCGATACAGTTGGGTTGTGTAGAACGGACGTAGCGACTGATCAGGATCTACACTGTTTGGCATTCATTTTGTCCCATATCAAGGTGAAGTAAGGTGTTATAATAGCAATATGAGGGCTAATCTGAGTCTCCATTGCTCTCATGTGACTAATGCTATTTTTGTAGTTTTTTTTTCAAGGCACGACTCATATACAAACGTGTATACATTTATAGCAGATTTCCATTGTCAAAACAAAAGATATTGTCGGTTAAAGTGTACCAGTAGTACCAGTAACAACATTTACAACAAGCACGGACACTGATCCTTAAAGGGCAAATATAAAGAAATTTAAAATATTCCTGGTTTTCAGGGTGTTGATAGAATGCTTTAAGAGAATTGTTTTGTTGAAAACCCCATCAAAAAATTCCAATCCAATCAAAAGTTATGGTGATTAATTTACGATGCCTACCTTTTTTCCTGTTAGAGTAACCTCCCTTGGATTGTGTATTGATTAAGGCCCACAATGCAATATTCTGTGATGTCATAGTGGAACTTAAATTTTAAATTGAAATTTTAAACAGGAATATTCTGCATTTCCTTATATGCTACACAGTTTTTCTCCTTAACCATTATTGAAATTGGTCTCTGTCCACAAATAAGCCCATGAATAGAGAATTTAACTCAAAATTTAATCTGTTA
Organism: Anodontia alba; assembly: GCA_964016985.1. Lineage (NCBI taxonomy): Eukaryota > Metazoa > Mollusca > Bivalvia > Lucinida > Lucinidae > Anodontia > Anodontia alba. The sequence continues at coordinate 15,735,953 of OZ024837.1, forward strand.
TTTAAATTTAAAGCTAAATTTTAAAATGTTTAAAACTTGACTAATATTAAATTTTTCGTAAGTTTTTTTTAATAATAGTGAATTTTGGGTGTATATCATATAAATGAATACCCAAAAAAGTCAATTTTGTCTAATTGTTAAGCATTGTAACTGGATTTTAAATTATTTAAATGAAATTTTTAAATTTGAAATGTAACACTTTAAACGGAAAATAAGAGCTAAATTCCTATGTATATTAGTTTAAAGGAGCTGAATAAATTAAACAAATTGAAAACTGAATTGATGCAGATTAAAGAGCAAAAAATATTGGCAATTTAAAAAAGTTTAAAATTTTACTGTTCCCTTATGATGTCATAAAAAGGCTCATGAATATTAATGAGGCAGCCTGAATTCAATCCTCTTGGATGTTAAATATCAAATTTCAAATCGCAATATTTCAGAAACCGTTTAAGATAATTTGATGCGGTTTTCGGCAGCCACCTCCTTACTGAAGTGCCCTTAAATATTTAGTAGAATTAAAACCTTTATATTTGCCCTTTAAATTAAATGCTTCAGCTGCAATTCGCATGAGGGTCCTATAATGTCCTTGCAAAGGGGTTAAAAGAACATTGCCATACTTCAAACTACAAGTTTCAATTATAGGCTATTAGCGACATGAACGTTTTCCATTGAACACAAAAGTTTGTTCTACATATATAGATGCCAAAACATTAGAGAATGGCTGTGTGTAAAATAAAACATACATACCAAGAAACAAATCGGTCACAGTAATCGTTCCCGAAAAAGTGACCTCTACTTGATGTAATGAACAGGAGTTACATAAGTGTATGGTTGGCACATATCATGCGAACGTTCACGCTAACTTGTCCACACTAACAGTTCTATTTACAACGCATGTTACGCACATGTGTAATGTGTGTAATGAGCGCTACGACTATGACGATTAGCCAGACCACGGACACATAAAATCAGGTTCTAAACGTCTTGAAAAAATTAAGAATGGGACAGTCTGACCCATCGTTATACAAGCCAAACGATTCTGCAAATCGTGAAATCGCGAAGCAATCTGCAACATCGTATATGAGCCGGGGCTCAGCAGTTCCTTTAAGATTGTTTATGAGCGCCCAGCGAAGACTCGGATCAGCCTGTGCACCTGCGCAGTCTGATCGAAGGCTTCACAGGGCACTCTGTGGGTAGCCAGGATCCGAAGCGCCTTCAGGCGGACAGACTTTGTAGTGAGGCTGATCTGAGTCTTCTCTACGCGCACATATAGTCTTGTAGGGAATGCTGTACCTCGGCTCATATGTGCAAGATCAAGTTTTGCTTAAAGCAACCACTTTCTTATCTGAAAACGCAAACGATTCGCATGAAATGTCAATACTAATTGTATCGAGTAAAATATTTTTGAATGCTGCTGACTGCTTAATGATTAATACAATTAACAGAGTTTTATTGTTACAGCCCTCTAAACCCGGACGAAGCTGGTTTATTAGCCCTTACAGTGAAAAGAACCCACTGTGGACTATTCCTGCTGCCTCTATCCCCGCAATACTGGCTCTAGTTCTTATTTTCATGGATCAGCAGATTACTGCCGTTATTGTCAACAGAAAAGAAAACAAACTAGTCGTAAGTTGTAAATTGCTGTCATGTCTTCTGTGTGTTCTTTGTTTCCGATGACAGCTTTTATTGATTTTTATTTATTTGATTTTATGCTTGTACAAAAGTACTGAATTAGAGAGAGAGAGAGAGTGAGAGAGAGAGAGAGAGAGAGAGACAGACAGACAGACAGAGACAGAGACAGAGACAGAGAACAACATGGGGATCGCCAGTGGATTTGTATTTATAAGTGCTAGCATTGTACATTAACGAGGAATACCAGTTTTATAGGCGATTTATTTATTGTGTATTTAGGAAAATGCAGAAAATTGAATATAAGTTCCTTGGAAAACGCTACTGTCAATTAAACTAATAAATTACTTGTGAACTGAATCTCTATGAAGAACCTCTTACAGTAAGAATTGTAAAAGATACTAACTCCCTAGTTTCACCAAACTGTAAAAATAATGTTTCCTTTGGTATCCGCTGTTATGTTAGGCGATACAACATAGGGATTTCAATGATTTTAAAGTGCTATGTTATAGAATAACATACTATAGGGCATATTATATGATAAGGGCTCTACATAAGCCTTCACCTCAGCTTTGTATATATATATGTATATATATGCTTTCTTTGAATAAAGTTAAACATGGTTGACCCTTGTTACAACTATAGCATTTGATCCCATGATCCCAAAGGTAATGCCATTAAAATAGATTTGCGGTTGTAAAGGATTCTGACACGCAGCAGAATAACATGTACGAAAAAAACTTGTTTTATTCTTATTTCTTCTTAGAACATATGTTTTGGATATTTGTTAGCATAATTGCCTCAGTAAGGCGATTCTAACAAACATCCAAAACATATGTTTCTTGAAGTATTTAATACAGTATTTTTGCATTATTTCTGGTTAAATGTCACCTCTTTAGTGGAAGTTTTATACCAGTCAAATTATCATTATAACAACTTTTGTCGTTGTATCGAGTGTCGGTATAAAGGGTTGACAGTATTTATATTTATGTCTTACTAATTCCATATTATTGAATTACAGAAAGGAAGTGGCTATCATTTAGATATGCTTGTCGTCGCCACTTGCATTGCCATATGTTCCTTGTTTGGATTACCTTGGTACGTAGCCGCTACTGTCTCCGCTATCGCTCATATAATGAGTTTGAAGAAGGAATCCGAATGTGCCGCTCCAGGGGAGAAACCAATATTTTTGGGATGCAGGTAAGTTATATCAATCTCATTTAAAAGAGTAATTTGTGCTTAAAATCAATTCGTGTAAAACAATGAGTCACTGATACATTGGCACATATCGCTTTCAAGGAAAAGGAATGGTTGGAGTGAATGAGTCTCAAGACCTTACAGGCCTTGGTACAACATTTTGTTCAAGCAGTAGCATCTATACCAGTTGACGGAGCGTCATCAAATTTGGTAGGTTCGTGCATCGGAGGATGCATTATGAAAACATGCCTATTCAAATTTTCTGAAAATCTGACCACCAAAAAATGAAAATTTTCCGATGAAAAATACTGATATTTTTTCAAATTTTTGTTCAAAACATAGACTGTGGGTACTCGTCAGAACCGCCTTGTCGAGGCGGTTCTGACGAGTACCCACAATCTATGTTTTTGAGCAGAAATAAGAAAAATAATGTATACCCCTGTAAACCCCAGTTTTACTATATAAAAGTGGGGTTTAAGGGGGTCAGAATTATATAGGTATGTTTTCGTGATAGACAATATGCCTCATAAAAACAATGCACAAACACAGTTCTGAAGTTTGGAACTACGTTCAGACCGTGAGAGAGACATTCATTAAATTACACAGGCTTCTGTATTTTAGGATGGCGATGTTGCGTGCTACATTAGGCCCTTTCCACTAATTCATTCGGAGCGTTTCCCAAGCGGCAGCGACATCTTTCCCATTTTAACATTTTTAATTTATATTGTGCTAATGCCTCCCCGCACTCCCACCATCCTCAGTTTGGTTGTAACAGCCTATAAATACACTACTACTATCATTTCCGATCATATTAATGATAATAGTTGGCACTAATGTTAGTGACAATACTTACCATGACACTAACACTAGTGAATACGATCTTTGTTTTTTTCAGAGAACAGCGAGTTACGGCTCTCTTGGTAGGAATCCTCAGTGGTGTTGCTGTACTCATGACTGGAATTTTAAGGGTACATATTTCATTAAAAATTATTGTCGTTAACCTTTAACCTCCAGAATTTAAATAACGCTTTTTTTCCGTATTTTCCACAAAAATAAAGCCTTAATTTTAATACAAATATGTCATCTCTTGTTTTCGCCAAGACTGTTTCACCAACAATACGGTGAATAAATTTTCCTGTGAATAGGGAAGACTCGGGCAAGTAGTTTGTACTGTCTTCACAGTTCGCATATACAATACAGAAGCGGAATATATATATATATATATATATATATATATATATATATATATATATATATATATATATATATATATATATATATATATATATATATATATATATATATATATATATATGTATGTATATACTGATATGTCGAGGTATGGATATCTCTAAGTATTTAAGAGAGTCCATTGGTATTCGAGATAACGAGAGTCGACTTTATATATAAGCCGGAACAAATACAGTTAACTACATGGTAAGGTAACTAAAATTTGACGGTAAGGCAATCGGTGGAGATCGGAACAGTTTATAAAGAGCAAGACATTTAAATATTTAGAGTAACGGTAAACTGTGCTGGCAAGTTGAGGGCTCAATACACCACTGAGCCATCTAACATACTGTACGAGTTTGTAAAGGCACTCCTTGTTGCCTTCTTGCTAATAATGGAGTTTTGCAAAGGCTGCTTGTATGGCACATAGCCTTATAGGCTATATATATATGCTTGATGTCTGACTATTTAATAGAAATGTATAGGCTAAATATATACTTGATGTCTGACTATTTGATAGAAATATACATTCTGTTCATTGTTTCAGGTAATTCCTATGCCTGTGTTGTATGGTGTGTTCTTGTACATGGGTGCCGCTGCTCTCAGGGGCATGCAGGTAAGTTAGCTATCATTAACAGGAATGGATACACTCACAGGGGAGGCAACTCTCCAAGTTACTTTTGTCTCTTTCTGAAAAGGAATCTAATCTATAAGAACAGATGTGGGAGCAAATGTTTTCTTTACAGATGAGATCCTTTTTACCAGAAGGAGATTGGCATCCATTAACGCAAACAGGGAATCATATAAGTTGTCTTCTTTTGGGTAAATGAAGAAAATTCTGTCATATATACACTTAGACCAGCTTTGCTAAGTCAGTCATTAATACCATATATATGTGTGAAAGTATTTCTATGGACTTTGCATTCTTAACATGCTACCAGCTCAGAATTAAGACAAAGATTCCTATAAGGAACACAGACACATACATGCGGATAAACATGCTGCTTAAGATTTCCGCTTCGCTTTGTTATAAGAATATGATTCGGACTGTAAGTTATTCTAGTAACACCCACAATCACATACTTTTGCTCCAACTGGACTCTAAAGACTGCAAATCACCCATTATCGTAGCGAATGGAAATAAAAATTGGCAGAAACTTAAAAAAAAGTAAAGTGCTGTTTCTTTTCCTGAAGTCTTCCTCTAGCATTTCTTGGTTTCTTTCACTAGCATTTCCTGGTCTCTTTCTCTGATTAGAAGTTATCTAATTTCACTACAGCTGGCGTTAAGTGTCATATGGCGACAGTAAAATTTCCCCGTACTTTGTCATAGTGTAGATTAGGGTAGAACAAAAATCTAGACGGTAGCCTTCGTTCAAACCGGAGCTAGGAGGCGCGAGCAGTATTTCAAACTACCTTACTGTTCATGATCAGGCTCGATAATTACATTACTGCTCATAAACAGACTCGAAAATTACATCACTGCTCATAAACAGACTCAAAAATTACATTACTGCTCATAAACAGACTCGAAAATTACATTACTGCTCATAAACGGACTCGAAAATTACATCACTTCTCATAAACAGACTCGAAAATTACATTACTGCTCATAAACAGACTCGAAAATTACATTACTGCTCACGCACAGTAATCCGATAATTACTGAAAAGTAATCTGATATTTCGATTTTAGGTCGATTGTTTTCGTGCCCTTTTGGGTCGGCAGTAGTTCCTTTCGCATCATCCTTGCGGCTATTGCATTCAACAAAGACGCTTACAATACGGCACCACCATTTAATTAATAACTAATGGCTGGACATTAACAATTTTACCTGTATTGCTCTCTGGGCAAATTCAGCAGATGGCAAACTGAAGATAATTTTCTTATTTTTCTATTTTCTCCTATCGAGAAAATTTGCACCCTACGTCAAAGCCTGTTTCTAAGATCAATAAGACAAATATTTCCAAATGTCATCTGCTGAAAATTTTACCCAGCATGCTGAGCGATAGATAATTATGCATGTTTTTGTCGCACCTGCGTTAGCATGAACGACTTAGGCATGCAAGTTTCCGTCATTTCATTTGTTCATTCGTTCAGCCGTGTACTTACGTCCCCCGCCCCTAGCGTCCATCCTAACTGAAGTCAACAAACAATAAAACTTAACAGTAAGTTTCACTTCCCTGATTGTTTTATCTCACTGATCTAAATAAGGGTAACGACTCTCACTCTTCTAGTGCTTGTTTTCATATTTTAGTACGCAGGTGCGACATAAACTTCAACGAAGCTCTTTATATTTATAGCGTTTTATATAACTATTTTTTCTTTTCAGTTCGTGGATAGACTGTGCCTGTTATTTATGCCAGCTAAATATCAACCAGATTACTCCTACCTGCGTCACGTGCGCATTAATCGAGTACACCTCTTCACCTTCATCCAGATCGTCTGTCTTGCTGTACTTTGGGTTATAAAGATGGTGAAAGCCGTCTCTATTGTCTTTCCTATTATGGTAAGTTAGATATCAGATGAGTCTTGTGTGGTGAAAAGGTGTCTGTGGACTTATGTGAAATACCGTCGAACCTCAATTACTCGAACACCGATTGCTCGTTTATCATGGCTAATTCAAACTCGTTTTCGAGTCCCTTTGAAATTCTCCCGATCGTTCCAGAAAACAAATATTTAAGGAAATTTTCTTATTGTATCATGGAATTGTGTGTTCTTATAGGATCGCATCATCAAGGCGATTCTAATTAGTACACTCAACATACCATTTTGTGTAGAAGTTCGAAAAGACCTCTAAATTATCGCCATTTGCTTCCTGCCCTGTCATCATGAATTACCCTCAGTGGCTCGAACTACCCATATCTCGAACAAGTTTTCATGTTCCCAAAGATGTTTGAGCCATTAAAGTTCGAATGTACACATTATCGGATCTTCTTGCCTGTCCGCACATTTGGGGAAGATGCTTAATTTTGTCAGACTCTCTTATTAATTCGTTCTGTCGTAGCTACTCTAAATTGTCTGATATGTGACACTGTGTCTAATCAAACAGGATAGACCCAGAGCTTTTCTTTATCAACCAGCGGGCACATGACGTTTATACGACATCGCTTCAACGTCGATACAATGTCATAACTTTGCATCGACGTTGATACGACATTGTTTCAACGTTGCCTGCCCGCTGGACAAGCTCAGTTTCTCAGTCAGCAGTGAAATAAAGTTCCTAAACGGGTTAAAATAACTACAGTAATACTCCTGTGATTTCATTTATGGCGTGTGTTTTGTCATTGTTTGTTCTAGTCTGATAATGCCCCGGGAATGCTCTGCTTCGTAATTGTGGCATTTCCTGGGTATATTCATATATTTATACAGTGTCTGAATATTCAGGGTGAATAATCCAGTAAGTTCTACACTCGTAACATTGTACATGGCTGAACTATCCTGGATAAAGTGCTGGTAATATTCAATTGTCTGGTTCGTTTTGACAGTTCATTTTACGCATTAAATCTGAACATAAAGTTCCACTTAAAGCGCTGATATAGGGCATGAGAGATGTTTGTTGCAGACTTGGTCTTATTCTGTAGCATATTTACAATAAATCATAGGAGAGACATGTCTGATCAGACAGTTTAGACCCAGATCAGGATGTACACCATTTGCCATCCCGTCACAACTTTTTAGACATCTCACCTAGTAGTGAAATGGACTTGTTCGGATTTTAAGAATGATTACCCAGCGGGTACATGACGTTCATACAACGTCGCATCAACGTCGATGCAACTTCATGACGTTGCATCGACGTTGATCCGACGTTTTTTCAACGTTTCATGTCCGCTGGGAAGGAGGTAAGATGTTCCAACATTTAGGGTAGATATGGTGTATTATTTTACAAACGATCCATTTTCCAGATCATTTATAGGATTGGTCTGATAACTAAACAAGCAGTAATTAGTTCTCAACGGCAAATTTTCAAATTTCAAATTTTACCAGTTTTCATTTACGTCAATGGTCACGTTATTCAAATACAGTAGGAAAACAGAACGTTTAATGGGGTATGAAAAGAACTAAACTTACACCATTCAATAGGAATCACAAAATCACATTTTTCTTTCTAGCTAATTGCTATGTAAAATGTTAATAAAGAGGACTTTGTCATGTTGAAGGTATAACGTTTCTTGCAAACACGAAACTGTTTGGAAGCCTTCTCTGAGAATTTCACAAATGCTCATGGCCCTCAACTATAATTGCTCTCTCTCTCTCTCTCTCTGTCAGGTTGTGGGTACATGTTTTGTACGAAAAGGCATGGACAAGTTTTTCACCCAGTACGAACTTCAGTATCTGGATGACATTATGCCAGGAGAGGACAAGAACGCAAAAGAAGATGAACTGAAGAAACATGAAGAACCTGTAAGTACCTAACACTTAGCTCTCTGGGTAAAATTTTCAGCCGACGACATTTTGAAATGTTTGTCTTATTTTTTTCCAGAAAACAGGATTTGACAGATCATGCAAGTATTTCAGAATGTCGTCTGCTGCTGTTGAGATTGGCACTTTAAAAGTTTACCAAGTGTATTTATAAAGAACACTGATATTCTAATGAATCTGTTGTTGTTCCGTCGTTCTGTGTGTTTTTATAATATTTTAATATAGTTTCATCACAAACAAATGTATGTCCATCATAAAACAAATGCCTGACTCTTGCAACTTTGACATAACGAAAGGCTGCAAAAATGACTTACCATTCAACTAGATCATTCTGAAAGCAAGTTCTTTTTTTTCCCCATGGATTAACAACTGTTCCTATAATGTGAGCCTATGCTAGAGAAAACGTACCTTCTGACATGTGCGTACAACGAAGTCTGATCAGAATGAGTCTGAACAGAATCTTTCATTACAAAAACAAGCCTATTCAAATATACTGAACATTATACCATCAAAAAATTAAAATTTTCAGATAAAAATTCGGATATTTTTTTTATATTTCTGCTCAAAACATAGATTGTGGATACTCGTTAGAACCGCCTCGGCGAGGCGGTTCTAACGAATGCCCACAATCTATGTTTTTGAGCAGAAATAAGAAAAATAATGTATACCCCTGTAAACCCCAGTTTTACTATATAAAAGTGTGGGTTTAAGGGGGTCAACATTATATAGGTATGTTTTCGTGATGGTTTGTGCGCATGAAGAAGCTTTGCATCTGCGGCTATCCAAAATGCCATCTGTGGAGATTCTGATCAGACTGTGCGAACGCATAGGCTGATTGGAATCTTCGCTGGGCGCGTAGGTCCGAAGGTATGTCTACTTGATCAGTTGTTAGATAGGGTTATATAGTTGGATTTTGTACGGTAAACCTGGTTTAAGCCGCCCGCCCCCACCCCTCCCCCCCCCCCCCCCCCCCCCAGTAGTTTTCATACTGACCGTCCCAAGGCGGTTTATCTGTTGTAGATCTTCTTTGTCTGGCCGGCCTCGGTGGCTCAGTTGGATGCGCCGTCCGACTGGAGACCAGGAGGTCACGGGTTCAACCCCCGCCGAGGTCGGCAACATTCTTTCGTGGAGATTGATCATGAAATATTTTCTACGGTCATTCTCTCCCTTCCACTGATTCAAGAAGGGCAGTTGTCAGTTTCTGGCGAAAGAATGTGCACAATACTGGTTAACCGCTTAGAGGACTAAGCCTGCCTAGTAAACGTGTGGTTAGGTAAACTGGCCGCGCTCGACATGACCACATTGGGTTGACTGGCCGTAAAACCTCAACACAAACAAACAAAATCGTCTTTGTCTGTGCGTCGGTGGTTAGAGAAATAAAGTTCCTGGACGATTTAGAATAACTACAGTAATACATCTGTAGTTTAATATGTGGCGTTTGTTTTGACATTGTTCCACATCTCTCTATTTTTTGATGCCTCGGAAAGGAGGTTTGTGCTTCGTGATTGTTGTATTTCCTGGGTATCTTTACTCATATTTCTGACGTTGTGGCTCGATGTAGAATTTTGTTGTTTTCTTTGCGCAGTTATCAAGACCTCTAGCTGGTTTATTTAACGCTTAGCACTCTGGGTAAAATTTTCAGTGGACAACATTTTGAAATATTTTTCCCAGAAAACAGGATTTGACATTTCATGCAAATTGTCTCCTTAGCATGGATTTGACATTTGACATTTCATGCGAATTGTCTCCCAAGGAGACAGTTTGCATGAAATGTCAAATCCTGTTTTCTGGGAAAAATAAGAAAAATATCATAAATTTGTCGTCTGCTGCAAATGCCCAGAGAGTGGTAAAGGTTAATGTTTTATTGTTTTATGTATATGCAAAGGGGTATGACGAAGACGATGAAGGCAAAGATGAAAGAGAGATAATGATGGACCTTAAAATGCAGCATGCACAGGGAGAAAAGTATGGGTATTTCCCGGTACCGAACTCCGACCGTGTCAATATTTCAGAAGAAGTGAATAGAACTGGTATCTGGTTACAAGTGAGACGAGACTCCGTTCCTGCTTTTGACACACATTCAAATGGACCTGCTTCTCCTTCAAAGTAAGGACTATAGCTTATACTTTGTTTTTATATCTACATGTAAACGTATGCCTTATGTGTCATTAATATTAGCATACTGGGAAAACACTTCAGCAGACAACATTACGAAATGTTTTTTTTTCCTATTTTTTTCCATGAAAAACAGGCTTTGACAATTTTTTTTGCAAATGCAGTAAATATCAGAGCCTGATTTCTGGATAAAATATCATCGTTGTCCTCTGGGCATTTTCCCATAGAGAGATAAAGGATAAAATCACCCCTTATTCGGATATTATCAAAGCAGGATAAACTAAAGTGATATGTACAGCTTAGAACAAAGAGCGAAATCGGCGTCTGCATGGTCTGATCAGAATCTCCTAAACTGCAGGATATATAGGTAGAACCTGAATGCCTTCGTGAGACTGGATATACAGGCTAATGTATGGACCTTCGCTATTCTCATATAGCATTCATTAGATCTTTGGACAAGGGCTCTTTTTCCTCATCATGTGTAATCTCATGAGGAGAAATGTTAGCATAGAGACGATCTCATTATCAGATTTCAATCTTAGTTTTAATGTCTTGTATGTTGATACATATTCCATATTTACCTTAAATATTGGGACATCTTTACTTCTCACCGTATTTGTCCTACAGTTTAAACAAAATATTCCGAGGTAGGAATTCCGTTTTACGACCTTAATACTACCTGTTTACTCCATATTGCTAACTGTTTCTGAAATAATGATTTTTGTGACATTTGATGTGAATTAACGTTGTTTTCTCAGACACATCTGTACTTTGGTTAAATACAAGTGAAAGGTGTTTCGTATTTTTCATTTTTGTTGTTTCCAGCATCCCATCGACAGTATTCAGGCATTTCAGGTTAACAGTAGTATGGCTGTGTGGAAAGGCCGAACAGCCATGAGAAGCCAGAAAGAGCAGGCGCCCGCACATCCCCACTCCGCACGTCCGCCACGTCTCATTAAATTATTTGCTACTATTTTTTTAGATTTTTAACCTTTTTTCTGAACGCGTTTACTCTTTACAAATAAGTAAGATACTTGGCGCCATTATTACGCATATAAGATGTCTATAACATGGCACAGTTGATAAGATGGTATGAGTTTACATATGTTGAATTGTCCTGTAACCTTGTAAAACATTTAAGCATTCTTCGTGTAAATTCTTGTTTAGCATCCACAACAAAACAATAATATGTTCGTGCATGTTATCATAGAACTAGGTTAAGTGCAACAATGCGAATGCCAAAGGGCACCTATTTAGGTGCCCTTTGGCTTTCGCATTATTGCACTTAAGATTTTGCTCTTTATAATTTTTAGCTTACAATCAATTATGTGCTAACAACATAAACCTTAACCAGGCTTTGAAGAGCCCCAAGCTGGTCTGGGATTTCATATGTTTCGCTGTTTATGTATTTGTTTCCTTGTACACAGTTATCATAGTATACCTTTTGAGGCCTCAGGTCATAAAACATACATTATGAAGTGGCTTGTGTGTCTATTGTTTTATTGTGATCCTGGCATTACCAATATTACATTACGTTTCAGCTCCCCTCATATCCATAGGCATCACCATCACCATCACCACCATGGGTAAACGATGTTTTATCTCCCTCTTTATGTTTGAAATTCCTTCCCATTTACTTTCCTTTCTGCACATGCTAACATATCAGCTATATGAACAAGAACGAGAAAAAAGTTCCTTATGACAGGTGAATTCAGTGAAGACCAGATAAGCCTACGCCTCAAAATTATTGCTGTGCGTATGAATAAATCGTAATGGCTTTCTAAAGAGCGCCCAGGAAAGATTCTGATCAGACTGCACAGATATGCAGACTGATCTGTGTCATCACTGGGCACACCTGTCCGAAGGTGCATTTCTCATGCTGTGGCTACAACGAAGTAAGTTTGTGCACATAATCTTTTCTTAGCATTGCTAGCAAATCTTTTATTCATCTTATAGCTTACAAAATAACCATAGAAATATTCTTTTTCATGTTTCTGTGCTCGTGCACTGTTTGTCGTAAGATGTGCGCTGTTGGAAAATTCAGACTTAACTGATCTGCAGACAGAGAAGAAAAAAATAGCCTGAACTGATCTGCAGACAGAGAAGGAAAATTGATCTGCAGACAGTGAAGGAAAAATCAGACTTAACTAATCTGCGGACAGAAAAGGAAAATTCAGCTTTAACTGATCTGTAGACAGTAAAGAAAAATTCAGCTTTAACTGATCTGTAGACAGTAAAGAAAAAATCAGCCATTATTAATCTGCAGACGTAAGGAAATTTCAGCCTTAACAGATCTACAGACAGAAAAGGAAAATTCAGTCTTAACTGATCTGCAGAGAGAAAAGGAAAACAGAAACGTACTATATTTATCCTAAGTATTGGGACAGACAAGTCTAAGCAACAGTATAGATTCTCATCAGAGTCTACAGTATTTGCCTCATATCCAGCATGGTACAGTGCTATGCTGGCTGTCCTATCTCCTTGTCATTCGTGTATAGAAAATTAGCTTTCCAACAGCGTGCATAATTCATCTTTCTTTTCTCAAGATTCAGTGGACTCTCGAATTGTTCTCTCACAGTCTCGATTGTGGCTTTTCGTCACCGAGTTACTGGCTCTTAAAATATTCTGATTGAAAAATATAATCAAAACTTTATAACACAAAGCAAATCCATGTTAGCTTGTTAGCTAAACAGCCGTATTGTATACAAGCAAGCAATGTAGATTATATAGAAAATGGCCTATAAGTCACATTTTGTATACTTTATCTTTAAACCGTCTTAAATCCGAAACCGTGCTATAATGTACCATGTTTTAAAGAGGTTTCTGCATCTGTATAACATCTTTGATAATATCAGAGAAGTCAGTTGTTTTGAAAATATCGAAAGTCTACTGTAATGTAGTTATTTACTTTTACACAGTTGAATACAATGTATTATCAAGTTTCTTTTCCAAGCATTCATGGCTAAATTAGAAATATTTTGTTGTTCTCTTGTCACTCTGTGTAAGTTCCCCTGGTGTAAAAATTCTAGGCAACTTCCCACACAGTTCGGTTCAGTGCATGTCTTTTTTTTTGTTTTGTTTTTGCTTTTTTTTGTTTTAATATGAAACATATTTTTTTTATTTTAGCATACTTCTTTTTTATCGGAAAGTTTGATTTTACTGAATAAGTATGGGATCAAATTTCAGCAAATAAAGATTTGGGAAGGATTTGTTTAAAAACATTTAAACACAGGTTGGAAGGCGGTCAAGACTGTGTTACATATAACTCATGAATCATCTATGTTGGAAACAATGTATGCAATATTACGAAATGGAGTGGAGATGCGAGAAACGAACACAATTTAATTTCTGTTTTTAGCCTTTTCTAATCACAGAGTGACAAAGATAACTTTCCCATCAATAGCAAAACGTTCTGTGTACGCCATCGTCAAGTGGATAATTCGACCAACGCATATAATCTATTCAGTTTTTGTTCTAGTACATGCGGAATGCATGGCTAAACACAGACTATGGTGAGACTATTCGAGCTGAATATTTACGTTAATCTGCGGTATTTGTATATACATTGACTGGACCTCTTCCTGTTGATGCACTGATTAAACCATATTTTCCAAACAATTCCATGTACTTGACATGGCTTCTTTCCTTCTGATGCACCCATTAAACTGTAGTTTCTAAACGTTCTGTACTAACATTTATATTGTACGCTTTTAGATAAAGCCATAGTAAAGGAAGGCAATACAAAATGAAAATAGTATGCGTGTTTTTTACTAAACGGCAACAGGCACGTAGCCAGGCAGAAGCTATAAAGCCCGGCTTCAACATAAATTTGGCAATTTAACCTTATTTTCACCTCAATATTTGTTCATATGACATCAAATAGGCCGGACCACAGCATTTTCTACAAGACCACATGTCCGCTAAGCAATACTCAGATCAACCTGCGCAACCGCACAGGATGATCAGAGCCATTGCTGTGCGCTGATGAGCCAAACATCTAAGTTTTCTTCAGGCGAACGCCGGGCGCTTATGCAGTCTTGTAGGAAATGCTGTCTCGGCTGAAAGATCAGAAATTTTATTAGCAGTCTTCATCTTCATTAAGTTCCTGGCTACGCCCCAGGGCAATGTGTATTTGTGTTTTTGTCATCAATATTAACTTCAAAAAGTAATAAGAGGCCTGTGTGGGACTTTTAAGCACTAGTGTTTTCAGTTTAATTGCTGCTCTGAAACTAAGCTACACAGTTATGTAATAGCATGTATGTCCGCATTACGAAAACACGCCTATGTAATTTTGACCCCCTTAAACCCCACTTTAATATAGTAAAACTGGGGTTTACAGGGGTATACATTATTTTTCTTATTTCTGCTCAAAAACATAGATTATGGGTACTCGTTAGAACCGCCTCGCCGAGGCGGTTCTAACGAGTACCCACAATTTATGTTTTAAGGAGATATATGAAAAATATAAGAGGTATTTACCTGAAAATTTTCAGTTTTTGGAGGTGAAATTTTCTATATATTTGAATAGGCGTGTTTTCGTAATGGAATATTTAGAATACATACAATAAAACAAATCGTAATAATTATTTGAAGCAGCTCAGCAGTGTTTGGACGACAGAGAGCATTTTGAGGCAATCCTTGGATCAAATTAGATTGCTATTGTTAAAATGACTTACTTTGTTCAATCCAGAAAACCAGTGTTTGTATAGCTGTATTAATGCCTATGGAACCATTTTATCAAAAACAGTACCATAAATAAAATAAGAACTAAATGTATCGTGAATCACAGCTGAATAGCAGTCCGTTTAAAAATATGCACATTTTCCTTAAGGAGAATGGTTACACTTTCAGGGAAGGCAACTCTGTCAACTTTATTATGTCTCCCTTCTAAAAAGAGGGTCAACTCTAAAAGCAAATAATTTGCTTCTTTTGGGAACTAATTCCTTGCTTTTAACGAGACTCATTTTCAAAAGGGACTTAATGTGCAAGAAACCAGGAAAACGGTAAAAATATAAAAGAGGAAGTCAAGAAAGTTGTCTCCTTTGTACAAAATGGCGGGAAATTTACCAAATTTATCCAGACTTCTTAAATAAATTTCAGGGAAGATTTAATTTCCAGGCTGAAAGAAACTTTATCAGTTTGGGGAATTTCATTAATTTGCTAGATGATAAGCTATAATCAAAGAGATGTTTGCATTGCAGCAAAACAAGAAAAAAAAAAAAAAAAAAAAGGAAGAAATACTTTAAAACATTTCTGATTTAAAATTTTTAAGATAGTTGTAGCGACTAAAGAGACCATACAATACGGAATTCTGATATACGTTCCACATATAAGTAAACATATTTTAAAGTACTGTTTGGCTATAATCTAAGTAACTTTTCATACAAATAGAAGTCGTTTTTTATTAGCATTTGTCCAGTGGACACATTACGTTTACACAAGATCGCATCAGACATTGCATCGACGTTGATACGTCATTGTTTCAACGATGTGTGCCCGCTGGGTAATTTCTTCGTTATATATCATTTATTCTTGCTTTCTTTGTTTATTTTGCTGAAACATGGTATATGCATTTTTTTCTTATGTCGTAGGTAGAACTTGATTTCATTATATAAACCTGGTCAGTTTATATGTGCACTGTATGGCGTTAGTTAGAAAATGACCTCTAATAAGAAATATAGAATATACAAATTTAAGAGCTTTAAGAGACGGATACACTTTCAGGGTAGACAACTCTGTGAAAACCTTTTGCCATCGTCTGAAAACAGATCGACTCTAAAAGGAAACAATTTGTAGACCCATTTTCTGAAGGGACTGGCTGTGCAGGGAAAGCATAAAAAAGTCACAAAGGTTGTGTCACCTGTAAAGAAATACAGGGAAAATTTATCTAGTCCTTTTACCCTTTTAGCCTGGCAGACCAAAATCAATACCTGTACAAACAGTGTAGATCCAGATGAGATCTGGATCTACATGTTTGCCATTTCGTTTTTGATTATAGACTGAAACCGATACTTGCATAAGTGGACAAGTCCAAATTCAAGAATGGAAGAGTCCACTTCAGAAACTCAGGGATGAAATCGTTAATGTATTTATATTGATGTTTACAAAAGTTACATGTGTAATTTCTTCGTTTTGATTTGTAAGTAAACTGAAAAAACAGGAAGCCTTTTTTTTGTCATTGCAATAAAATAGACGGCATTGCAATTAACCAAAGCTCTCTGGTCAAGATGAACTGTTACATATGGTATAAATACTCTCTAATTAGCGAGAGTGTTACATTTACTCAATGGTTATACTGCTTAAGCATCTCAGTCTGATTGTTTGATGCTGTAAGCACATACTCATTTTGCAAAAGGACACTGATGTCAATGCACTTGAATTTGTTTCGCTTATAAGCAATAAGCGTCATGATTGTATGTTTGTATGCTTGTTTTCTCCTAATCATCACGAAAACATACCTATATAATTTTGACCCCCTTAAACCCCACTTTTATATAGTAAAACTGGGGTTTACAGAGGTATACATTATTTTTCTTATTTCTGCCCGAAAACATAGATTGTGGGAACTCGTTAGAACCGCCTCGCCGAGGCGGTTCTAACGAGTACCCACAAGCTCTGTTTTGAACAGAAATATGAAAAATATCAGAGTTTTTTATCTGAAAATTTTCAGATTTTGGAGGTGAAATTTTCTATATGTATTTGAATAGGCGTGTTTTCGTAATGGAAAATATATGTACGTATTTCGTGTACAATGTACACGTATATGACAGACCAATACAATGTCTTTGCAAACAGTGCACATCCAGCTGATACGGTTCGTGAGGAGCCGTCTCATCAGGATCTACACTGTTTGCCATTCTGCTGTTGATTTTGACTCAAACCCATATTTGCACTAATAAATGTGTCTAAATTAAGGGATGGAAGAGTCCATGTCAGAAACTCGGAGGTGAAAGGGTTTATAAGTACTGATCAAGCCAATTATACACGATACCTGGCAAAACAAGGGACTGATTATTTCACAAGACATGAAAAAACGCGAAATTTAGAAAAAAAATATTTTGTTATTTCTAATTTCAGGCCAACAAAGAAGAGCAGATTATCAAGTGATAAAAGGAATGGAAGTGTTGAAGGAAAGGGGGCGGAGTTTTTCATTCCTGAAGAAAACGAAAACGTCTGAAGGGGAAACGTTAAGTGAGATGGACAGACATCGATGAAAATGTAGTACCGTCGTTGCTAGCCAAGGTTGTTTTAATTCATAGGCATAACCACTGCAAAACTTATGTAATTCCATATTCGAGAAGCAGCCACCCAGAATAGCCTGCCTATGCTTCTTCTTAGAGCTATATACACAAGGGTATTTTGTAGATTTCTGTCTGTGTATTTCAGAGAATAGCGCAGTGCGCAATGGGCTTCCATTTTACTGAATTGCGCGGTGAACATTCATTTTCAAAAGGTGCCGTTCATCAAAAGATGGCTTATGAATGATAATAGTCTTGGCTAGCGAAGATGCCAAAATGTGATTGTGATACTCAGTGTAAACGTTGTTGAAAGGAAGTTTATAAACTGTACATAATGGTGCTTTCATGTTTACATGGCAAAAAATCATTTTTAACCTGCACCACTCTCTGGAAGATTCAGCAGACGACAAACTGGTGGTATGTTTCTCATTATCCCGGAGTAATAAACGTTTTATCCTTATGACACAAGTGATCCAAATGAATAAGGTATCTAAATAGAATTTTTAAAAAATCACTTTATTTGCCAAGGAACACGACGTGTTCCTTGGCAAATAAAGTGTTGTTTTTTTTAAATAATAAACTCCGACAATTTACGCATATTGTAGCCTTTGGAGACAATTTGCAACAAATGCCAAAACCTGTTTTGGGAGAAAAATAAGAATACTATTACTAATTTTGTCTTCTGCTGAATTTACCCAGAGAGTGATAAAGGTTTACACATAGCTAGCCACAGAGGAGACATTTGATCATCAGGAAATATTTAGCAGAGTTTCATAAGACCATCTGATAAGTTTACATCCATAAGATTGTGCTAAGCATGCTGGTTAAAAACAGCAGACGACGTTTTGAAATGGCTCCTCTAGTTTTCCCGAAAAGAGGGGTCTGACGATTCATGCAAACAATTTAACGAACTGCCAAAACCAGCTTTTTTGGAAAAACTAAGAAGAATATCATCAATTTGTCGTCTGCTGAATTTGCACAGAGGATGCTTAAGCTTAGAGATTACGGTATATGTTATTGTATGTACAAATAAGGTAAGAAAAAGTATGTTGTATTATGAATTAATTTGTGATTACCTTATATTTTCATTGTTTTTGTTTAGTTTTGGACAGTAGCATTAATCATGTAAATGAAGTGTTTTTGAAGCGTCTGGCTAAATACTGCCGATTTTTGATCGCAATTTACCTGCTTGGAATCTCCAGTTGGATTCAGCTCGTAACTGTTCGGCAATTCATTGGAGATTCTTTCATTGTCACCTTCAGACTGAAATAATGATGACAGACGCAAAACACAATTTTATCTATCAATCACCGATACACTTTACAATCACAGGTTCCACATATTTAACCTTTGACACTCTCTGGACAAGTTCAGCAGACGACAAACTGGATTTTATTTTATTTTTTATTTTTTCCCCAGAAAGTAAGACTGACATTTCCTGCAGATTGTCTCCTTATGAGATAAGTTGCATAAAATTTCAAAGTATGTTTTCTAATATTTTTCCCGGAAAGGGAAACAATTATTTTCAACTCACAGTGCTCGTTCTTTGAGGTTTATTCATTAACTGTACTGACTATGTTGGAGTATTTACCATAAATAAATAACACATTCTTGCGCCGCATTTCAGAAACGTACGCTCGGACATGTAGCCTAGGAAAGATTCAGATCAGCCTGCGCATTTTGGAAATTTTCTTCAAGCGGACAACGAAGACTGAGCAGACTGAGCAGATGCGCAGGCTGATTGGAGTCTTCGTTTGGCGCACATGTAACGTTGTCACTTCATAACGAAAACATGCCTATATGATGTTGACCCCCTTAAACCCCACTTTTATATAGTAAAACTCGGGTTAACAGGGGTATACATTATTTTTCTTATTTCTGCTCAACAACATAGATTGTGGGTATTCGTTAGAACCGCCTCAGCGAGGCGGTTCTAACGAGTACCCACAATATGTTTTGAGTAGAAATATGACAAATATCAGAGATTTTATCTGAAAATTTACATTTTTGGTGGTAAAATTTTCAGTATATTTGAATAGGCTTGTTTTCGTAATGGATTGTTCTACGGTGTTTGCTGGAAAAGAAACATTCTATGTAAATTTAATTTGAGTGTCCCACCGTGATGTAATTATGCTTTTACCAAGAAAATGCTTATAGCGTAATTTGTTAACATATGTTTGAACTTAAATATTCTTAAACAATCATGAAGAGTTCTTATACAGGAATTTACGTTTTAATAAATGGTTCTTTCAATCATGTGTTTTAGTATGTGCACCCGTTTGAATGTAGTGTTTGAATTGAATGAACTTCTTAAATTATTAAGTTTAACCACTTTCAGTTCTTACCATATTTCTTCATGAGTCCATTTACTGGAAATTCTATAGTATGTTTTAACTGCAGGTTTTATTTAATGTAATATATGTGTTGGTTGGGTTTTAATTTCGATGTAATTTGTATTGCATATACTTGATTGTATATATCTCATTATTTTAAGCTTGTTCAGTCATGTTGCTACTTGAAATATAAATATTTGTTTAGTATTAAAGGCGCATGTCATCACGAAAACATACTTATATATTTTTGACCCCCTTAAACCCCACTGTTATAAAGTAAAACTGGGGTTTACAGGGGTATACATTATTTTTCTTATATTTGCTCAAAAACATAGATTGTGGGTACTCGTTAGAACTGCCTCACCGAGGCGGTTCTAACGAGTACCCACAATCTATGTTTGAGCAGGAATATGAAAAATATTAGAATTTTTTATCTGAAAATTTTCCTTTTTTGGTTGTAAAATTTTCAATATATTTGAATAGGCGTGTTTTCATAATGTGTTGCCAAATAAGCATTGCTTTAAACTATAGATACTTTTAGGAGAGACTCTATCAACATTGTTTCGCCTGCCTTCTGAACAGCGGATCAGGGGCTATCTAAAAATCTGTCCCCTTTCGGAAGGGGCTTGGTGCGCATGAAATTAAGCAGGAAGTCACAATAGTTTGTTCCTTTGTTAAACTGTGAAAAATCTTTCAAGTGTAACATTACGAAAACAAGCCTATTCAAATATATTGAGAATTTTACAACCGAAAAATGAAAACTTTCAGATAAAAAATTCTGATAGTTTTCATATTTCTACTCAAAACGTAGATTGTGGCTACTTGCTAGAACCGCCTCGGCCAGGCGGTTCCAATGAGTACCCACAATTTATATAGGCATGTTTTCGTAATGCAGTTCCCTCAAAAGTTAAACACTGAATTCAGTATTAGCAGACGACAAATTGGTAATGTCATTTATTTTATAGATACAAATATTGAAGGATTAAAATGTGCGATAAAATCCAAGTAGCAAGTGTGCAAATTCACTCGGATATCAGATATATCGGCACGCTTACTCGGATGCCTTCGAATGTTACTGTTACTTTGGTGACGTATTGAGGAAATGACGCCACTCATGCAGGTTCTGAATTTTAGATAATAAAATGCCTATTATGAGGCTACAAACAATTGAAAATGACGCAAAATCCTTATAGCTATATAATAAAAGGGCTATAGAGTCATTTGCTTTGTTTCATCGCAGTGTTTTTGATTATATGTATGCACTGTGATGTTTCACAGATGAGGTAGAGGACCCTATGCATTATGAACATATATTTGTACTTTGGAGCTGCATGAGAATTAGGTTTCGCGCGTTTAACCCCTCCCCGCTTCCACATATACTTAGTTTTCAACACTGGCCTTTCCAAAGAAGTTCCTCTGTTGCAGTTCTTCTGTGTTTGTGCGTCTATGACTTGATAGATGGAATAATAATTCTGTAAGCCCTTATCAGACTGCTTGGATCTGCAGGCCAGTGCGATCATTTAGTGCTCACAAAAACAACAGGGACAGCTTCCCATTTTGTGCTTTATATGTACTGCACAGACAAGTAAATGCAGTATGTGTTTGCAGTCTGTGTATTATATTTGTTCTGATGTTTAAACTGCGGACCCTAATTTCATATTTCTCCAGTAGCATCCCATTTACAAGGTGCTTAAGAGGATATTCATAGCCATTAAGGCGCATGAGACGTCAGATTGTTCAAAGTGCTTGAAACATCTTGTCCAAAGTCACTACAGGTTCGGATGACAAACTCATTTTGTATTCAATGACTTAATGCATTCAGTGCTAATCCGTAGATAATTTTCCTCAGTTTTGGCATATTTGTCGTTTGGCATGGCCTCTCCCTTCAGATTTTGGAATATCTGTCGACTGAGATGGGATCTCAGTTTTTAAATGTTCACTGTACTGACTCCATTGATTGGGATGCATACACAGTATTAAAGTTCCATGCTTTACTGCATTGAGTGCTAATCCATACTTCATTATTCTCTGTTTTGAAATATATCTGGATTATTTCTAAGTTTCTCTGTTTTATTGCATACTGAGTGCTTATCCACAAATCATTTTATTATACATCCGGCATACGAAGTATGCCGAAGCGGTATATAGTTTTCGTCAGTTCCGTTTGTCCGTTCCTCTGTCCGTCCGTCCTTCCGTCTGTCCGTCCGTGATTCCATCTGTTAACCCTTTCTATAACCAAGTTTTACTTCGAAGTTTTTTTTATTACTTATAACTCTGCAGCCACTGATCAAAAACTTTTCATATTTGGTATGTGGGTAACTGGGAGAGTTCTCTTCCATTCTACATCTATGGGTCATGCCCCAGAGAGAGGCTAGAGGTCAAAATCTAGGACACCCCAATAAAGTAGTATATTGCAGTTTGTTTATACAATCAACATCCTAATAAAGAAGGATGGGTATCAGACATGTTTATCACATCAACATTCAGTGTAATAAGATCAAGGTCATTGTGACCTTATTTTCATGTTGCAATGATTTTGCCTTATATTTTGAAGACTATTTCATGGATTAATGCCTCAACAAAGTAGTATGTTGCAGTTTGTTTATGCAAACAACTTCTTAATAAAGAAGGACGGGCATCAGACATGTTTATCACATCAACAGTCAGTGTAATAAGGTCAAGGTCATTGTGATCATATTTTCAGGCTCCAGCGATTTTGCCTTATATCTTGAAGACTATTCCATAGATTAATGTGATACTTGGAATATTGGTTTTGTATGACACCACAATTGACAGCATAACAAATGTAGGTCACCTTGACCTATATTTCATGATCCAGTAATTTTGCCTTTTATCTTGAATATAAGGCAGGTTATTTGATGTTTGAACATCATTACTTGGGATTATGAATCAGTATGTTCCAACAGTTGACCAAAAAGTAATATAGGTCACTGTGACCTATTTTTCATACTCCAGTGATTTTTACGTTGCATTTTGAAGACAATTTGATGTATTAGTATCATATTTTGGGATTATGCGACCTATATTTCATAGCCCTGTGACTTTGTCTTATATCTCCCACTGTTTGATACCTAAATGTCATATTTACATATAAAGACACAGTGTGACCCAAACTTTCACCTCAAAGTAAATATAAATCAGTATGACCTATATTTTATGCCCAAGTGATTATGCTTAATATCTTTTAGACTATTTAATGGATTAACATCATAGTTGGTATAATGGATCAGTGTGACCATCAGATTAATTTCTCAAGTATATTTAGGTCAGTGACCTATATTTTATGGTCCAGCAAATTTGCTTTATGTCTTGAAGACTATTTACCCCAGAAAAGTTGTACTTGGGATGATAGATCAGTGTCACTCAGAGACTGACATTGTAAACTATATTTTGCATTATATCATTGTCATTAACTTTGAAATATTTTATAATTAAGAAATGGTGCCGGCCGGGGGTATTCGTGACCCTCTGGGCACTTGATCTAGTTGTTCTTTGTTTTTGTGCATTTCCTCGATATGGACTATAACTTCTCGTCATTCGGTCATATATGATGTCGGAGATACAAGTAGCAGATGTACCCATGGGTAACCTTTATTTTTCGCTAGGTATCTTTGTCAGTTTTCCAGTGATGGTCAATAGCCTTTGGTTAACTAATCGAAATATATACCTCTGGCCGTAAGTCGAAACACGACCGTCAGACATAGAATCATAATTAAAGAACATATTCATATGATGGTTTAACTTTATATGTATATAGAATTTATGTTATAAATAAGTGCCTTGTGATTTTTCACGCAATTAAATGTAGATATACAGACTCATTTTTCGACAAACCTATATAACTCTTAAGTACATTGATTTGACGTGAAAGTTTGAAATGGGTCTAGCTTTGCGAACATCAACATTTTCCCTTATTTGAATAGCGAAATTCCAGGTAATTGTGCACATCTAGTCTAGTCAGTTCATCAGTATCATTACTTATGGCTACTTAACCCTTGTCCTGCTGAACCCGGATATACCCTACCTTTGCAAACAGTGTAGATCCAGATCAGTTGGCTTCTTTAGAAGCCAACTGATCTGGATCTGCACTGTTTGCCATTTAGTATGTGAATTTATAGCAACAATCCAGATCAAGCAATCTGATTGGCTGAAAATTAGAAGTGGGCATGGCATCTTAATTTATTCAGCAGGACAAGGGTTAAAGAGTGCCAAGAGCAGACACACAGAAGAAGACCATAATTTTAATCTATTTATCCTGTAAGGTGCCAGTCACAACAGCAAAGGTTGGCATTCTAAATTTTTTTTTCGAGTAAATAAGGCTTGACATTTCGTGTGAATCGTAGCAGATGTTTCACATGAGATGTCAAACCTTATTTTCTCGGAAAAAATAGAAAATACATTTTAGAATGTCATCTGCTACGGTTTAGGTTTATTATTGGCCAGTCTGGCAGGAGATGACTGTATCTGTACATAAAAACCACAGCACAGCGCCTGTGCTTCGTTTTCGCATATCGTTTGAACCGTAACGTGAGAAAAGGACCCGTATTGCACGAGCCCAATCAGCCTTGAGTTGCATCACGAAAACATGCCTATATAACTTTGACCCCCTTAAACCCCACTTTTATATGGTAAAACTGGGGTTTACAGGGGTGTACATTAGTTTTCTTATTTCTGCTCAAAAACATAGATTGTGGGTACTCGTTAGAAACGCCTCGTCGAGGCGGTTCTAACGAGTACCTACAATCTATGTTTTGAGCAGAATTATGAAAAATATCAGAATTTTTTGTCTGAAAATTTTCATGTTTTGGTGGTAAAATTTTCAGTATATTAGAATAGGCATGTTTTCGTAATGGTATGGTTAGAGAGAATTACTTGATACCGTAGAATACATGGATGAGCAATGAAGGTGCTGATCAAACGGTACCAAATACGAAACCTGATCAGTCTTCGCTGGACGCTCGTGTCATAATGTAAATTTTGTCACGTTGTTGTTCATTTCGGTTAATTCTGGTTTCTCTGTAGTGTCGTATAAGGTGTACCTTACCACAAGTTAGTCCGAATTCTTAGGGTAAACACTGAACCTAAAGTTTGCAAGACTGTACGCAAGGGTTGGTTGTTTTGATAAGGTGTGCTGTACGCAAGGGCTGGTTTTGATAGGGTGTGTGTTGGCTCATTTGTTTTCCTTCAAAACCTGGTGTTTTTGCGCGAATATGATAATGATAAGGATGTTGAGTGAGACCATAGCTACAGATAAAGACACTTTCTTAACTAAAAAGTATTCTATGATAGTTTTCTTATTTCTCTGGATAAATATACCCAGCAGGCACATGACGTTTATATACTGTTGATGCAACGTCGTGACGTTGCATCGACGTTGAGACGACATTGTATAAACATCATGTGCCCGCTTGGTATTTTGTGGCTGACCATTGGAAATTCTTCGCCAATATGCGATTCATATGGGTTCCTATAACATATGTTTTCGTGTAGAAATAAAAAAATAACTGTTAGGATATTCCTAAAGTGTAGTTATGTCAGTGAGATATCGGTCGTATGTAATAAGGACCTGCTTACTTGAGCGGGTTATTTTTATTGTTTTAATCTTTAAAGCGCTATTCACAACTAGAGCGGACGACACTTTAAAATATGTATATTATATATTTATATTACAGAGAAAATAAGACTGGACATTTCATGTAATTGTCTCTTGAAGTAATGGTTGACATTTCATGTGAACCTGAAAAAATAACAATATCAATTTTAGGATGTCGTCTGATACACATTTGCTTGGTACTTTAAGCGTTAAAGTCAAGGAACTGTACTGTAAATACATATTAAACTTCTTTACATCTTTGCGTTTATTTCAAAACTGTTTTAAATGATGCCTTAAAGCATTCCGAGACAAATTCAGCTTTTACATTTCGAAATTTGTTTTTAAAACATCATTTTAATAGATTTTATTTTTAATATTTACACATTCCAAAGCAAATATATTTGTTTTATAAAAAATAGTCGAGAATAAGTTTCTTTTACATTTTTCTTGTTAACCCACTCGAGCAAGGTTTTTTTGGTACATGCCCTATATCAGGCTGCAGCCACGCAGTCTTAACCTTTAAAATGCCAAGAAAACCTGCATCTGAAAATGTTCTCTGTTTATGCCGTCTGCTGAATATTCTTGCAAACTTTTCAAACTATTTTTGATCCTAAAGAAGCAGTCTGATCTGACCTGTTTGCAGAAATGACTTTTTAAATCACAAGCAGACGACAAAGCAGACGACAATTGTTGTGACTGGCAATTTAAGGGTTAAGTGTGTCTGGTGTACTCCAGTCTGGTGTACTCCATCTGCATTTAGATGCCTGATGATTTGGCAAACCAGTGTTCAGACAAGTGTGAACTAACTACACGTGCTTAATCGGGTCTAAATAGTTCGTATTTGCCAAAACAAATCTTTTCGTTTGAATGGGATCCAATTGTGAATCATAAAAGCAATCTCATTTCATATCAAATTGCTGTGTTGGAGGAAAAACCAACTCATCTTGGGATTTTAACTTACAAGTATGCTATTTGATGTTATACAAATATGTGTACAATTATATATTATGCAGGAATTTTATCGAAACAGAATAAAACAGAAAAAAGGATTTTTTTACGTTTCTTTTCTACCGTTTTCCAGTAATAAATGTTGCCAAAGTTCATAAAGGTGAAATTTTTATAGACTTAATGCATTTGACCATGACAACACATTTAATACATTATTTCTTCTCCTCCGATTTTGGCAAATGAAGCAGTTGACAAAAAGCCAGAAAAGAAGAAAACAATATACACACTTACTCAGTTTCATACATGTATGTACTGCCCAAAACGAAAGTAGCTAAAGGAATGAGGCAAAAGAAATAGACTGAGGTAGTTAAAGCTGTTTTGGAGACAAGGAACATTTTATCTTAATTCTGCATCATAAAAAATGTTTGAGGGATAAGAAAAAGCCATCGGAAAGAGAGCTGGAAACCACATGACTGCGGTCACCCACTTATGTCTAGTGTCTCATAAAACGCGGCGTCTGATCAGGGCCTACACTGTTTGCATTAAGCATGGTAATAATAAAAATTAACTATTCTATTAGTAATAAACCTGTCCAAAAAGTTGAGATGGAAGAGTTCATTTGGCATAAAATGGGTTAATCATCACGAAAACATGCCTATATAATGTTGACCCCCTTAAACCCCACTTATATATAGTAAAACTGGGGTTTACATTATTGTACATTATTTCTGCTAAAAAACATTGATTGTGGGTACTCGTTAGAACCGCCTCGACGAGGCGGTTCTAACGAGTACCCACAATCTATGTTTTAAGCAGAAATATGAAAAATGTCCGAATTTTTATCTGAATGTTTTTTTTGGGTGGAAAAAATTTCAGTATATTTAAATAGGCGTGTTTTCATAATGGTACCCAGTAATAAGGAGAATCAATATACATAACCATGAAACATTGGTAGCATTGGATTTCTATTATGCATTTATTAATCGTGGATGGAATTATGCAAAATCGAAGTCTATTGACAAGTGCTATATTTTCTGTGTTGACAAAGAACAGGAACTACGTTATCAATATCTCAGCTAGAATATCGTCTGCTTAATTATGTCTAATGTTGTCTCGCGCGAACTCATCCACTTAAATAGGAGTTATCGCGAGACCTTCTGCATTTTAAATGGTGGACTTGTTTGTATTGTGTAAAGTTCGGCACATTTAATATCCTAGTTAGGTAAGTTTATATATCATTTGCTTTTATTTGATTTATTCCGATGAATATACCTATACAGGGAAATATTTATCACATGCGTTATTATTAATAATAATAATATTATTATTATTATAAAAGTTATTGAATTAGAAGTAAACTTTACCAAAATTGTTTAAGACCACTGAAAACAATGAAAATCCTAGAAACAATTATTTTTCTTCAAAGCAGGAATGAACTTATTGCCATTTCGCAGTCATCGGGCTTTGCTTGAAATAATACGTTGCATAATTTTGGTAATGGTCGCTGACTCCATGGCGCTTTCGATAAAAAAGTTTCCAACCACATATGATCAACTTGTTACATAAACACTGACAATTATTTTTTGCGAAATTCCTTCAATCCAAGATTTCAAATGAGCCACAACGTGAGAAAACCTACCTGATAGCATGTGCGCCATGTGCAGACTGATCAGCCTGCGCTTCCGTGTAGACTATGCTGAGTCTTCACTGAAATTGCACGCATCTTTATACATACCTGACAGTAACCGGCCTCGGTGGCTCAGTTGGATGCGCGTCCAAATCGTGATCAGGAGGATGCGGGTTCGACCCCATCGGGTCGGCAACATTCTTTCATGGAGATTGATCATGAAATATTTTCAACGGTCATTCTCTCCCTTCCGCTGATTCAAGAAGGGCAGTTGTCAGTTTCTGGCGAAAACTGACCGCGATTGACATGATCCCATTGGGTTGACTGGGCCGTAAAACCTCACACAAACAAGTCAAATACCTGACATTAGAAAGCTACCAGCGAGGCTTGTATAGGGTGGAAGCAATATCCAATATCCCGAAATAAATTCACACAAGTATTCCGTATCCTGAAATTAAATTTTTCATTGTATCCCCAAATAATTTTCAATATCCCATATCCCTTTACAACAGTGCTCCAGCCTAGGACTTTAGGATTTAATGCCTCAGACTAGAATACACATAAAACTGACCTTTACACATTAATAACTTTTTTTTTTTAATTTCTGTCCTATTTTCATGAAATTTTCAGCAAAATGTAGGGTTTTATGTCTGGAGTTGAAATAAGGCAGAAAGCAGCTTCAGAAGGGCAGAGGGGCGGCAGGAGCTGGAGCACTGCCATATCACTGAATAGTCCATATCCCATAATAAAAATGGCATATATCCCTATGTCCCTAAATAAAATGGACCAATATCCCGTATCTCAAAATACCCTATACAAGCCTAAACAGCAATTATATATTAAACAAGTCCAACTTTCAGAAACAAAAATAACAATAGTAGTAAGAATGCCGTCTGCAAAATGTCCATGCATTTTATAGTACATTTTCATATTTTACTACATGTAGTTGAGTGTAAAACGGAAACATAATGTCAATTTTATCGCATGTAATGGACTGACCTTGTCTGGTGAAATTACACTAGATATTGAAAATGTAATTATTTTGACACAAAATCAATTCTAGAAAAGTAGGTTAAATGCGTGCGGATATTCGAGGAAAACATACCTGTGACATACAGTATGCCGAGGAAATCTACGCACCAGATCTGCCTGTGAATGTGGACATTCGCTGTTTGTGTATGACGTACATCAGGACCTTTTCGCTCGCTGCTCATCAATGTTCATTACGAAAACAGGCCTATTCAAATATACTGAAAATTTTACAACCAAAGTAATGAAAATTTTCAGATAAAAAATTCTGATATTTTTCATATTTCTGCTCAAAACATAGATTGTAGAGGCGGTTCTAACGAGTATCCACAATCTATGTTTTGCGCAGAAATAAGAAAAATAATGTATACCCCTGTAAACCTTAGTTTTCTACATAAAAGTGGGGTTTAAGGGGGTCAAAATTATATAGGCGTGTTTTCGTGATGCTACCATTTATAACCTTTTTGTTCCGACATATTAACTCTAAACCATACTTGTCATAAAATTTGGACAAATCCTTTTTTCTACCTGTAAATTTGTAAAACTGCTGGAAGATTGGCAAACAACGTAGACAATAATCAGACGCCGAACACTTAAGGGAAAGATGGGTCTGTCTGCCCGAACACTTAAGGAATATAAGGATCTGGGATAAATAGAATAATCCGTCCCGAGGATCACTGTCTGGCATCACGAGACTTGCCGAGTGATGCCAGACTGTTATGCGATGGGCGTATTTTTCTATCTATCCCTCACACCCACGACAGATTATTTTTCTTGCACACCTTTCATTTCTGAACGTAGATTGTTTAATACTGCAGTCAATTCGATCGCTGACGTCCGCCACATTGTGATGATATTACTGTTGCGTTCCATGTCGTCATTATGTTCAGTGACGTAAACCTCAACGATGGCGAATGTGACGTCCATTACAACGAGAACATATCAAACACGTGAGAGTTCTCAATTTTCATCTTACCCTGGATAACCTGGGTAGGTAAGACTTTCTATCCCAGGGTAAAATCTTGGATTACCTTATCTGGTGTGCAAGAAAATGAAGTATCGAGCAGCCTTGCAGCCCAAGGTGCAGTGGGAGTTAGAGCTCACTATATATTGGGCTACAGCATATCGAGGGTTGAGCCCAAGAGTATGGTAACTCAAACGTATTTTTAAAACCCTTGTTTAGGGGCAACTTGGACCCCTTTGTAAACAATGCAAGTTTAGGTGCCATTGCTCATACGAGCAATGGCACTAAATTTTCATTGTTTACAGAAAGAAATGTTGTAATCTTCATAACGCCTTCATGGTGAGGAGATTAGGTTTGGGAAAAAACAACCATCTGACTTACGCCAGTCTTGCGCTCAACCCTCGATATGAAAGGTCTGAGCTAGGCTCGAACCCACAACCTTCAGCACTACAGTCAAACATTCTAAGCACAAGACTACTACGCCTCTTTAGATATTCTGTTATAATAAGTTTTAGTGATTGGTTTAACCCATTTTAGAAGATCGAAAAGAATTCCCTAAATTATCACCATCTGCTTCCTGACATGGCGCCATGATTAATCCTTAGTTGCTCCAACTACCCATATCTGGAATAAATTTCCATGGTCCCAAAGATATTCAAGCCATTGAGGTTTTTCTGTATATGAACACTTTTCAGTATAAAGAGATATACATAAATAGTTGCCATTGGCTTCCAATATAGTATTACTCATTAATTTCCTAATGGAATGGTTTATAAAAAGCGATGCTATCCTTCTTAAATGTGTTCTGTTTTTTTGTTTGTTTGTTTGTTTTTTTAAATTAATTCCGATGTTTTTGTGAATTTATATGAGGGTCACTGATGAGGCCTAACTGGCCGAAACTAGCTAGTCTGGCCCAGAAAACTTGACACCGGCTGTATTCAGATTTGCGAGTGTGCTTATTGCTCTCAATAACCTATTTGTGTAAAAAAAAAGACAGGTTGTGGTTGAAGAGTCCGATTTGGTTAAAGGCCTCTCTCCTCCCAACAGGTTTACAGTTGACCACTCCAAGGCGGTATATCTGTTGTAGTTCCTGTTTGTCTGTTCGTTCGGTTTTGGGTGAAATGCTGCTTTGTGTTGTCGTTATATGTAATTAACATTACGAAAACACACCTATTCAATTATATTGAAAATTTCACCATCAAAAACAGAAAGTTTTCAGATAAAAAGTCTGATATTTTTCATATTTCTGCTCAAAACATAGATTGTGGACACTCATTAGAACCGCATCGGCGAGGCGGTTCTAACGAGTACCCACAATCGATGTTTTTGAGCAGAAATAAGAAAAATAATGATTACACCTGTAAACCCCAGTTTTACTATATAAAAGTGGGGTTTAAGGGGGTAAAATTATATAGGTATGTTTCCGTGATGAATCCTTATTCGTTGCTTCCTTGTTTGTGGTCTTTCCAGGCTATCTCCATATTTATGTTATATTATCCATTTGTAGTTAATATGTTCTGTATATTCTAGGAATACATTACATATACTGTTACGAGCCAGGCGTAACGAGAAAGAAATGAAAGTGAAACCAGCAACAAGTTTTAAATTATTAACAATATTTATTCCACAAAAAAAATAAGACAAGATTCAAAACAAAAGAATGTACGTAGACAGTACCTTTCAAGTTTATGTCACAAAGTCCCTCTGAAATAATCCATGAGAATTTATAAAACAAATCCTTTGAATATCAGTTTCTGATCCCACAATTTAATGTTCCTGAATTCAGAATTTAAGTTCAGAATGAATAAAATAGTAAAGTAATCCAGTATAGAATAATTTCCAGTGAAAGTATACAAAGATGCCCAGATGAAATTCTTCTCTCCTTATATAATATCAGAGAACGTTCTAGAAAAAGAATTTACTACAAGCATCTCTTATTTTCTAGGTTCCTTCAGGAAACTTCTAAATCTTCTATGACATGCCAAAAATAACCCAGTCCAGAATCAAGGCTGTAAACATCATGTTATTGTAAACATGTTGAACATTCCAGAAAGTTATTTTTGGAAACATAGTAAATAAAGCTATTTATGGAAACATAGTAAACATGTTGTTTAAAACAATTGAACACCCTGTTATATAACACTTCCCCTCTTCAGGGAAAAGAAAGATTTATATAATAAAGCTTTCTTTTGCCATAAAATTATCATAAAATAAAATACTGATAAAGGCAATTATTATCTTATATACAGCAAGTTACAGGAAACCACAGATCAAGACATCATGCTCTGGACAAGGCATCAGGAATAATATTATCTTTTCCCCTGATATGCCTGATGTCAAGATTGTATTCCTGTAACAACAGGCTCCATCTGAGCAACCTCTGATTCTTGTTTTTCATCTTATGGATGAAAGTCAGTGGATTGTGATCACTGAAAACAACAATAGGTGAGGACGAAGAAGTCAGATAAACTTCAAAATGTTGAAGAGCAAGAATGAGAGACAAACATTCTTTCTCTACTGTAGAATAATTCTTTTGATGTTTGTTAAACTTTTTCGAAAAGTAACAAACTGGATGATCCACACCATTGTCATCCTCTTGCAGTAATACACCACCTGCACCAACATCACTCGCATCTACTGCTAACTTGAATTCTTTATTAAAATTCGGTGCCAAGAGAACCGGCTCACTTCTCAGTATGGCTTTCAGTTTATCAAAGGCATTCTGACAATCACTGGTCCACTTAAACCTCATTCTTTTACTAAGTAAATTAGTCAGTGGCTCAGCAATGACAGAAAAATTATTACAGAATTTTCTGTAATAACCGGCCATACCAAGAAACCTCATCAGTTGTCTTTTGCATGTGGGCACCGGAAAATTTGAAATAGCTTCAACTTTAGCCTCTATAGGTTTAACCTGACCATGACCCACAACATGTCCTAGAAATGTTAAAGTTGCATGACAGAATTCACTTTTAGCAAGGTTTATTGTCAATTTTGCTTCACTTAGTTTATCAAAGAATGCTTTGATAGTTCCAAGATGGTGATTCCATTCATCACTGTATATGATGGCATCATCGATGTAAGCATCGCAATGCTCGATTCCAGCTATTATGGTGTTGATTAAGCGTTGAAATGTTGCTGGAGAGTTTTTCATTCCGAAAGGCATTACTTTATAGTGATATAATCCATCAGGAGTAACAAATGCTGAGACCTCTTTGGCTCTTTCTGTGAGAGGGATTTGCCAAAATCCTTTCAGAAGATCAAATTTAGTTATATATTTTGAATTTCCAACTTTGTCAATACAGTCATCCATTCTTGGTATGGGAAAAGTGTCTGTTTTGCTCAAGTTATTGACCTTCCTGTAATCGGTGCACATCCGATATGATCCATCAGGTTTTGGCACAAGAATGCAAGGTGAACTCCATTCACTTTGACTTGGTTCAATAAAATCATTGTCCAGCAAATACTGAATCTCCTCCTTAAGATATTTTTGTTTTGTTGGGTTCATTCTATATGGATGTTGTTTGACAGGTTGTGAGTCCTCAACATTTACATCATGATAAATTTTGTCAGTCCTTGTAGGAATGTCCGGAAATAAGTGTTCATATTGATAAATTAACTGTTTCAGTTCTTTTCTTTGGACTGGATCTCGGTGTGAAAGTTTCTGGTCGAGATCCTTTAGAATGTCAGAATTCTGAAGTTTTGATGAAGCAGGATCAGATTTGGTGAATTTCATGTCTTCAGAGTTCACTTCACTTTGTTCCTGAGGGACTGAACTAACAACACTAATTGGTGTAACAGAAGAGCTATCCCTATCTATGTATTGTTTAAGCATGTTAACATGACATAACTGTTTTTGTTTGCGTCTCCCAGGAGTGTTAACAATGTAATTAACATCACTAATCTGTTTATCTACAGTGTAAGGGCCGTAATATCTGGCTTGCAGTGGTTTGCCAGGAATAGGCAAAAGAGCAAGTACCCTGTCTCCAGGCATGAATTGTCTTTCTTTTGCATTTTCATCATACCAACGTTTCATTTTCCTTTGTGCTGACTTAAGATTGGTCCGAGCAGCTTCACAAGCTTTAGACAGCCGGTCTTTAAAATCTGATACATACTGAAGTAAGTTCAGAGAACTGTCATCATTTGAGAGAAATTTCTCTTTCAAAAGTTTCAAAGGTCCACGCACAGTGTGGCCAAATACCAGCTCAAATGGGCTGAAACCAAGAGATTCCTGAACAGATTCTCTAACGGCAAACAACAACAAATGAATGCCTTCATCCCAATCTTTTTCAGTGTCAAAGCAGTATGACCTGATCATATTTTTCAGTGTCTGATGAAATCTTTCAAGGGCACCTTGACTTTCAGGATGGTAAGGTGATGATTTAAACTGAGTAATTCCCAACTCATGCATGACCTGTTGAAAAATTCCTGACATGAAATTTGAGCCCTGATCCGACTGAACAGACTTTGGAAGGCCTACAAATGTGAAAAACTTTACCAAAGCCTTAACAATATTCTTTGTTTTAATATTCCGAAGTGGAATGGCTTCTGGGAAACGTGTAGAAGCACACATTATAGTGAGAAGATACTCATGGCCTGCCTTGGTTTTAGGCAAGGGACCAACACAGTCAATAATTATTCTGCTAAAAGGTTCATCAAAAGCAGGTATGGGCTGTAAATGAGCTTTTGGTATTGTCTGGTTGGGTTTTCCTACCATCTGACAAGTATGGCAAGATTTACAAAATTGAGAAACGTCAGATTTTAACCCTGGCCAGTAAAAATGGTTAAGAATTTTGTGATAGGTCTTATTTATACCTAAATGACCTGACATGGGAGTGTCATGGGCCAAGTTCAAAATTTCAGGGCGATAAACCCTAGGAACCACTATTTGGTGGTTAACAGTCCACTCGTCTTCTGCTGAGACATCAGGAGGACGCCATTTTCTCATTAAAATGTCATTTTTGACATAAAAACAGACTGGGACTTGATCTATTTCTTTCTCATCTAAAGCCCTTTCAAGCAAAGGCAAAATTTCAGGATCATTATGCTGTTCCTTACAAAGTTGTGACCTTGACACCAAGTCATGACCTTGACCTTGGTCATTTAATACTGAAGAGTAATGACTGGACTCTGACTTGTCACTTAAGTCTGTTTGCTTGCCAGACAGGCTGGGTGAAAGAGAATTTATAATCTCGTCTGTAAAAGACTGACCCAAAAAGGTATCAGTTAAATCAATTTCCCCATCATTCTGTTTTGCTTTCTTTGCCATGGCCCTTGTAACAGCACAAGATGGGTACAGATCAGGGATTTCCTGTTCAATGGGATCAGGTGGCTGATCAAGACAAGGTATAGTAGTCAAAAGTGGATTTACCACAACCTTATCTCCTGCTAAGTCATTGCCTAACAGTAAGTGAACACCTTTAAAAGGTAAAGAAGGTCGAATACCAACAGCCACTAAACCAGTTACCAAGTCTGAGGATAAATAAATGTTATGAAGAGGAACATTAACAAATCCACACTCTACACCCTGAATAAGGACACTTGTCCTAGAAGAAGTCTTCTCAGAAAAAGGCAGAGTATCTGCTAAAATAAGGGATTGAGAAGCTCCAGTATCTCGTAAGATTTTAATTGGGGTAGACTGGGCATAGTCACTATTTAGTGACACAAAACCATCTGATAAGAATGGTTCATAAATCTCCATAACAGAATCAGTCTCAGGCCTTTCGGTCTGGATAGGATCTTCCTCCTTAACACATGACTGTGGTTTTGACCGTAAAGAGGTAAGGCCAGTAGGTTTAAGCCCCTCTTGTTTTTCTTTCTTTCTTTTCAAATGTAAACATTCAGATATAATATGACCTGTCCTTTTGCAATAATTGCAAATCGGTTGAGATAAGGGATTTTGATCTTTATTTTCACCAGAAGGTTTGGGTTTGGGAGTAATTGTTTGGCTATGACTACCAGGTGGATTACTAGGACTATGTTTGGATCCTGAATGTGGGAAAAATGGTCTTCTAGAATGATTTGACTTATTTATAAAGGAAACTTTATGTGTTAAAGCATAATCATCTGCAAGTCGAGCTGCAGCTTCCAAAGTTTCAACCTGTTTCTCATCTAAAAAGGACTTAATGTCTGAATTTATGCACCTTTTGAACTCCTCTACAAGCATGAGCTGCCTAAGTTTTTCATGATCGGAGCCAATTTTCTTTGAAGAACACCACCTATCAAATAGCTGTTCTTTAGTTCTAGCAAATTCTACATGGGTCTGCTCATTTTCTTTCTTACAGTTCCTAAATTTTTGCCTGTAAGCCTCAGGGACCAACTCATAAGCCTTAAGAATTAATTCCTTTACAGTATCATAACTGGAGCTCTGCTGGACAGTCAGCTGAGTATAAATTTCTCGAGCCTTCCCAATTATAACACTTTGCAAAAGCAAGGTCCAATGCTCCTTTGGCCATTTTAAATTTTCTGCTACTTTTTCAAAATGAAGAAAATATTTGTCAACCTCTTTTTCTTGAAAAGGGGGAACTAATCTGATGTGTTTGGTAATGTCAAAATGAACGCCAGAGTCTAAAGGTTGCCGTTTTACCGTCATATTTTGCATTTCTAATTCTTTCATTCTTAATTCTGTATCAAATTTTAATTTTTCCCTTTCTATCTGCATTTGTCTTTCTTTTTCTTTCTCCCTCTCTTCCATTTCCATTCTTTCTTTCTGCACTCTTTCTTCCATTTCCATTCTTTCCTTCTGCATTTGTCTTTCTTGTTCTAATCTTAATT
Source organism: Anodontia alba (assembly GCA_964016985.1). Classification (NCBI taxonomy): domain Eukaryota; kingdom Metazoa; phylum Mollusca; class Bivalvia; order Lucinida; family Lucinidae; genus Anodontia; species Anodontia alba. The sequence goes on from OZ024837.1 coordinate 15,773,073, forward strand.
TTTCTAACTCAATTTGCTTCTGAATTTCAAGCTCTCGTATATGCAAACCTGTCTGAGTTACGAGAACAAGAGACAAAGCAGAAGAATCAAGAATTTCCTTATCAACCAAAAATTGAACCAAAATATTTTTTATTTCCTGTTTTAACATGGACTTGTTGACGGTAGTCAATTCATAGTGAGCAGCAATATCCAACAAATCAGACTTTTTGGCCAAATCTAACAGCTCCTGCGAAGGCGCAGTGATAAAAGCTTGAAGGTCAAATGACATGACTGCTTTTTGCTGGTTTTATCAAGTAGATTTTCAATCAGAGTTTATTTATTGATATTTTTCAAAAGTCAATACTCGCTTTTTATGAAACAAATATTTTTATATTTACTGAGATTTTTTAAAAGTCAGTACTTGTTTTATAGCAAACAAATATTTTTTTTTCCTTAAAAATCAATATTTGTTTTCTTTAAAAAGCTCAAACTTGTTTTAGCTCAAGAAAATGTTCGATCTCGGACGAGCCCCCAATTTCTGTTACGAGCCAGGCGTAACGAGAAAGAAATGAAAGTGAAACCAGCAACAAGTTTTAAATTATTAACAATATTTATTCCACAAAAAAAATAAGACAAGATTCAAAACAAAAGAATGTACGTAGACAGTACCTTTCAAGTTTATGTCACAAAGTCCCTCTGAAATAATCCATGAGAATTTATAAAACAAATCCTTTGAATATCAGTTTCTGATCCCACAATTTAATGTTCCTGAATTCAGAATTTAAGTTCAGAATGAATAAAATAGTAAAGTAATCCAGTATAGAATAATTTCCAGTGAAAGTATACAAAGATGCCCAGATGAAATTCTTCTCTCCTTATATAATATCAGAGAACGTTCTAGAAAAAGAATTTACTACAAGCATCTCTTATTTTCTAGGTTCCTTCAGGAAACTTCTAAATCTTCCATGACATGCCAAAAATAACCCAGTCCAGAATCAAGGCTGTAAACATCATGTTATTGTAAACATGTTGAACATTCCAGAAAGTTATTTTTGGAAACATAGTAAATAAAGCTATTTATGGAAACATAGTAAACATGTTGTTTAAAACAATTGAACACCCTGTTATATAACAATACAATATTACTTTAAAGTTAAATAAGTACGCGACAAAATTAAGCCATAAATGTGTTCACTGTACTGACTACACTGAACAAATATTTGAGTTACAATATGGCTTTAGTCTTTCTTCCAGTGTAAACAAATAGCAAAGATTGCAGTTTAATCGCTAACTGCAAAATTGATTATTCTATTACGAACACCAGAAACACATCCTTGTCCACAAAAACGCAAGAATTTATTTCAAAATAGCAATTGAAGCATTCAGGATATTCTATAACACGAGTCATTGCATACCGCCTGTACCAGTCGTCGTAAGGTAAAGTTTGAAACCGACACACGTGAGGCATATTCCTTACTTTTCCTCTGGACTCGACACATTATTCAAGTCTCCCCTATCCCCATTAGAACTTACATTTAAGCATAATTGCACGGGAAAATAAAAAAGAAGCTTCAAACTCCAATATTGTCATGCGCTGATAATTTAATTAGGTGTATTAAAAACTAATAGCTTTATTGTCTCGCAGACAATACAGCCCATGGCGGATCTTTCCAGCTAGATTGCGTTCTTAACGCTTGATCGGGACTGTTAAATTTCCGGTTATCAGATCATTATTCAGTTAATCAGCACTTTGTTTCTGACAGCGTATGACGTAATACGCGTAGATAGATAGCTTCTGTCTTGTCATCCATAGATAGGAGGAAAGTTTCACTTGTCGTAAGGAAGTATACATATAAAGTTAACAGATTGTGACACTAAACAGAAGACGGTGGAACATAGTTTAGTCTACACGCATGTAAAGAAATAAATATTATGACTCGCTCTGACTTCCCCATCATAAAACATTTGCTGAATGCATATTGAACTGGGGGAATAGAGGCATGATTACACAAGGGACGGTTTTTCATACCCCATCTATAGCTTTTCATCATATCGAACTATTCTCTGCAGTCGCCTTCAGGTATGCAAGAGAGACAAAAAGAAGTTGGCGCAGTATCCAGCGAATTCCTTTGACACGCAGATCAGCGAGCATTAACTGACACCTGTGTTTAAGTGAACATAAACTTCACACCTTTGAATGCATAATTTGTGTGCGAAAAACTTCAAACATATTTATTTTTTACACCTTCTGAGCCAATTTTATTCTGAAATGTTCTGCGATATTTTGACATATAAAAAAGGTCTTTCATTGGAGAGATTGTGGTAGAATGCAAACATATATTAATATGATGTTGAATATGAACAAAAATGCATTTCCCAAAACAAAAGGACAACAGAAAGGGCCGTATGAGTTTTTGTTTTAATATCTATTTCTGTTTAATATTTATTTCTATAAATTTTTCACCGGATTAAAAATAATGAAATTAACTTCTTTTCCAGAGGTTATAAAAACATGACGTAGGTAGAAATGTCTGAATTAATGGTTTAAAGACGGACATCTTATACAATGGCATGCATTTCTAGACAAAAAACATGTATAATTTAACCGGACGGTTCTCTCACGGGTCATTGGATTTGCTTCCTATGAAGAGAATAGCTGGATAGGATTTTATTCTGTTTTTGAACCGTAGTATCAGCAAACGTACCTTCAGATATGTGCGCGAAGATTCAAATCAGCCTGCACATTCCCGCAGTCTGACCAGAATCATCGCCTGGTGCATTCTGGATAGCCGAGGATGCAAAGTTTCTTCGTACGGACAACGAAGACTCTGATCAGACTACGCGGATTTTGAGTCAACGTTGGACGCACATGTCAGAAGGTATGTTTTTTCACGTTCCGGTTCACATATAAATAGGCCGAAACAGCTGCTTTCGTGTGTGCATCTATTGAAATTTAGCTTTAGTCACATGAATCGATGTACCGGGAATCTTAATTTCCTGTCTTATTTCAGGCTTCTTTCTGTATACCGTCGAAAGCAAAACGTATGAAAATTTTACATTAATTGCAATTAATTTACTCTTTCATACTCCATCAGAATCATAACAAAGCCAAGTATTACCGGAAATACAATCAGCTGTTACTATTCTCATGCAATAGGTTCCGTAGCGTGAAATGGTTGATGTAAAAACCCCACTTACTTTGTTGGCAAAAGAAATAATAAAATCACCGAACCACATGTTGAGCCCTTTATACAAATAATAATAATAATAAACACTTCTTGTGTGTATGTTCGTTCCGAATGCCAAGTGCAGTGTCTAAACAATTAAAGGGACGTACTTTTCAAACTGCACTTTCAGGGGACGCACCCTTTAAAATGCTATGTTTCCTTGTTGAAAATGAGTCAAGTCTAAAAGGAAAGAATTAGCTCCTTTTCGTCTAAAATAGAACAAATCAATAAGAGGAAAACAAAAGACTGAAGAAAAACTACAACAGAAACACACGGTCAAGAGTCAAACCGTTTGAATGAGGAGGGCGGTGGCTTAAACCTGGTTATTATGAATACCCAATCCTCGCCCTCATCACGAAAACATACCTATATAATTTTGACCCCCTTAAACCCCACTTTTATATAGTTAAACTGGGGTTTACAGGAGTAACATTATTTTTTTTTATTTTTGCTCAAAAACATAGATTATGGGTACTCGTTAAAACCGCCTCGCCGGGGCGGTTCTAACGAGTACCCACAATCTATGTTTTGAGCAGAAATATGAAAAAGATCAAAGTTTTTTATCTGAAAATTTTCGGTTTTTGGAGGTGAAATTTTCTACATATTTGAATAGACGTGTTTTCGTAATGCTTGTTCCTGATACAGTTCCACTTAAATTGACTGTTCTGAAAATAAACTAGAACCAACGCCAATATATGAGCCGCAATGTCAGAAAACGTACAGTCGGACATGTTCGCACAACGAAGATTCAGATCAGCCTTCGCCTTCGCGCAGTCTGATCAGAATCCTCACTTGGTGCATTCTGGATAGCCAAGGATGCAAAGCTTCTTTATGCGGACAACGAAGACTCTGATCAGACTGCGCGAATGCGCAGGCTGATTTGAGTCTTCGTTGGGCGCACATGTCAGAAGGTACGTTCTCTCACGTTACGGCTCATATATTATTACTTAGATTATTATACAATTATTGACTATTGCAGTATTTGATAAAACGTGATATCCACCAGAAAATACCAATATTGACCGAGACGATAGCCGAGGTCAATATTGGTAATCAGTAGTGGATATCAACGTCATATCTAATACCTCAATAGTCAACAATTGTTTTATTATACATACTTAGTCTTTTCTCTTAATAACTATGGCAATAACAATCACAGCAGACCCCATTCAAATAAAAATCGCGCGTAGACTTCCGCGTCACTACTAGTGACGTCATCAAAACTTGACATTGACTGGCTTGCACGCAAATGATGTCCCTTTCCTCGTGCAAGCTAGTGAATATCACAAAATATGGATTGGGCTGGAAGCACATCCGAGCTAATGAAATATCATTTATTTATAGATCATATAATATTTATCAATACAGACGGATAAGGCAAGTAGACCTTATACTACAAACTGCATGCTTATAGATTAGCTTCGTCATTATCTGTGGTGCAATTTCCCTAAGTTCGTCTGTTTTTTTTTTTTTTTTTTTTTTTGTTTTTTTTTTCTTTCAGTTGTTTCATGTAATTAAACCTTGTCTGGTGCCCTAGGAAGGCTGTTTCTGTGAATAACTTGAATTCGAAGTTGATTATGTCTTTTCCTGAGTATCTCGATCTTTACTACTACTTACCGAATACAATGGCCAGCTTCAGCCCAGATAACACAGCTGTCACGACTGAAATAAAAACACAGGATCAGTTTCATGGATTAAATGACTGTATTTGTTCCTTTATGTGAAGAACTAATTGATGTTCAGAGTTAATTAGCCATGAAAGTGTCATTTAAAGTCAATTTCAATGCAAATGAATGAAGTGTTTCTCCTTTTCTAACGGAAATAGAAGTTTATGGCTACATAAACTAGTTTGAACAAAGCAAAAGGTCCTTCTTACGAGAGAGACTTCATATTTTGTCTCTCTAAGGTCATGCCCACACGAGCAAAGATAGTTTACCACATAAACGAAAACAAAATATAAGTGAAGACTCAGGAAATGCCACAATCACGAAGCACAGCCCTCTCGAGGTACCAAACGGAGGAGAGATTAGGAACAAATAAGGACTGCACAAGCGCCACATATGAAACCAGAAGACGCACAAACAAAGAATAACTGCAACAGAAGAACCGCCTTCTACATCTACATCATTACGTTGAGCCGTCAAAAATTGACTATTACTCATCGGGTTGACCATACTGGTGGCACTAGAAGATGAAAACAAAGAGAATAAAGTTAGATAGAAGCATACGGAGACTATGAGTTATATAAATAAGACTAATGCTAAATTAAATAAAAATCTAAACTGTAATATGAATAAAGTAAGACATACCAATAAAAAGAAAGAAGGGTGAAAGTGTCCCCGGAAGATTTTGACTCACCAAGACAAGACCAAACTGCCATGGAAGGCGGTACCAGAGCACTTAAGTCCATGACAGCATAGGTCCCATCTCGGCAAGTGAATAGGCAACCAGACCTTTAACAAAATTTAGAAGGATAGGGGGTGGGGGGGGGGAAGGGTTAACCCCTTCTTGAAAGCTACCAAAGAAGGGACCTCAGCAACACTGGCTGGAAGAGAATTCCACAGGGGTACCGTACGGGGGAAAAGCTAAATTTGAAAGAATTTGTTAATGTAGAAAACTATCTGTATTTCTTGGAATGTTAGTTTCTGGTCCGTTTCGTCGAAGGTGTCAAATACTCGGCTGCCGGGATGTCTACTTGGTCGTGAACCACTTTGTAGAAAAGGGTATCTTGGGTCGTCTTGACTCTAGGGACTCCCATTGTTGGTGTTGTAGCATTGATGATACGCTGCTGGTGTTCTTGAATCGATTGGTAGCGTAACGCGCAGCTCTTTTGTACCATTTCCAGCTTCCGTATTTGTTCCTTGTGGTGAGGATTCCATATCGACGAACTGTATTCCAGTGTTGATCTGACCATACTGAAGTACGCATTGTCCTTGGTGTCCTCACTACAAGATCTGAGGTTGCGTCGTAGAAACCCTAACGTGCTCTTAGCCTTCTTAGAGATCCTATTAATATGTAGCTTCAGAGAGTATCGTGTCCACGTGCTTCAGAACATTGCTGACAATGATGTGTTCCAACATCTTGCAGCAGAGGGAGGTCACCGAGACAAGGCGATAGTTGGCAGGGTCATAGCGTTGTCCTTTCTTGAAGACTGCAGAGACGTTGGCTTTCTTCCCGTCGGCTGGCAGTCCCGATCTGGAGAGACTTGTTAAAAATAATCGTCAGTAAATGTGCGAGGTCTTCTGCACATTCCTTGAGAAGCCGAGCTGGAATCATGTCGAGCCTAAAGCTTTCTGTGGGTTGCACTTCTGTAAGAGTTTTCTCACTCCTTCCTCAGTTACTGTGATGCCACTCATATCGGGAAATGGGTCACCATCTGGTTCTAAGATGGCTGTGTTTGGATCCTTTTGCGTGAAGGTTGAATGGTATTGTTTGTTGAGAATATCCGCTTTGTCTTTAGAATTGTTGAACAAGCGTCCATTGTCCTTCAACGGTCGATACCAGTCGAGTCTTTCGTAGGGATTTAATGTAATTCAAGAATCTTTTCTGTTTCTGTGGATGATAGTCAGTATCGGGATCACCGGACTCTATAATGTTGTTGACGTAGGACCAATAGGATTGCCTTTCTGCTTTCTGTACAGTCTTCTTGCATTCCTTGAATTTCCTGACATCTGTCTCATTTTTTGGTCTTTTTCATTCTTCTAAACAGTTTGTCGCGTCGTGGCATTAGGGATTTAACTTTTCTGTTGATCTTGTTACCTTTCAGTGTCTTGACTGGAATATACTTTTTCATCAGGCTAGACACGGTGGAACAGAATTTATCCCATAATTCTTGGGTTGTGGAAGTAGGTTCCATGGAAACGAAATCTTCTTGGATATGTCTAAGCTCTGTCTTGATTGACTCAAAGTCCGCTTTGTGATATTGGTGAACAGTTCTAGGAGGGGTTACTGCTTTAGTTGGGCGTAGACTGGACTCCACGTAAACTGTCTCGCGGTCGGAAATACCAGGGATAACCTCAGCTCTGATGATGAGAGACTGATTGTTGCAGAAGAAGAGCTCCAAGATGTTTTCTGTATTCTCTGTAATTCTGGTGGACTCTGTGACGACTTGGTCGAGTAAGTTATCTTTGCTTATCATAAGTAGTTGCTGGCATAACCTAGACTTGTTGGCATATGGCTTGACACGGTCGGCTTCTCAGTCAATATCAGCCAAATTAAAGTCATAACCAGCCTTGGAACGGTAAGTAGGAAAAACTACCGGGGGAGGGGCTTAAAGCAGCTTTATTCGCGCGAAACCACATCCTTAATTCTGATGCAGCGCCTAATTACAAATATGTATAGGGTCCGCATAGGGGTCCTCCGCCTCCTCTGTGAAACATCACCGTGACATATATAATCTTAACCACTGTGATCAAACAAAGCAAACGGCTTCATGGTGATCTGAAGCGGAACACAAGAAAACCACAAACAGGACCACGATGAGCCCGGCACAGACATTGATAGCCAGGCATCGACCATCTGAAATAGATTGAGGAGGGAGCCGGCATTTAGTCTAAGGTACTACCCGCCGTCGTGCAATTAAAGTGGGAAACAAAGTTATTAACCATAATTGGGTTAACAACCATGCGTGCATGAGAAAAGAGTCGTTACAGCATATACGAGCAGTAAAGGTTCACACAAGCCTGCGCATTCCCGTTTGTTGTTTACCCTTACAAGAAGTTATTTCTGTTGCAATTTATTCGTTCTGGTTTTGACAAAAAAAACCTGTTTTATGACGTCGTTTTAGCGCTCAGTATGCTGGGTATTAATTTCAGCAGAGAGTTTGAAATACTTTTCGTATTTTCCCAGAAAATAGGCTTTGTCGTTTGAAAACGTATTGTCTGGGGAAAATAAAAAAAAATGTCATAAATCTGTCATCTGCAGAATTTGCCTATAGAGTGGTAAAGGTTAAGTTCCGGCGAGTCTAAGAAACCTGGAAGTCGAGGTTCTAGCCAACATAAAACTTCCTTTTCTGAAATTATAATGAATTTCCTCTTAGACTACATTTTGCTTCTCTTTCTAAATATTTGGTTTCTATTGACTGCTATAATAGAGGAAATACATACTTATGTCTTGTTCGCATCTATGAAAATTAGATTCAGTCAGGTATATTACTAAATATTATAATGGATGTGGAAAGAGTATTACGAACTGTCTTGTCAGCTGGAAGAAGTCTTAGACTAGTGAAATATTGATAAACGATCTGTTACTCGCTTCGCGTGACATTTATAGTATTGTCAGCTTGCCTGTTAAATGCTCGTTATACAAACATAACACGCATATTTTGCTGTATAGTTAATGAAAATGACAAACGCTGTGGGAATATCTATACGGGGTAGCATTAAGCAGAATATGTACACGTTCAGGGTAATCACCTCTGCCTAACTTATTTTTTTTCTCCCTTCTGAAAGAAAAGGAAAGGATTCGCTCTTTTTCGGAAGCGGAGTGGTATAAGGAAAAACAAACAGGTAATCACAATAGTATAAATCAAACACTCACAGCACAGATGAGTCGATTGTCTCTGAATATAGGCTGAATATAAAACATATTTCACATTGAAGAGCGTAACAAAACGTACAAAATGATACAAGTTTGATAAAAATCCGAGTATAAAGGTTTTGAAAAGACACTAATGTATATCGATATTGTACAGACCACATAAAACCATTGCATTAGGAGATCACTGCTGAACCCATTATGTATGTGCTGCAACATTAGAAACACACCTGATGATATGTGTGCTTACCAAAGACCTATATTAGCTTGTGTATCTCTATAAATTTATCAGTCTCTGCGCTGTCCACCTTTAGAAGACTTTAATTCTTGGCCATGACTGAGCTGGTGCACAGACTGACCTGTTTGTCTGCTGAGCATACGTAATAAATACATTTTCTGAGGTTGCTTATAGGAATATTTTGTAACCGATCTTGGAAATGGACACTTGAAGTATGTCAACAGATGTTGGCTGTCATATTCGTGCGAACTTGATAACGACACGATTCTTATTTAATTCTCCATTCTCAAATCTTTCATTTCAATATTACATACAGAAATGCACAATAACTAATTCTCTTCAGATTTGTATATGTCAGTTGGATTTGCTGTCAGCAATGTGATATATACTCGGAAACATTTTCAGGATAAATGGCTTTCTTCACGCTTACTTTATCAACAATAAAAGCTCGACGACAGAGACATAAACGCTTTTTATGTATCGGCTGAGGAAACAAAGAAAATCAATTATTATAATCTGCAAACAGTTCATATTCAATTTGATACTGGCTATAAACAGCAAACGGGCAACAACAAAATTACCTGAAAAAATAAATGCGACCAGCAGAGATCAAGTCAACTTCATGTACGTACAAGTACTTGTGTACGGGTTAGTTAAAATAGTGCTTGTTTGCGCTGTATATCGTCTTCAGGTGGACAAGACACTGTTATGATTTCTGCCCACGGAGGCAATCTTTGTGACTTTGTTTGCTTCTGAAAAGGGATCTGCACTAAAAGGAAATGATTTGCTCCCAGCTAGGGGAAGCTAGTTCTTTCTTTTTACAGTAGACCCCTTTTCAGAAGGTTTGCAAAATAGTTTTGATAGAGTTGCATCCCTGCATGTGTATCAGTTCACCTTGAAGACAATTAAATACGGTGTAAAAAAGTGTGATCAGTGTATGCCAGTGGACGGCCAGGGTGCTCAAATATGCGTCAAGTTTGAATTATTGATCTTCGCTTGCTACCAAAGCTCCTCGATCCATACACTACAGTTTTGTCTGTACCGCAACAAAATACCGGAAACGTTGTTGACTTTAAATAATTTATCTTTCCAATCAGCGTAAATCATTTCTCACAATGGCAACTGACGTCATTGTATTTGCAGAGTCTCTGTTAATACGGGTGTGCTGGAATAAATACACCGGACGTACCGGGTTTAACAAAATAATTTATAACTTGAAAAAATTGATACAGCTGTCAAATCGGTGAAAGCTCATGAATTTGACTTAATTTACTATTTTCAATTAAACAGCTCGTCATGTCATAACAATGATTTCATTAAGTAAATCTAAAGTTTGACTAAAGGATGCCTCCTTCCTAGATCGTTATCCGATTGGTTGCCGATGCTTTCTGTGGTCAGGCCTATTGTGGTCCTAATTGTCACTTCCTTTCGCTGTGACTTTAGCTTGTCATCGAGTCCTTGACTTCGTTTCAGAATAGTTCATTTCTGTTTGTTCTGCTGTAATGATTCTTGGTTCAGTTATGGTCAATAGATTATTTATGTTTATGCGTCGATGTTGAGAGCGAGAATGGGAGACTTTACAATTCTGGAATCTAATTCCACGCCAACACCCCATCCCTCTCTAGTAACCCTGCTACTGACCATCCAAGGCGGTTCTTTTTTATGGTTTCAAGAAGACTGAATACAACTGAGAGAGTTTCTCTGCCAGATAACATCTGTGACTTCCCGTTTGCTTTCTTGAGCACAAGCGCCTTCTGAAAAGAGAGACAGAAACATTTAGACTGACAAAGTTGTCTTCACTGAAAATGTCCGTATCAATTTCCCTAATATTTACTTGTGTTCATTGATTGTGTCTTTTCCTCGATAACGTCTTTTTATTTTGTAATCATTTAGAAGTGTCATTTGGACAAGTGATTTCAAAATAATCTAAAAGGGGTCGTTTGGAATTACAGAGCAACTAGACATTGTGTTTGTCAAACATTATGCCCCCAACTGCAGCTTGTCATGCAAAGATTCAACATAACCTAAGTATCACCAAAATGGATGGCACATAAAATTCTAAGCATATATCAAATATCAGCTTCAAAAGAAAATGGATATTCAGGGCCCTAACAAGAATGGTTCTTCAATATACAGGAAGTACCAAAAGTCTGAATAACCTTACACAATAAAGGGGAATAATTCTGTCAATACAAAAACAGCATAACCTACATTTCATGAAAATGGTCGACACATCAAATGCTACCTGTATACTAAGTCAGTATTCTTGGATCAATGGTTCCAAAGTTCGAAAATATTTTGTCAGAAAAGGGTCATAACTCGGTCAAAAGTTATAGAATTTAACTAAAACTATACATTGAAGTTAAAAGCTTGATGTGGATTTGATTGTATCAGTTCCTGAGTTCACTTATTTACTTTCTACATCTAAATCCTAAACTAGGCATCTAATGTCAACATCAAAGTTCAAACTGAGTAAAACAGCCATTGTTTATCTAACATTCTTCCAGTATTGCCACAGCAACTATACGCATATTTGACCATGCTTGAAAAGGTCAAAGGTCAAAGGATCATCATTTGAACAAACTTGGTAGACATTGCGTCCCCAATGCTATATACCAAGATTCAGCCTCAAAGCTCTCTTGGTTCTTGGTTCACAGCTATGGTTCTTTACTTTTTTATTTAATTGCGTTTTATTTCATTTATTTATTTGTTAAAGGCTCCATATTCCTCAAAAATAGACATTTTATTATCCAAGAGAGGTCTAATAAATTGATACATAGTATTAATACAATCATAAAATGTAAAATTTCAGTTAGTCTCTCGTTCTTGAAATGAAATGATTGATCGAATCTCTGAATTAATGTTGCCAACATTAATTCAGAGCTACAATAAAAATGATCCAGTTCAAAAACGAGAGACTAACTGAAATTTTACAGGCAGTTAGATGCCACATTTTATGATCGTATCAACACCATATATAAACCTTTCTTGGATAAAAAAAATATGTCTATTTTTGAGGAATATGGAGCCTTTAATAATATTTTTATCTTATTCTATATATATATATATATATATATATATATATATATATATATATATATATATATATATATATATATATATATATATATATATATATTTCTATTTATTTATATATATTTCTATTTAATAAGGACTGTTTCATTTCATGTAAACTACATCACATTAGGTGGTCTGATTATTGAAAAAGTCTAAATAACACTGTTACTCCAGTTTTGGCGCCAAATTGTAGTACGACGTCTTTGCGCTGGGAATCGGATGTTATGACGTCATGACAACGTTGGGCATAACATATGTATTCGCAGTGGTTGACAGTATTAATAAGAAGAGGGTGTAGCACTGAAAGAACTTAAGTCTCTTAAAAAAGGCTTTAATTAGCCGAAACGTTGCGATTTGATTGTGAAATAAACTGTGCACAAATATAACCTGGGTTAGTTGTGTTAGCATATCTGATGTAGGTTATTTATGTTGGCATATCTAACCCGATCTCGATGCTTTGTCATGTCTTATTTGGGTTTGTTGTGTTGGCATTTCTAACCTAAGTTAGTTGTGTTGGCACGAGTTTAGTTTTAGTTTTATGAGAATGTGTACCTTTTGTTAGTTTAGATAGAATATGTAACCTTGGTTAATTGTGGTGGTACGTCTAATATAGGTTTGTTGTGCTAGCATACCCTACCTAGGTATGTGTCCATTTAGGTTAGTTGCGTTAAAATACCTAACCTGGATGACCTATGCTAGCATATCTAACCTTGGTTATGTGTGCGAGTTATTACCTGGTTTGCTTACAGACATGTCTATTCTGGGTATATTGTACTAGTATGGTATTGATTAGGTTGCTGTACCTGCTCTTTCTTCTTCACATACATGTATCAAACCTAAATGATTGGTCGCTAAATAGTTTCCAAATTAAAAAAAAAATATCGGAATACCGGTAGCACGCGCAATAGGTTTAACTCTTGTTTGCTGATTGTTCTTCTTATTACTTTACGGTTCCCGTGTACAGACAATTATTGATTATGTTATCGCTTCTTATCGTCCCGAAATAACTATAAACCGTTAATTGGACGTTACAGCGTTAAATATGCTTCTAAGATACCTTTTATGAGAGATAATTGATTTTCATGGAAGAATTCGGGGAGGTGCGTTGTGAGGGGTGGGGTGGGGCGGCGGGGAGGGGGGGGGGGCGGGTAGGGGGAGGGAGCGTCATTTATGCATAGGACATTTTGATCATTTGTGTGATTTCTAGACAACACGTGCCCTAATCACTGGCATCGTTGATACCATCTGACCTAGGACATATTATTTAAATTTCATCCTTCTATCTAATTCATTTCGTTTGGTTAACTGTTCTAGTCAACTGATGAAGAGGGCTCATATGGATACAATTTCAGGGGAGGCAAATTGTCAAAATGGCTTTGATCTCCTTTCGAAAATGAAAAAAAGTTCTTCTAGTCCCTCCCCAGCTAGCATTCTTTAAAAATCTACAGTTGGCCGTTTTCGGCTCGCCAGCTACCCTGACGGGCTAATAACGGCCCGTTATAGATTTATGTAGAAAGCTTACTGGGTTTATTTTTTTCTTTTTAGAGAAGACTTATTTGCTGGAGTGGCTAAGTGTGCAGGTCATAAAATTGTTTCCCTTCTAAAAGTGCTGGAAAATTGACCAAGCGTATGTTAATGTTCATATTCATTATGAAAACACGCATATTCAAATATATTGAAAATTTCACCACCAAAAACTGAAAGTTTTCATATATAAAATTCTGATATTTTTTATATTTCTGCTCAAAAAGTAAATTGTGGGTACTCGTAGGAGCCGCCTCGCTTTTATTTTGGATAGCCGTTTGGCCAATATTTGGAAAAGAAACTGTTCTTTTGGCTTTCTGCTTGTAGTGTTTTGATTGTGGTGCCGTTACTTTTAATGCGTCCTTCTTTCCCTTTGGTGTCTTGGACAGAAGGTGTTAGGTAATTGTATCGATTCCTGGTCATTGCCTTCCTTTCTATTTATACTCGAATCAGACAGAGTTTATACAGGGTCTCATGAAGACAGGCAAAAACGCTTTGTCCAATAGTTATTCACCTACAGATACATAGAAGATGTATAAGCTCTGAATATTTTAAAGTTTTCAGAGTACCTCGAATTCATCTACCTACGTGAACTAGAAATTAAAGAAATATCTGAGACGATAACCTCAGACTTGAATTTATACCTCTATATCGACAATTGAAAGCTCATTACTAGGCTTTACGACAAATGGGATGACTTCAGCTTTTCCATAGTTAATTTTCCGTTTCTGAGCAGCAATATTCCTTATGCATCAGCATAAGCTGTTTACGTTCCATAGTTAATCCGTTATGCTAGAGCCTGCTCTACGTAGCAGAACTTTATCGAACGAGGAATACTGTTACAAAATTGTTGACTCGGGGATATCAAAGAACTTAACTGGTATCAACACTTAAATTCTATGGGAGGCATCATGATCTTGTCATTCCCAATAACGCGGCCGTTTCTTGACTTAGTTCTGATGTTTTGCCACAGCCAAGCCATAAACAGACATTCTAAACCCCGGATATTACTATTCTCATATTTTCCTAAATCTGGCGCAGGCTGATAGGCATGGTGGGCGAAACATGCTTATCATGTAATGCTTACTTTCCATGAACGCCGGATTATACTCCATTTATTTTGGGTCCATATCTATCTGTCTGAACATTCCTAATTATGTCTTCATGTATATCGACTTAATGATTTTCCGAAATATGATTTTGGTATGTTTACCTCAAATTCATTACAAAAATTATATATTTTAAATGATCGTGGAGAGCGCCGTCAAAACGCGATTTACTTATTTTGCTTTCTTAAGTTTCACTAGCGTATGCCTTTTAAATATTTCATTTAACAAATTTTTATACTAAGTATACAATATTTATTTTGTAATTCATTTACATTGATAAATGTATAGCTGGTTTTATCTTATTTTCAATTTTATTAATGTTTACAATGCCTGTGAATAATTCTGATCGATATGATATAAGGAGTTGAATAGGTAAACTAACCTGTCTATGAAATATGCATAACGAAAATGAAATATGTTTCAAGAATATTCAAAAGGGTTAGAAGAGCTTCTATTGTTAAACTTTATAACATTTATGTTGGATGGCAACAGCTACATGAGCTTCAATATGAGAAAATATTCCTTTGCACCAAGGGAAGACCCAGATCAGGGTGCTGAGACAGGTTTTCATTATCGACTTGGTTCAGTGAAGTATAACTGAAGCATCGTACAGTTGTGAAGCTCACAATGAATAATAACTGGAAAGTCACTAATGAATAAGAAGTAACTTTTAAAAAGATCCTACGATTCCACTGGGGCTGGAATCAACAATAATTGTTTTTTAATTCAAATTTCCTAATCAATATTCAGCTGAGTTGCTTCAAAGTGCGTTTGAGTTTGGATCATCGCATGTCACAATTACCTGTTGTGTGCGTATGCATGTGTGTACATGCAATAACTGTGAATAGTAAAGACATTGACTAGACATGGCATAATGGCAATGCTGCTTACTTTTATAGTTTCATCATAGACACGCTGCGTCCCAAATAAGTGGCATGGTACTTCAACCTGCCGTAATATCGTTTTACAATAAGCCATTACAGAAATTGAAGCGCTTGATAAATTATGCGATCTTCGGTGCGTCAGCCTCATTATTACATCCTGAGGTATGAACAGAAAGATTATTGCAACAAAAGATGTTGTCCGCCATCTTCCTCGTATGCTATTGTGTCCTCGGAAGACGCTGGAAGATATCCCTTTCATGTATTCTTCAGTATGCAAAGATTTGACAAGCTGACAGCGAAGGATCTGATCAGCCGGCGCGAATATTCTGGCCGCCTGTGTAATGCTGCAAAACCAATTTTCCTTCGAATGGACACAAATTAATGTTCATTGGTTAATGAGTTTTCGAAGTATCCTATTACTAATGGAAGATCAAAGGCATTGAAGTAGTTAATTATTGATTGTCATTTTGTTTTTATTCCTTAACATAAAACAGTAATATAACCACAATTCCGATGCGCAACACAAGAAAATGTTTTTATGCCATATGCGGACGGGAAGGTCCTAATCAGACTGCGCGATGCGCAATGTGAGCAGAGCATTCTCTCTCCGGTTACAGAATCAATAGCTATGTAGAACATATCGACGAACAGACAATCTCCTTCTCAAAATGCACAGATATTCAGACTGACCTTGCTTATAGCATAAGGATCCTTTTCTCGCGTTTCGTTGCGCATCACGTCAATACGGAGACAATTGACCGGTAAAGTGGGAAGAAAGCAATACCATCCGAAAGCAATTTCTTTGATTTATAGTCCTCAAACATTATGCTTATCCGTCAATGCCCATTTCTAAAACATTCCGAATTGTCATTATAGAATTTACTTTGAGATAAAATCCCTAAATGAAGTAATCCCACCTCTATAAATGTTTATAATGGATATGTGCTTAATGCATACGCGTTTCCGTCAATACGGCATTTCAGAAGAAAAACAAAATATTTAAACCAAAGGTGATTTTTGGGGCAGCGTTTCGAGTAACCTTAAACTAGAAATGTCATGGGATTTAGCTATATATTCCAGCAGAGCCTTCAATAACGGATACACGAATATTTTACACATTAGTTTCAAAATGCTTTTTACAGTAGTGTTGGGCATATTTCCTTACAGTTGCAAGAGTATAAAACGAACAGTACGTGACAATGTATGTTGTCTTTCCAATTTACATCATAGATGGACTTCCAGGGGTGATAATTGCCATAAAACTTCTTTTGTTTATCTTGGAAGAATTTATCACCACCGGGCTCTGTAACTATGTATGAAACAATTCTGTAGACCTTGGTTCATGCTTAGTCATGGTAAATGTTTTTCTGTCAGCAGCTGATGCATCATCATTAGTGGAATATGTAAATTTTAAGGACTTCTACATTTTAATTAGTCAAAACCAATCCAAAATACCTATTTTGCAAGCTTTGCAAAATACTGATTAGTCCTGGAAGATTGATTTGTGTCATCTCTGTCATTCTCGATGGAAAGAGACTTCCCTTGATAGTAGACAATTTTAACTTTCTTCGAAAATGGAACTTTTTATGGGTGGTAATCTTCAAAATAATTCAGTTCCTGATTGTATAAATTTTCGGCGCAAGGCCTTCCTTGAAGGTTCACCGTGATAAATATATCGCAGAGTTTACAAACTAACTCTGTGTGTGCTTAACATTGTATCTTGTGATTTTGATACAGAGTTTACAAACTTACTCTGTGTGGGCTTAACATTGTATCTTGTCGATTCTGATACAGAGTTTACAAACTTACTCTGTGTGAGCTTAACATTGTGCCTTGTCGATTCTGATACAGAGTTTACAAACTTACTCTGTGTGGGCTTAACATTGTATCTTGTCGATTTTGATACAGAGTTTACAAACTTACTCTGTGTGGGCTTAACATTGTGTCTTGTCGATTCTGATACAGAGTTTACAAACTTACTCTGTGTGGGCTTAACATTTTATCTTGTCTATTTTGATACAGAGTTTACAAACTTACTCTGTGTGGGCTTAACATTGTATCTTGTCGATTCTGATACAGAGTTTACAAACTTACTCTGTGTGGGCTTAACATTGTATCTTGTCGATTCTGATACAGAGTTTACAAACTTACTCTGTGTGGGCTTAACATTGTATCTTGTGATTTTGATACAGAGTTTACAAACTTACTCTGTGTGGGCTTAACATTGTCTCTTGTCGATTTTGATACAGAGTTTACAAACTTACTCTGTGTGGGTTTAACATTGTATCTTGTCGATTTTGATACAGGGTTTACAAACTTACTCTGTGTGGGCTTAACATTGTATCTTGTCGATTTTGATACAGAAAATAAAACGTTATACCATTCCTTGGAGACTCTTTAACAAAAAATATTATGATACATTTTATAGTGCTTGCATTATAGATGCCTATTTCAGAAAAAAGAGCCTTTTAGTCATACGATAAACACTGGCTCCAGAGGTTTGAGAAAGCCATAATATGTCTAATATATTTGATAGCTAAAATGCGTATTACTCTTATAATAATTACATTAAAGTATTGTGTATTTCATTTCATTATATAACATATGGGACGAGTTTGGCATTTCTAACCTAGGTTATTTGTACTATCATGTTAGGTTAGATTAGTTGTGTTGCCATACCTATTGTAGATTTTTATGTCGGCATAGCTATTGTAGATTTTTATGTTGGCATAACTAATCTAGCCTCGTTGCTTTGGCATGCCACACACAATTATTTCAAAACGGCAATAAAAAATATGGTGTTTACAAGCTAATGGTCGAAACTGTGAAAATAATGTGGAAAAAAAAGCGAAAAAACAAACAAAAAAATACAAAAAAACAAAAAACAAAAAAAAACAAACAAAAAAACATCAGAAATGCATGCAAGTGCTTATTTGCCAGAGCAACAGAAAACGGAAGCGTACATATATTATTAGCAGACGACTCAAATTAAATATGAAGCCATATTTCCTCTGAAAAATAAGAATAAAATTAGAAATCCGTTTGCTGTAATTTCGAATGGGCTTTAAGGGTTAATGTCCTTTTAAACCCGGAGCGATACTAGACAATTTTCATTTATATAATGTCCGACTTTCATTAATATATTTACAGACTATATAAATGGATCGATGGAATAACAATAATACAGAATTAAAGTGGAAATAAATTATTTATTCACCAACACAACATATTGGGACATTTCAAAAGAAAGTGTGAATGATTTTTAAACTGCATTATTAAATGATTTTAAACTAATTTTGCTTTATGTAATATAATGTTTTATGGAATTTTTGCAGTGGGTGAGACACGTAATAGCCATCGTTCGTGGGTAGTAGACTGGTGCACCCTTCATGTTTGGGTGGTAGGGTGGTGCACCCTTCGTCTTTGGGTGGTAGGGTGGTGCACCCTTCGTCCGTGGGTGGTAGGGTAGAGCACCCCTCGTCAGTGGGTGGTAGGGTAGTGCACCTTTCGTTCGTCGGTGGTAGGGTGATGCACCCTTCGTCCATGGGTGGCAGGGCGGTGCACCCATCGTCCGTGGGTGGTAAGGTGGTGCACCCTCTTGCTGAAGATTGCAGAGGGTTGATCCTACCATCATTAGCTTTTAATAGGGTTCTTAACCGTATTGCATTATCATGCGGTCAAGGGTGTCACATTTGGCTTTCGACTAGGCATAACTTGTGTGGCATCTGTAACTGCAAAAATCACAAATGTTTTTCCAATATGAATATATTATTTTATTGTCAGCGGTGAAATCAGTGTATATCTGATGAAAATAAAAGCGGTATCAATCACTAATAAATTGATATCGTATCATTTCACTATAGTGAATGATACGATTTATATTTTCACTCTTCGCTTTGGACGATTTCGGTTTTCTTCACTGTTTCAGAAGTGGATGTTACCTCCACTTCAGATTTTTGAACACCTCTAACTTCTTTGTTTCTGAACTAAACTATCAAATGTTGGTATGCATTTTCTTAGTTAGAATGTAAGGAACATTATGGTATCAAAATTATTTTGATTCGCCGAATTTTTTTGGTTTTTGTCTCTCCAGCGGTTCACATGTTTAGCACTGAGCGTCGACGCCATGACGTTCATGTTTTGTTGGTGACGTTACTTATGACGTCAGAAACGCGCATTGACGTGTGCACAATAAAATAAAAAGAAAATTTACTCTTTTTCAGTGAATACCATAAAAATTTTCATCTCGTGTAATGAAAACATTCAAATTTTCACTCGTGCTTCGCACTCGTGAAAATACTGATGTTTTCATTTCACTCGATGACAATATTTATGGTATTCACAGCAAAAGAATAAATATCCTCTATGTTCTATTGTTTGCAGAAAACACAAGAATATAGTTGTATTGCTTACAGAAAACACAAATATATAGTTGTATTGCTTACAAAAAACACAAAAATATAGTTGTATTGCTTACAAAAAACACAAGAATAAGTTGTATTGCTACGTAACAGAAAACACTAGAAACATTTAGATAACAGGTACCAAAGCAGTTTGGTACATCCCAATGCTGGTATATTGTTACTCAGTATATTGTTACTGAGAATCGTACGAGCACACTGTATTATCATTAAGAAAACAAGCATATTCAAATACCACCAAAAAATGAAAATTTTTAGTTAAAGATTCTGATATTTTTTCATATTTCTGCTCAAACATAGATTGTGGGTACTCGTTAGCACTGCCTCGCCGTTGCGGTTCTAACGAGTACCCACAATCTATATTTTTGAGCAGAAATAAGAAAAATAACGTATCTCCCTGTAAACTCCAGTTTTACTGTAAAAAAGTGGAGTTTACGGGGATCAAAATTATACAGGCATGTTTTCTTGATGCCAAACAGACATGCCTGAGCCTAGGAGTAATTTTATCAGGATCTGTACTGGTTGCAGCTGAATGGGTGTGTTCAAATTTGAGAATAAGTACGGGTTAGGTTTGATTTGTTTTGGGTCAGTATTAAGGTCATGTCGAGCCGGTCAGTTTATCTATCCACACCTTTTCTGGGCAGACTTAGTCCTCTAAGCGGTTGACCAGTACAGTGTACATTCTTTCGCCAGAAACTGAAAACTGCCCTTCTTGAATCAGCGGAAGGGCGAGAATGACCGTAGAAACTATTTCATGATCAAACTCCACGAAAACAATGTTGCTGGACCCATGTTGCCGGACCCACGGGGATCGAACCCTCGACCTCCTGATTATCAGTTGGACACTCATTCGACTGAGTCACCAAGAGCGGCTAGGGATGGGTTGGTGTAGGTCTTGGAATATTTATGGTAATTACGGTAGATGTTATCATCCCGAGGCTAAATAATTTGTTCTGAAGTGTTGTATCTGTCGTCCATTTATTCCTGTTAAGATTACAAAGGAGCAGTTTGACCAGGTCAGGTTCTGCACTGTTTTCATTCAGTTAGAACATTTTAGATACATGAGCAAAAAGTAAGTAAATCATTTGAATTAGCCAGTCAAAAAAAAGCAAAAAGCAACAACAACAACAAAAAACGGTATTTCAGTTACATCCTGATGAGATGGACACACACTGTTTGTAAATATAATTTATGGTGGATCTGCACAGTTTGCAAATATCTCTATTTTGGTTTTCAAGGTGAAATGGTTAAAAAAAGGTGAAAGGGTTAAAACCAACTTCATACTTTAATTGGGGGAGGTTTACTGCCACCAGTTTTACTTTCCGCATTTCAACAATCCGTTCAGCTGAAAAAAAAACCTACCTAATAACTACTATGCCGGCCTCGGTGTCTCAGTTGGATGCGCCGTCCGACTGGAGACCAGGAGGTCGCGGGTTCAACCACCGCCGAGGTCGACAACATTCTTTCGTGGAGATTGATCATGAACTATTTTCTACGGTCATTCTCTCTCTACCGCTGATTCAAGAAGGGCTGTTGTCAGTTTCTGGCAAACGAATGTGCACAATACTGGTTAACCGCTTAGAGGACTAAGCCTGCCCAGTAAACGTGTGGTTAGGTAAACTGACCGCGCTCGACATGACCCCATTGGGTTGACTGGGCCGTAAAACCTCAACACAAACAAACCTAATAACTACCTAAAATCGCCCCCAAAATAGTTCCCTGCCAACGCTGATAACGCTTAATTCTGCATTTAAACGTATTAGCCATATACACTCTGATGCTGATAAATAGCGAATAAATGAACAAAAGCAAAGGAAACGTCAAACTTTTGAAGAAATATGATTTTGATCATAGTGTGTACAATATCGGCGGAAGAATATGAACACTCCAGTATTCCAGTAAAGTAAACCAAATCTACAGCGTGGTCTAACAAGCAGAGGTGATTTTAGGAATTTGCAAAAGAGCGGGGGGAGGGGGGCGGGGAGGCTCCCCCAATGTGACACAGAGTGGGGTGAGAAGGGTCGAAATCCACAAGGTGCGAGACATTAACTCACCTATTAAATACTCTGCATGTCCTCTTTTCTTTCTACTTATCTAATGCCCTAGTAAAAGGTGAGCGAGAGGTATTGCTCGAATTGACCAATTTGATCTATACTTCTCGGTAATTTAGGAGGGACATGTCGTAGCAGATCATTTCGTAGCAGAACATGCAAACAATAACAAATTAGTTCTTAAAATACTTATACCTTTATTTATTAAAAGATATCTCTATAATTGAAATGCAGATATTTGCATTAAATGTGTAAAACCCCAAACGGGTTGCCATTGCTGAGTACTGTTTATGTTTTTTTTTTTTTGTTTTTTTTTTGTTTTTGTTTTTTTTTTTTTGTTTGTTTGTTATTGTTTTTTTTCAAAGTAAATCCCAATCAGGCAACCGCCCCCATTACCACTCTCACTGCTTTGAGTGTCAAACTGTCTTGTCAGAATGCTTAGATAAAAAAAGAAAAGAAAATCGCTGAACAATATTTTCTACCTCAGTATTTCAACCTCAAATCCCAAGGTACAAAAAATTAATTCTGGTACCAAGGATTATTTATTGTAAAAAATCGATTAATTCTAAAATCAATTAATTTACTTATTTTTGCTCATTAGCGGCAAGCTAGGCTGTGGCAATATCCGGATTACCTGATTCCGGTATTACCAGCAGGATGTATCAATAAGTGTCGCAGTACACAAAAAGGTACCTTTGCGAACAGCGTAGACCGAGATCGGACTGCGCGGATGCGCAGTCCGATCTAGGTCTGCACTGTTCGCTATACATGTCCAGATATTAGTAAAGGGTCACAAATTATCTTGGTACAGTGTCCAGAGAGAAGTAGAGGATCCAGTCACTGCTACTGGGCCCAGAGACGTACAGAATCCAGAGATTGACACAGTGTCTAGACCTTGGTCGAATCCAGGGGCTGATACAGTGCCCAGAGCTTGGTACAAATGTAGAGACTGGCTTTAAGTTGCAGTCTTACGGCCAAGCCAACATTGTTAAGGTCCTGTCGTGTCGGTCAGTTAACCTACTAACGCGTTTCCTGAGTAGGCTTAGTCCTCTAAGCGATTAAACAGGAGTTTCCGGTAACTGCACAACTGCCCTTCTTGAATCAGCGGAAGGGAGAGAATGATCGTAGATATGATTTCATGACCAATCTCCACAAAAAAAATTATGTGGCCGAGCTGAGATTCGAACTTGCGACCCTTCGTTGCAGTCAGGCACGCTACCGGCTGTGCTATGGAGCCCGATCGGGATCTGCAGTCAGATGCGCAACCGACTGAGTACAGTTTCCGGAGACTAGACTTTACTCAGTGAACGGCACAGTCCGATTAGGGCTTTACGTTGTGCGCTGTATGGGTCCAGAGACTGGTACTGCGTCCAGAGACTGGTACTGCGTCCAGAGACTGGTACTCCGTCCAAAGACTAATACAGGATCCGTGGACTACACGCGGGAAGCTGGTACCGTGTCCAAAGACCGGTATATGATCAGTGAACGGCTAAGATCCATTCGCATACAACTAAAGCAGTAACCTCCAAATCAATCAACAACGATCAACAATGCGCAACTCTACTGAAAGTCTCCGAACATGTCTTATCGTTATTCGACAAATGGATATAATAGGTTTTGATTATTAATACGACCCTGATTACAGGCTAAGTAACACTTTCGTATACTTCGGGTGTTACTTTTCGCATACAATTAAAGGCATTTTTCTGATATTGCCACCCACTATATCAGTTGTTTTCTAATGTTCTTAACATCTGCAGAAAGTATAACTCAGTAGGCGTTACCGCATAAGTTAATTCAATGTGTACTGATGTGCATAGCTGTGATAACAATACTAATAACAATAATAATAATGATAATAATAATAATAGTAGCAGTAGTGAGAGAAGGAAAAGGTGTTAATAAGAAAGAATATACAATGACAGAGCTTTCTTGAATACATTTTTTGTCTTTTATAAGGAAATGAAACGGTTTCTATCATGGTCTTCACCACGGGGAAGTGTCACATTCCACACTTACAAAGGCATAACTACTGTTGGTTAGCCCAACCAGGAAGAGAAAAGACCAAATCTATACCAACACAAAAATGCAATCTGAGGGTTTACCGAATAAGGAAGAGAAATATATACGCGCGCGGCACTCGAAAAGGGCATATAGCTTATTACATTTAAAGAACGAGACTTTTCGCAAATACATTCACAAGTTTCTCCGTTTTTCTACAGCCGAACAGTGAAGGTCTTGATCAAACTGTACACATGTACTCTGCACGCATATATGTAAGCTTATTTCCACGTCTTTGCGTTATACGGCTTATATATTGATATTGTAAGTCACTTTATTTACCCTGAATACTGAGACACCTTACCTCTCCACGACTAGATCATGTGTGGAAAACTAACGCGTGACAAACAATGTAGTCCTGATCAAACTGTTCCTTAGGTCTTCACCACGGGAAGGACCTGTTTGAGCTCGGTTTACACTGTTCCCTCAGTCCCTTTTATATTTCAAGGCGTCTTCGCTGACAAATTTGCGGTTCAGTTTGAATAAAAACAGTTCTCTTCACTGTCATGTGCACTATTCCATTTGTGCTTTAAGTTGTTGTTTTTGTTTCCTTGACAACTTGCTAATTTGCTTTGTGTTTTTCTACACTGACGGATGCACAATTCAGTTTGTGTTACAAGTTTTCTTCACTGACAAATGCACGGTTTTGTTTGTGCTTTTCATTACTGCCTGGCGCACAATTCAGTTTGTGCTACAACTTTACTCCACTGGCAAATGTCAAATTTGCTGAGCTTTGTAACGCAATCGACAGCGCCTCTGACTGCAGACCCAGGGGCCACGGATTCGAACCTAATTTCGGCCAAATATATGAATATTTATCATGAAACAATTTCTATGATCAGTCGACCCCACCCCACCCCATCCACCCCACCTTCTGCTGATTCAAGAAGGACACTTGTCAGCTTCTGACGAAAATAAGTGCAAAAGTACTGCTTAACTGCTTAGGGGACTAAGTCAGTCCAGGGACAGTGTGAGAAGATTAACTAACCGCGCTCGACCTGACACTAATGGGTTGACTTGTTCGTAAAACCTCAACTCAAACAATCAAATGTACAATTTGATTTGTGTTTTTCTGCAATGACAGGCGCACAGTTTAGTTTGTTGTAAAATTTCTTCATTGACAAGTGTCCAGTTTGGTTTTTCGTTGTTTTTCACTGACAGGTGCACAGTTCAATTTGTGTTACAAGTTATCTTCCCTTAAATAGGCACGACTTAGTTTGTGTGCTATTGTGTTTTATCATTATTATTATTATTATTATTATTATTATTATTATTATTATTCACTATTGGACGTACGTCAGCTTATGTTACAAGAAATCTTCACTGACATAAGTGATGTAGGTACAATTCAACTTATGTTACAAGTTATCATCACTGACAAATGCATAACTTGGTTTGTGTCTTTTGTTCACTAATGAAAGCAAAATTCAGCTTATATTACAAGAAATCTTCACTGAGAAACGCAAGATATGGTTTGTATTTTTGTATTTTTATTCACTGACGGGTGCACAATTCAGTTTGCGTTGCAAGTTTTCTTCTCGTACAAATTCCTAATTTAGTTTGTGTTTTCCTCACAGACAAGTATACAATTCAGTTTTCTTCATTGAAAGTGCCCAGTTTGGTTGGGGAGGGGGCGGTTGCACGATTCAGCCTTTTTTTTTTTTTAAGTTTTCTTCATTGACAAGTGCACAATTTGTTTGTATTTTTCTTCACTGAAGGGTGCAAACTCTCAATTTGTGTTACAAGTTTACCTCACTGATAAATGCCCAGTTTGGTTTGTGTTTCTCTTCTGACGAGTGCGCAATTCAGTTTGTTACAAGTTTTCTTCACTATCAAGTGCACAGTATGGTTTTATGTTTAACTTCACTGACGAGTGCACAATTCAGTTTGTGATTGAAGTTTTCTTCACTGACAAATGCGCGATTTGGTTTGTGTTTTTCTTCACTGTGAGGTGCACAATTCAATTTGTTACAAGTTTTCTTTACTGACACAATATAGTTTTCAAGCCCTCAGCATTGTTTCATCATAGTCTTTGTGATTATGTATTATTATGATGTTTCTATTATGATAAAGAGGTCCTTCTCTTCCATGTGGATCGAACACAAATTAGCAATGTTGAGCTACTTGAGAATTCGTGCGAGTAAAGCTAGAGTAAGCTTACCCGCCCCCCTACCCCTACCAAGTAAGCATTCCTAGGCGGTTCCTCTTTGTTCGTATGGTTGACATTGTAAATGTGCTGTTTTGTTTTGTCCTTATATGTTCCAAATCTCTTCTTCTTTCGCTGTATTGATCAAATGTATATCAAAATACATGATTTATCATGTCCAATTCCTCAAAGCTGTATTTCCTTTAAAGTAATTAAGATCCCCACCCAGTCTTTATTTGTGAAAATGACCACAGCATAACACAACTGTATTTACAATGAGTCGCACAAAACGGACTGGGAGAACTGAGAGCATATGTGAAGCACGAAGGCTTTACACACAATCTGATCAGGGTCTTTGCTTTTTACCTGTGCTCTGGGTTCTGCTCAGACTGTCGCAATTGTGTGAAGACTTTGTTTTGCGTCATACGTTTTTAACTCTGTCGGTCCGATTTGCTCTTACATCACATTGCGAGTTTATTTATCGGCTAAACTAACTTCCTCTTTCCTGTTTTACTTTCAGACTGAGGTATGGTATTTGCACAGTCGAATCATGAAACCAATACAGTCAACCAGTTTATTTCAATGGATGTAATAAAATGACGTGAAACATCATCGCCTGACATACCTGGCTATGCACATGTGCGCTTTGGTCATAGGTTGCATTGCTCACTATAATATAAGAGCCAAATGTGAGAAAAATGTACCGTCGGACATGTGCACCCCGAGAAGACTCGTCGGATCAACCTGTGCGTCTTCGCTGGTCACTCTTTGGATAGCCAATGATCCCAGTTTTCTTCATATGGATGCAATGAATATTCTGACCAAACTGTTTGGATGCACAGGTTGATTTGAGTGTTCGCTGGCACACATGTCCTGAGATAGATTTTCTCATGTCGCGGCTTTTATGGATCTTATTCTTGTTTTTTTTAAGCAAAATGTGACCAGAATTCGAATGTCTGCAGTCTTTTCTTGACATGCACTGTTCGCATATACATGTGTACAAAGAGGACGTTCTAACGACGCTCTCCAGAAATAAAAGGGACTTCTCACAAAGAGGCCTTAGAGCATATACAAATAGAAGAGCCCGGGGCCTAGTTGTTCAAATCATAACGGAGTTGTTAGCTAGCATTACGTTAAAATTTTTATCTTGAAATATCGCAAATATATTAATTTTTTTTTTGCTGTAAAATGTGAAAAGCTACTCGCATTTTTGCAGCAAAAATATCAATGTATTTGAAAATACCTTAGCTACAACAGTTAACCAGTTTGTCATTAACGAGCTCGTTAAGCTGGCGATGTTTTAAACAACTGGGCCCAGGTCAATTTGTGTCTGCGTTTTCTTATCAGGGTTATTACTGTTCACCTGGGACGTCTAAATTCTTTTTAGCTTTCAGCTGATGAAAAGTAATGGCCCAATTCAGACTGCGTGGATGCGTGTGTGGTCTAGGCCGCTTCGCAGCTAGCATTCTGCTTATATCTATATCAGATCTTTCTCGGCCCGACAGGATAGGGCTGGCCCGACAGGATTGGGCCAATAGTGGTCCAATATAGATTTAAGCAGAATGCTAGCTGGGTTTGAATTTTGCATATGGTCTAAAATCCTTTTTTACATGACGTGCTTAGAGATATGGATTGATTTAGCTGACAGAATTGGACATCGCCTTTTCTATTTCAAAGGAAAACAATACGACAAAACTAATATGCTTTTAAATCCGTGCGTACTTGGACAGTGTAAAACGTCTATGTTATTTTAGTTTAATGCGAAAAATAAAAGGTTTTCATTATAGGAAAAACAGTCGCCGTTTATCGAACCCTATGAATGGTATATATTGAAGGCGTATATTGGAGAAAGTAGTTACTGTGACGCTAGTCTTAAACGAACAGGTTGAAGAATCAATCATTGACATTAATTTTACTTCTGCGAAGACATTTTGTGCTAATGTGACAGAAAAAAAAATCCACGAAGAATGTGTTTTCATGGAAGGATGTATTTATTGTACACTTGTTTGAAATAAATCAAATAACATTTGTATGAAAAAGAGCAAATAGCTGCTTATTAAGAACAGGCTACATATCTAAGAAAAAATATTCTTTGATCATAATAGACCTAAGAAGAATTGTTCTTTGCTCAGAAGATTGGTGTTAATTATAATCCAGTAATACAAAGGAATTTGTGCGAAAGTGAAGCGTTGTTTTTAAGCTAGATTATTCTCCTTTTTGATAAATCTTTGAAACTTTGAAGAACGTGAAAAATTTATTCATAAAGGCCTTGCATTTTCATCATAATCAGCCGGTGCTGATAAATATAAGTTAAGATTCATATTGTTCTAATATTACTGCCTAAAACGATGAATAGCGTGGAAAGTAACAGCATTGACCATTGCCAAGGAAAGAAAGACAAAGGTAACCTCAAATTTCGATGGGCAGCGGAATTTATGGCAGGTCCGGGAGGATTTCCGGAGAAAGCGGAAGTTGTGAGTAAATGGTTTACGAGTTTAGACGAAGCCAAGGAGCACGCGCAGAAGCATTCTGAAAAAGAGGTCAATGAATATCCGTATTCAAGGGGAACAATTCTGAAATTAATTGTGGAAGACAATGCCGGGAAAATTATAGAACTATCAAATGCGAAGTCGGTACGTGAAAGATACTCGTAAAAGTTTGAATGGTGTATATGTTCTTTTTCCTAAATGTTTTATAAATATTTATGAAATAAACATGGCTCCAGATAGACATTTCTTTTGGAGATAATGACATCTAGAGTTTCCGATTTCTCAATGGAACCATGCAGGAGCTCATGGAAATACCTAGGCAAGGGCTAAACGGTTTTAATTATTAAAGTGTCAAGCAAAACTGTAGCAGACGAAAGTCGATTTTTATTATTAATTTTTAGAGAAAATACTGGTCTGACATTTCTTGTGACTCGTCTGCCTATCACAAGACATTTTAACTTTATTTTCTCTGAAAAACAATAATGAGCGAGCGCACGATAAAACCTATACAAAATGCATGTGCACCCAGCGAAAACAGATCAGACTGGGCATCCGCCCAGTTTGATCAGAGTCTTCGTTGTCCTAATGAAGAAAGCTTGTGTCCTTAGCTACCCGTTGAGCGCAAAGCAAAGACTGATCAGACTGGGCGGATTCCCAGGCTGATATGAGTCTTCGCTGGGCGCACATGTGATTTTGTTGGTTTTGTCGTGCGCTGGCTAAATAATAAATATTTCAAAATGTCGTCTGCTACAGTTGTGATTAGCATCGTCTCCACATACAATGGTTTGTGGTACTATCAGAGCAAGTACTCATGTATACACTTTGTCAAAACCTAAGCACCATTTCCATTTTATTCAATTTGACTTATATGTAATTTCAATCTTCATATTTTTAGACACCTCATAATCAAATGAATGCAAATTTTGCTGATAACAGATATTAAATGCTGCCAAAACTAGGCTCCATGGAAATTTTGACATTGCAGTGCTGCGCGGCGGCTATATAAAAGTCATACAAAAATTCTATTTATGGAATAAGTATGCCGCTCATTTTGCAAACACTTAGACTTATGGAAATATCAAACCATTTCAAAGCTATAGATATTTCCAATGTCAATTTTCATCTTATTTCGTATTTCATCCGTAGATGTTTTACCCTTTCACCCCTGAGTTTCAGCTGTAGACTCTTCCATAGTTGAGTCCGAACACATCCATGGTTGCAAATAGGGATTGCAATCAAAAAATCAAAATCAGTGTAGATACTGATTGGCGTCTCATCTAGATCTACACTATTTGCATAAGTAGCTGGTTTTGGTCTGCAGGGATGAAATGGTTAACGTGCATCGCAAACTACGACAATTTTCGACTGAATGTAAAGTACACGGTGCTTAACTTTTGACGCGATGTATATTTTGAGGTAACGTTTCCGAGAAAAACAAAAGAGAAACTCAAAGTCTGTCTGTGCGTGTTGAGTGTATACATTATATTAGTTAACGTTTTTTTTTTTTTTCGGTGTGTTTTTGTCGAATCACTGCTGGGAAAACAAAGCTTACAGAGGACTATCAGGGAAGATTGTTTACCTTTACCACTCTCTGGGCTAATTCCGCGGACGAAAAATCGGCAATATGTTTATTTATTTATATTTTTTTTTTCAAGAAAATAGGCTTTTATATTTCATGCAAACTTTGAAGGAAACAATATGCATGAAATATCATAGCCTATTTTCTAAAACAAAAATACAAGAAAACTATTTCAAGACGTCGTCTGCTGCTTTTTTACCCAGCATGCTAAGCAGGAATAGCAGAAGACCACAGATACAGACTACTATTTGTGAATACTGTACTTACCCTAAATATTGGGACACCTTATCGCCTTACCATACTTGTCCTTAAAAACTATACTTAACTACCTGTACCTAAAAATTGTTGGATGAGTGGCATACAGTGTAAACCCTGCTCGGACTGTGGCTAAGACCCAATACTCAGGGTTATTACGGTATAGATGAAATAAAACTGAATTCGTTTCCCTCCCAGCTGGCATTCTACGTAAATCTACATCGGGCCGTCATCGGCCCGTCAGCTACCCTGACGGGCCGATGACGGCCCGATATAGATTTACGTAGAATGCTGACTGGGCTTATAATATGTTTTATGGTTTGTAGAACCAAGATATGTCTCATAGAAACTCGCTGAAATTTGATATTGTACCAGCAACTCTCAATCAGGATTCATGTCGGAGATGCTGACATATACACATTACAGAATGCTAAACCACTAAGCATGTATCAAACTTTCTGTTCTATTCAGTTCGTTTCCCCTAAAATTGTCCTTTTGCATATTGTGTATGCTTTCACCATGTTAGAATCGCGCAACACTATATCAATCACTTTTCCTGACCACTTGGGCTCTAACCAGGGATAAAAAGATCAAATTAAGGCTGTTTCTGCTAGTCCCATATATTTATCACCTCTTTCAACGTTGCACGTTGATTTCTAGCTCCGATCCCTTAATCTGGACCAGGGGTCAGAATGTCAAATCTGACTACATCTTTTTGTTCACAACCTCAGGGACGAGGGACAGGAGACAAAAGATCAAGGCTCGGTACTGGTTTTTCTGCTACTCTGTCTTCTCACACCCCGTTGGATGGATTTGTATACCTTTCTCTTATGCTAGACTCATGCACACCAAATTTACTACTACACCTTAGCCCTGGGACCCAAGGTCACGGAGGAGGTTGTTGGTCCGATTTCAAATAATATCAATAAAGGTTGCTCTTGGAAACGAAAACACATCAAGGAAGGAAACTGGGAGTCAGTTTAACTGAAGCTGTTCATATTCCAGCAATGTAGTTTGCAGAGCTACATACGAACTCCCTACCCGCCTCACTCTCCCCGGCCCGGCATGAGGGAAACCCGATTTCTAAAGATATCAGATTGGGCTCAATGATCGCAAGGATAAAAATTAAATGAAAAAAAAAAAAACAAAAAAAAAAACAAAAAAAACTGCACCATGATTGGGAGACTTTTTACGGCCGCCACACGGCACTTAACACCTACTGCAATGAAGTCAAATCACATATCTAAAGCCACCAAAACTCTCGGATTTGCGAATATGCGCCATCTATTGCGTGGCTTGTAGTTGTTGTTTTTCATGATGACTTAACCTTTAAAATATATATTGCTTAGTAAGTATTACACCTAATATTATGACTCTGCCTGCGCCATGTTACATGTAAAAACATTTTATTTACACTTTAATTCAATAAAACCTGCTCCGCACAGATAATTCGGATTATCAGTATAATGACGTGATTTTTGAATAATAACTCTTGACTAGAATGTAAAATCAATTGAACTCCAAAATCAAAAAGGGTTCTTATCTCACATGTGGACAACGAAGGCCCTGATCAGACTACGCTTTCGCGCAGTCTGATCTGGTCCGCCGTTGTCCGCCCACAGAAACATTGAATACTAGAGTATATATTGATTGATATAGAAGCCTTGATTAGATAGAGCGATCTGAGTCTTCACTGGGCATCGTAAGTACCATTTAACTCACGCTGTGGTCGTGTTTTCTCAAAAACTTAAGATGGCATACAATTTCCGCCTGACATGCAAATTAAATTAAAGATACGGCGGATTAGGAAGTGTTGTTTCTAAAGGGACTCCGTGATTAATTGCCGTCACCAGGAAATATCTTTATTTTAACCTCAATAAATAATGGTGCTAGTTAAAACAGTAGTGTTTTTGAAGAAAAAAAGTTAAAAAGTGAGCGCACGCCCTACACTCCCAGCTAGCATTCTACGTAAATCTACATCGGGCCGTCATCGGCCCGTCAGCTACCCTGACGGGCCGATGACGGCCCGATATAGATTTACGTAGAATGCTGACTGGGCTGTGCTTTGCTTACGAAGTAAACATTTTTTTTCTAATAATATTTTCAACAAAGCTGCTCCTATAAGGGAGCTTGAGCAGTGTATACATGTATACATGGATATAGGAGCAGTTTGATCATGGTCTACATTGTCAAAATTGATTTTGCTCGCTTCTGAAAAGAGGTCTGCTCTAAAGGAAGCAAATTTGTTCCTTTTAGAGCAGACACCTTTTCAGATGAGACTTGATGTGCAGGAAAGTAAATAGGAAGTGACAAAAGTTGTCACCCTCGTGAATGATTGTGGAAAATCTGACAGGCCCCGAGGTCATAAATCCTTTCTCATGCTCAACTCAGCTGAGCATGAAATGTGTCCCGCTAATAAATCTCAAATTACTAACAATTGCAAATTCTTTCTTGCTAAACATAGCTGAGCATGAAAATTTCTCTGCTAATAAACATAAAAAACCAAACTATTGTTGGCATTTTCATATTTATCAGCAGAGAAATTTCATGCTCATCTGAATTGAGCACGAAAAATGTTTGATAACCTCAGGCCAGGTGTATCCAGTTCCATCAACAAAGCTTTTTCTTCTTATTTATGTTTTTCTTATTTATCTCTTTCCTCCTGGTAGCAACCAGAAAACATGTTTTTTTTTCTCTTTTTTCACATTTTATTCACATTTTCGTCTTATTCCTTTGTTTGGGAAAGGGGATTTCTTTTTGCCTGTATGTATGTGGACAACGAAAATCTATATCAGCTTGCGTTTCCATTAAGGCTGGCACAATGAATCGGATAATCGATTAATTGATCGATAAATTCCACAAAAATGATTATCGTTACAGATTTGCTAATAATCGATCATTTGATTTTTGTGTCTGTTACTTTACCATATTTACACTTAGCATTCAGACACCTCAACTCCTTACCATTCTTATCAAAAAATTTGAAAAAGTAGAATTTACTACCTAATGTTGTGTCTAAAATAGCTGAATGAGTGACAAACAGTGTAGACTCTGATGAGACTCCGCGTTTGCGTCGTCTCATCAGGGTCTACACTGTTTGCTCAGGCCTGTCTGACCAAATACATACAATAAAGTATAACAAATGGTAAGAGTCATGCTCAGACAGGTAAAATTACGACCAAATCTTCAATGATTACTAATCGATTATCGATCACAATGACAGGACTGATAATCGATTATCTTTTCAGGTCCGATTAGCCAGCCTTAGTTTCCATGTGCTCTCATTACATTACTGTACATGAATAGACTCGATCAAACCGAGTCCGTCTGCTCCTGCGGAACCCAGATATACCCTGCCTTTGCAAACAGTGTAGCCAGTGAAGCCATCTGATCTGGATCAGCACCGTTTGCCATTCAGTATGTGAATTTGTAAATTTCTGAAAATTTGAAGTGGGCGTGGCATAATATGATTGGCTAAAAATTTGAAGTGGGCGTGGCGTCTTTATTCAGCATGGCAAGAGTTACTTTTTTCAATGATCTCTCATTTTAGAAGGCCCCGGATCACAATTAATTTCCCATTTTTATTTTTTTCCATCCTCTTAGAATAATTCTGCCCACATTCTATTCAATACACGCTTTCTTTACTTCTTCAGACATATCTTGCCTTTCAATTTATCCTATTCTAACAAGGGGTTGACTGGCTCCTTTTCTTACTATCAGCTATCAAACCAATCACCTGTCAGTTATTTCAGTTATGGCCCTTGCAGATGCACTCTAAGACTGGGTGTACTTTGCTTCAGCTATTTTCCTGAAACCAGAAGAAACCGGGACAATAGCAATTTTTCAACACCTTCATATGTAGCTCATTCTGTGGTGCTCTGGGCTCAGTTGTTCAAAGCATGGTTAACTTAACGAGCTCGTTAATGACAAACGCGTTAAATGTTGTAGCTAAGGTATTTTTAAATACATTGATATTTTTGCTGCAAAACTGTGAAAAGTTATTCACATTTTTCTGCAAAAAATATCAATGTATTTGCCATATTTCAGGATAATAATTTTAACGTCACGTTAGCTCCGTCGGAGGTCAGTTAGCGAAAAGGGCCCTAGCGCTTAAATCATTGATAATGTTGGCATACTAATAGATACCGACAATATCTAGCCGATGAACTTGCCAAATGCGAGTTTTCATTGACAGAGGCTAAGCCGAGGGAAAATGTAAAGATATGCAAATGACCATAACCTTTGAATCGTGTGGAATAGTTTGATAATTTTACACGTACTGATTGAAACCGACAAGATTTGCCAAATACTTGATTTTATAGACCCGAGGCTGAGCCGAGACAAAAAAATATGAAAGTTGATTTAACCGGACAGTTATAGCATAACATAGCGAGTTTATACTGATGGGCGATATGCCATATAAAGTGGGTCGTGCACCTCTGCTGAAAGTTGATATTCCGTAAACACGATGTCTTACCTTAACCACTGGTTCACGAAAACAGTTTGAACTCACACACAATTCTTAATCAATTTGAACTGAAGAACATCAGCTATACTGACCAGAAGCTCTTTCAAGTAGCAAATACAGCTTTAATCACTTCTATTCATAGAGGACAATTGACTTTACCCACAGTACAAATATCTCAAAGATGCCATTATATGAGCCGAAACGTGAGAAAATATACCTTATAGCATGTCGGCCCAGCGAAGACTCAGATCAGCTTGTGCATTCTTGCAGTGTGATCAGGACAGTCCCTGTTCAGCAATATATTCTACAGTATTCAATGATGCTTCAAGCGGACATCGAAGGTCCTGATCAGCTGGCGCGGATACACAGGCTGATCTGGAATTTCGAGGTCCGTTAACATGTAGGCGAACAAGACCCCTTTTTTCACGTCCTGATACACAGATGAACCGCAACATGAGAAAACGTACCTTCGGATATGTGCGCCCAACGAAGACGCAAATCAGCCTGTGCATTCGTGCAGTCTGATCAGAGTCTTCGTTGTTCGCATGAAGGAAACTGCATGATTGCTATTGACTGGCTATCGAAAATACGCCCAATGAAGATTCTGAATGCACAGCTGATCTGACTCTTCACTGGGCTCACATGTCCGAAGGTACGTTTTTTGACGTTGCGGTTCATAGAAATTGTAATTCGATTTCCTTGTGTGTAACTGATTATATATTCAATTTTTTGTATGTTTGAAAGTGAATTCTTTGTTACGTAGGTATATTTATTGTTGTCTTTGTAATACTACCCACTCTTTGTTGTTATATTGAAAGTTTTCATTCATTTTGTAAAACAGTATTTTAAATGATGTATTATCTTATTCATTTTCCCTCTGTATTAGGACACGTAGGCCCAAGCAACAAATGTAAATCCAGATCAGACGGCGTCTGATCTGGATCTATACTGTTTGTCATTCGTCCAGAAGTTTTAGACATATCAACAGGTAATAAAATGACATTTTTAAAATAATTTTAGAAGAAATACGGTAAGGAGTTAAGATGTACCAGAATTTAGGATAAATATGGTACAATCTAGTAAACTTATTAGAATTTGAAAGCAAGTTTGTTTTGACTCGTGGATTCCGTTTCAATTACTTATAATAAAAATAAATATATTTTGTTTAATATTTCTTCATTAGCGATTTATGAAAAAAAATCGGACGATGTTATCATGTGTAGATATGATTTAACTTTGTTCCCGTTAGAATTTGTCGTAGAAATATACAGGGCTTGAATATAATTTTGCCACAACTTTTGAACACGGAACTGAAATTTCTAAACTTTCTGTTAATACGAAGATTTGGGCCCGCGATTTTTTCATTTTCCGCCAAATGTACCGCCTTGAGACCTTTGAAGCACCAACCCTGGTGAAGTCAAAGATGAAACATTATAAATAAGCTGAAAAATATTGGCGTGGAAAACGTAGCTGGAGAATAATGAGGAAATTACTGTCCGAGCTAGTTTGGATAGCCAGGGATACAAAGTCACAAAAGTGTATTGACAGTCTTCTGAATCCCTTTTATAGGGCTGACTATCATGCCAAATTATGACTATCACGTTACTATATCTATCAGAGAAACTCCTATCACGATACTATTACTATCAAGGATCTAATATTACGATGCATTACGATACTATCACAATCTCCAAATCACACAGCATTTTAATGAATTTCGGTGAAACTACCTGTACAGATACCTAACATTACTACCCTCTCAAATATCAGCTTTGCCACCATTTTAACAAATATTTTTGCAAAGCAGAAGTCTTTTTTGTTCTAAGACTTTGATAATTTAGACAAAAAAAATCAGAATTGTATTAAGAAGAAGAAAATCTACAGGGACAAAAATTATCAAAACTGTCGATAGTTCAAGAGACTATCGGCGATAATTATCGATAGTTGAAAACACTATCACGATAGCACTATCATGGCAGTCAATATCATGGCAGTCACTATATATCTATGTATCGTTACACCCCTACCTGTTTATCTACCCCTACATATCTTAAAGATTGATACCGGAGCTACTTTAGATGAAACGAAAATCACAGGCGCTTCATTTTTGTTTCAAATTGATTTTCCCCAACAGACAGTAGATTTTTAACGCTACCAGGCAACCGAGTCATTGTTGTTGTTCCAGATCATTGACGGATCTATCGTGGTCCAGCGGAACGAGTCCATAAGGTGCACCACACTGATTGATCCAAACTGTTCTTTTGATAATGACCGTAGAACTTCAGTGGCTCGTTTACCATGGATGAGTCGAACACGTTCTTGAGTCCGCAGGGATTTACTCTAAATACGATATACGGATAATTTAGGGAGATTTTCTTCTTTTATATTGTAAATGGATGTTGTATGTACTCATTAGACTCGCCTGTATGAGGCGATTCTAATGAGTACACACAACATACATTTAAAATATAGAACACCGAAAAGATATCCCACAATTATCTCCATTGTGCCTCCTGGTGTGGCACTAATAGTAACCTTCCGAGGCTCGATCTACCGCTGTCTCGAACAAATTTTCATGGTCCCAAAGGGGTTCGAGCCATCGAAGTTCGACTGTATATTGTCCTTAAAATTAACTAGAATAGGTTTTCTGATATTCTAAGTAACATTAAAATAAATTATGCTCTCACTGAGGTTCTGAAGAATTTGCACACTCACTGTGAAAGAAATATACATGCTTGTCATAAAAATACATAAAAATGCAAATATACTTAAACACTTTTACAGTAATTACATTATAATCAGTATTTAATTGATAGCATTTTATCTCCCTTGTCCTAACTTGGCTACGTAGCCTAGTTAGAAAACTACGTAATTAGACAATATTTTCTTCAATAATACTTTATTGCACAGTCCTCAGAAGCATTGTATAGCAAACAAGGGGCAGCTTAATTTTATTTGGAGATAATAGTTTCAGACAACAAAAAGTAAGGTTATATCAAAATTTGCTCCGGTATCAACTTTAACATTCAACCTCTGTTTGTAAATGCTGATATGATTTATACAAATAAAATAAGTCGACTCTCGTTATCTTGAATTCCAAGGGACTCTCTGAAATACTTCGAGATATCCGTACTTAGAAATATCAGATTTGCAGAATTGAGGATAAACTAATTCGATTAACTACATTTAACAAATATATGTGTAATTGGACTCTTGAAGTTAGAGATATATTGAAAATATTCAATATTGTGGAAAAGAGGAGAAATTGCTCCTTAGGAATTCTCCTCTTTTCCACAATATTTTTTACATGTTGTTAGATTTCGTGTTTAGGCAGGGACCAGATTTTCACTTCGAGAAAGCGGTTATTCGAGATAAGCGAGGTCGAGATAGCGAGAGTCAACTGTAAAGTTCAAACAATTGCACGGCCCGTCAATGTTGGGCGATAAGGCCAATTTTGTTTTGTGCTCTGTGATCAAACCGACTTTGTATCAGTTTTGAAGAAACATCTAGTTATTGGTCAATTCTTTCGGTCTCGTTTTTGATTGGTCAAAATTGTTCATTGGTGTTTCGTTAAAGTGGTTGGCTTTTTCATAAAGTTAAGCAACGGTGATAACGGTTATTAGCTGGATGGGTGACCGCGGTGCTTGACTTCGTGGAAGACCCGACAAACGCAGAGGCACTCGACGGAATATTTTTTTTTTTTTTTTTTTTTTTTTTTTTTACAGATTATGAGATCTGGAAATATCCTCTAGCTCACTGTCAAGTTTCAATTCCGGACCGGTTGCGAAATAACAAAGACGTAAAACATCATATACCTATCATGCTTTATTGTCTATGGGAGTGACATTTTGCAAATAACTTATTTCATAACCGATCTACTTGAAATTTGATAGAAACGTAATGATAGGCTAACATTTTATAATATGTAAAAAAAAAATCACAAATATACAGTCGTGTGCCTGTGGACAAACTCTACAGAAAGACTATACGGGCCGTACATAGCTGCAAAAGCTGTTTTTTTTTTTTTTTTTTTTTTTTTTTTTTTCTGATTATCAGGTAAACGGGTGTGAAATTCATAATTCAGAAAATAGAATGGGCTTTTAATGATACATAGAGAATGTTAATGATATAACAAAGAGAAAAAGGGAAATATGGTATAAAACAATAGCCATTCGAAAGGACCGAAAAGAACAACGGCTCCCTTACCTGAGTGAAATAACCACTGCATATATGCAAATCTTAAGCAACGTTTATTTCCAATTTTGTCATTGCTACTAATGAAAGGATCATCATTTTGAGCCGTTCTTTGTTTTAAAAAAGAAGAATATCTTTCTTATCTTATTTTTTACCATGGGCATTGGATCATGACCATTTGAACAACCCTCAATCCAGTTTCCACAGTAGGATCAACATGAAATTTGGTGAAAGACAGTTTAAGGCTGGCTAATCGGAGCTGAAAAGATAATCAATTATCAGTCCTGCCATTGTGATCGATAATCGATTAGTAATCCCTGAAGATTTGGTCGTAACTTTACCTGTCTGAGCATGACTCTTACCATTTTTTTATACTTTATTGTATGTATTTGGTCAGACAGGCCTGAGCAAACAATGTAGACCCTGATGAGACGACGCAAACGCGGCGTCTCATCAGGGTCTACACTGTTTGCCACTCATTCAGCTATTTTAGACACAACATTGGGTAGTAAATTCTACTTGTTCAAATTTTTTGATAAGTGTGGTAAGGAGTAGATATGTGTGTATGCTAAGGGTAAATATGGTAAAGTAACAGACACAAAAATCAAATGATCGATTATTAGCAAATCTGTAACGATAATCATTTTTGTGGAATTTATCGATCAATTAATCGATTATCCGATTAATTGTGCCAGCCTTAGACTGAAAATTGGCCAAGTAGTTTAAGAAGAGCAATTGTTTAACAATATCATTATTTTATACATGTTTATAGAACAGGGGCAGGGGAAAGTAACCATCGCAGAATAATGTTTGTGTTGAGGTTTTACGGCCCAGTCAACCCGATGGGGTCATGTCGGGCGCGGCTAGTTTTCCGTAACAACACTTAAACTGGGCAGGCTTGGTCCTCTAAGCGGTTAGCCAGTTTTGTGCACATTCTTTCGCCAGACCCTCGCAGAATAAAATTTTGATTGCAACTTAAAGCTCTTGCTACTTCAATCATAAGTTTTAAGCTTTAGACACGTCAGGTATTTTTGTCTTTGTGTGTGTTTATTGATCTCAAGTGTCATTCTTTTTATAACCTATTTATCTTTGCCAGAACGCAGGGACTTGCCAAGCTCTCAACGTCATTAAATAAGAAAAGAAATGATGGGAGAGGAGGTATTTCAATTGCATGTTGCCACTCCCACCTATGCTATACGTCCTATGTCTCTATACAACACAAGAGACAAGCTCAACATGGTCTTCTTTCCCTGTTGGTGCACCACCGGGTCTTCTTTTCTTGCTGGTGTACAAAACGGCCTTCTTTCCCTGCTTGTGCTATACTGGGGTTTCTTTCCTTGATGGTGCTTTACAAATTTCCTACTTGCCACGGCAACCAAACAAAATGGCCACTGGTATTGAAACACATATACTGGGTAGACAATCATCAAATGATCATAACTGCCAAATATGACTTCTTCATTGGTTATGGTGAAAATGCAATTTAACCCTTTTCTCATTATAAGTATATGGGAGCTTTCCGTTGCCATGGCAACCAAACCAAGAGGCAGATCATCACAATTTTAGCTATTTTGAATTGCCCTTATCCAAGCAGCATTTGTACTAAATTAGAGTCGTACTGCTTCAGTGGTTTTGAAGGAGTTGCCATTTAATTTTTTTCTTTTAAATTTTATGTCGCCACGGCAACCAAACAAAATGGCCACTGGTCATAAAATACATACACTAGGTAGATAATCATCAAATGATCATAATTGCCAAATATGGTTCACATCACTTACTGGTTATGGAGAAAATGCAATTTAACCATTTTTCCCATTATAAGTCTATGAGAGCTTTCTGTTGCTATGGCAACAAACCAAGAGGCTGATCACCATACCTTTAGCTGTTTTGAATTTCCCTTACCCAAGCAACATTCTTACTAAATTAGAAGCATACTGCTTCAGTGATTTTGAAGGAATGTCATTAAAAAATTCCATTTAAAAAAAATAACATAAAGTTGCCATGGCAACCAAACAAAATTGCCACTGGTCATAAAACAAACACACTTGGTAGACAATCTTCAAATGATTATAACTGCCAAATATGGTTCATATCATATGACTGGTTATGGAG
Source organism: Anodontia alba (assembly GCA_964016985.1). NCBI lineage: Eukaryota > Metazoa > Mollusca > Bivalvia > Lucinida > Lucinidae > Anodontia > Anodontia alba. The sequence continues at coordinate 15,814,423 of OZ024837.1, forward strand.
AAAAATGCAAATTAACCATTTTTCAATTATAAGTCTATGGAAGCTTTCTGTTGCCATGGCAATCAAATCAAGCGGCAAGTCACCATAGTTTTAGCTATTTTGAATTGCCCTTATCCAAGCAACATTTGTACTAAATTAGAGTCATATTGCTTCAGTGGTTTTGAAGAAGTTGTCGTTTAAGAATCCTTTTTTTAAATGTAATGTTGCCATGGCAACCAAAAAAAAATGGCCACTGTTCATAAAACACATATACTGGGTAAACAATCATCAAATAATCATAACTGCCGATTATGGTTCACATCACATCACTGGTTATGGAGAAAATGCCATTTAATCATTTTTCCCATTGTAAGTCTATGGGATCTTTCTGTTGCCATGGCAACCAAACGAATAGTCAGATTAACATACTTTTAGCTATTTTAAATTCCCCTTACCCAAGCAACATTCTAACCAAATTAGAATCATACTGCTTCATCGGCTATGAAGGAGTTATCATTTAAAAAATTCCTTTTATTAGAATTTAAAGTTGCAATGGCAACCAAACAAAATTGCCACTGGTCATAAAACATAAACACTTGGTAGACAATCTTCTAATGATAATAACTACCAAATGTGGTTCATATCATTAACTAGTAATGCAGAAAATGTAATTTAACCATTTTCCCATTATAAGTCTATGGAAGCTTTTTGTTGACATGGCAATCAAACTAAGAGGCAGATCATCAAAATTTTAGCTATTTTGAATTGCCCCTACCCAAGCAACATTTCTATCAAATTAGAGTCATACTGCTTCAGTGATTTTGAAGGAGTTGTCGTTTTAAAAATCTTTTTTTTTTTTTAAATGTAGTGTTGTCATGGCAACCAAAATAAATGGCCACTGATCATAAAACACATACACTGGGTAGACAATCATCAAATGATCATAACTGCCAAATATGGTTAACAATTCTTCACTGGTTATGGAGAAAATACAATTTAACTATTTTCCCATTATATGTCTATGGAAGCTTTCTGTTGCCATGGGAACCAAATAAAGAGGCAGATCACCATAATTTTAGCGCTATTGTTACGGCCTAGCACTCCTACTTTCGATTATCTGCCTTGGCAGATTAGCGTTGCTTGTAGGTATGAATTCAATCTCTGACAGCTGCGTCAGGGAATCGATTCTTTGGCTCAATGGTTAGAGCATTGGAATTTCATCTGGGCAGACCAGGTTCGAATCCCACGATAGGCGGGAAATTTTTTCAGCTATGCTTCATTCCTTTGTTGCGACATTCATATAGTAAGATGGGGGCTCCTCCGGGATAGGACTTTATTTCGCCGAAAATGGCTTCGCGTCATCATAAATGATGACTTCTTTGAAAAGGGGGAATATTACGGCCTATCACTCCTACCTTCGATTATCTGCCTTGGCAGATTACGCATAGCTTGTGGGTATATATTCAATCTCTGACAACTGCGACAGGGAGTCGATTCTTTGGCTCAGTGGTTACAACATTTGATTTTTATCCGGACGGACCGGCTCGAATCCCACGACAGGCGGGGAGTTTTTTTCAGCTGTGCTTTAATCCTTTGTTGCGACTTTCATGTCGTAAGACTATTTGTAAATTCCCCTACCCAAACAACATTCTTAATTTGGAACACATCGCTTCATTAGCTGTGGAGGCGTTGTCTTTTTAAAGTGTTAACGGACAGACGCACGGACGGACGGGTGGACGGACGACGGACAAAAAGTGATCACTATAGCTCATCCTTAGCATAGCTCAGGTGAGCTTAATAAAAGAAACCTAACAGTGTAAGAAAGTATATGTGATGCGAAGACAGGAAAGGTCGGCCTGCGTGTCTTGCTCTTACCCCCGCCCCCTCCCCACCCCCACTCCACGCCCACGCGGGCTCTGGCTAAGTTTATTTAAATTTTAGACGTCGTATTTAACCTAGTGGTGCAGTATTAAAAGTCAACACACACACACACACACACACACACACACATTTGAAGCATTACCGCATTTTTAACGACAAAATGCTTTAAGAAGCAATGTTTAACGTATAAACGATCGAACGAACGAACAAACGGACAATAGGAGCGAAAACTTCGTATGAGTGGGTTAATTAATTGATAGTTTCCGTGATCAATGATATAAGATACTTATAATTAATTAAGTGGAGTGGGAGCGACTTTCGCTATGCTCTACTGAAAATGTCTCAAGTCTAAGCCTGTATGCAATCTGGTCAGGATTTTATTCTGCTCGCACTATTCTTGATAACCCAGCTACTATGAGGAACAGTGCAAACAGAGACGGTCTTGGCCACAACTGCCTGGGTCTTTGCTGTTCACCAGCGCCATACTACAGCTTTTTCCTGTCCATCGACTCAATAATAAACAAAACTGAATGCTTTGCAAAACACTCCATAACAAATGCAAAATAATCCAAATGCGTACATCAAACAGAAGTAATTGCAGAACGGACGGTAAAGTAAATACACTAAAATTATGAAATCAATTAAATAAATAAAATAAATTGCGGTAAACCACGGGATGTTCCATTAATCAGACCGGTCAGGCAAGCTTCCAATTAAGCCGCATGCGCCGTGCCGTGATAGAAACACGCGAACTGCACATGCTCAGACGAGACTGTGCGCCCTGCGCACAGTCTCGTCTGAGCATGCGCAGTTCGCCCAGACTATATTTGGTGCTTGTAGATTTAAGAATGATGCGAAATGTGCACGCCCAGACTATACACGTGTATGTATGCGGTCTGGTCCAGATATGCGCAGTTTACATATGCCACAAGGCTGGTTTTAGTGTGAGGAAACCTATACATGTATGGGCTAATGAGAACAAGATTGATTAGAATACATGTAGTTAGCGCCAACACGTGGGGGATTCTTGACGATTTCACTCTGTATACTTTAACATTTTGTTCGCTAAATTAAACTTTCAGAAGACATGTTCTACATGTTTTCTTATATGACAATGACACTTAAATTAATTGAGTTTAGGTGATATTTAAGGAGGCAGATTATACCCAGAGTGTGTGGATTATTCCCTCACTTTCTATATAATGTTTAACACAAAGTGATTTTAATAAAATTGAACAAGACTGAAGTTTACTCGGTTGACTCCGGTGAACCTTCTAGAAATGGTAACGTTACAAAAACGGTTGTGCACGGCTGCAATGGTATCAGCAGCCACATTGGTCATCAGACACGGACCGTTTTCGTTAAGACACAACTAGACACAACTAGACGGTGAAGAAAATGTCCACGGCAGTGATCATAGGACAAATGCGACAAAGAAACAATGATAGCTGGAAGAATTTTCGTTGTAACACAACTAGACCACGAGAGGAACGCATGTGCAAGTCTTTCGATATAATGTCTCTAGTAGTAGGAGAGAAACGCAAGATGGTCGCCGCCGGCCATATTGGTCGACCGACCGGTACTGTTTTCGTTTAGCATAGCTGCACTCCAATGAGAACATCCTTGGTAAGTTACTTTCACGAAAACCCACCCGGTGGTCTCAAAGGAGATGCGACGAAAGAAAAAGAAAACGTGTTAATGGACGGATGGATGGACGCCGGACTGTCCTCGCAAGACGGTAGTGCAGCAGAACAAAAATGCATCGAGAGTTCAGTATAATATGGTTACGGTTTTGTACAACAGTACAAGCAAACTTAGAGAAATAATTGAGTAACGCTTCACACCACTTTCGCCTTTGTTATCAAGCTGCAAGCAACTATAACGCCTTACTAATTTTATTACATTTGCAATCCTACAATACAAAACAGATTCACGCAAGTGTGTGTCAGAAACCGACCAAGTGGACATGGATTACTGTTTTGGTTATATATTGATACAGATTAATTGTTTATCCGATTACATAGTGTCAACATAATTATGTTTTTCGTCTGATGTTTGGGTAAGGGATTAAGATAGATTCTTCATCTACCAATTTAACCTAAATGTTTGGACAGACAAGACTGAGCACGCCGTGTATTATCAATCAAACTGCTCCAAACTTTGAAGTTTGATCAGGGTCCAAACGGTTTTCAATTCTGTCAGCCCTTTTAGACCCAACAATAGGTAGTCTAATGAAGGGATTAAAAATTTCAGATAGGTATGGTAAGGAGTTTGCTTAACCCATTTATGCCGAATGAAATCTTCTACCTGAGGCTTTTGGACAGGTCCATTTTTAATAGAAGGGGTGTTTTGTTATTTTCATTATTAGCATGTTTTATAGAAATTCCTGTATTAAATGCAAATTGTCTAGACCCTGATCAGACGCCGCGTTCTGCGGCGTCTGATCTGGGTCTAGACTGTTTGCCAATGTCCCATTTATGGGGCGCCAGGCATAAATGGTTAATGTTCGTCTTGAGTGTGGAGAGGTCTCCCCAGTGAAATTAGAATTAGTGCGGACTCTGATATATATATATATATATATATATATATATATATATATATATATATATATATATATATATATATATATATATATATATATATATATATATATATATATATATATATATATATATATATATATATATATATATATATAATGCTAATCCTACAATCGGAAAGATATACAATTTATTTTGATATTGGGAGACAGTTTGGACATGCTCGTATATAAAACAACTGTATAGCAGATATGTATACATTGCATTTCGCGAAAACTGGCATGTTTCTACGGAGGCCCAGTTGATACTTAACAAATTCCAAGTACATATACAAAATCTTGCGTATTCAGATTAACGCCATAGAAAAGAAAGAAAACAATGTTCAAAACAGAAACAAGAACGTTTATTTTCTCATGTGCATATGCAACTGTGAAGCAAAAAGTGATAAAGACGTTGTTCTCTGCATTCAAGGGAGCGTACCCTGGTTTACAGCCTGAAACCAATTTTAAAATTTCGCATGCAAACTGTATTTCAAATACAATTTCTACATTTTTTCGATGTCATGTATTAAAAGGTTCCTAGAAATGGATTGACACCAAAAATGTCCGACTTCTGGCCCAATATGATCGCTACGATAAACTTGAAAGAGAACACTTGTTTTGGAAATTTTACAATATCGTTCTATTGACACATTTTAAATTTTACCAGACACCTTTCGGACGTTCGTGCCTATGATTTTTCTATTAGATTAATTCGTATACAACACAATTTTATACTTATGTATGTTTTTAAAATGCATGCTTAGGGAGTTCTCTGCAAAATTTTGTCATGTGCAGAACTTTACAACTACACTGAAGACCAAATTCAATAAGTCAAGTATTTTCCGCAAACAAAAATGTTCATCGAAATTCCATAAAGTACAAGCCGTTTAACAAAAGCGCGACAAGAATTTTTAAGATTCAGTGCTCATTTATATCTAGACATCAACTATACAGATTAATTTATCGGCAGACGGGTGTATTTATATACCCTTAACATAACTTACAGTTGCTAGGCAAAAATGGGAAACAGTACCATGCAAAATGCATGCATTTCGCCAAAATGCAGTTAGTTTCGGATTGCTATACAGTGGCTTTGTATCATGCAATATCCAGGCTTTTCTACCCGTAATGTGTTCTTTGTTTCCAAAGGCAACCTTTCAGATTTTTATTTTATACATATATACAAAAAAAAAAAAAAAATCAGCTGTGTACCTTTCCGATAGTAGGTTTGTGGTTTTTTTTTTTTTTTTTTTTTTTTTGCAAGATACGAGAAATGAGAAACCCGATTAAATGTTAGACAATAAATCCTAATTGAAAAGAGACTGTTGTGCACCTGGAATGGCCTCGAATGTAAGCGCCCCTCTTCTTCATCCTAATTTTGTACTACCTCATCTACTTGAGTTTATTTTTTTTTTTTTTTGTTTCTAGTGCTCTAATTGTGAGTCAGATTTATTCAATGTTTGTTCTAAACTATAATTTTATCCTCTCCATTTATAAGCTCTTTGCTTTCCCAGGGTGAATATCATGTAATTGTTTTTTTATGTCCACATACGCTTTCGATTTCAAGAGACTGGCTGAGATGCATCTCTCTACGAATCTCCAGTTCCCGGACCCGTTCTCAACATTTTCGGATCCCGGATTTAGACTCTTCCACCGTGGTGGAACAGCCTATCAGGATATAAAATCATTATAGTGCATTTGATATGCTAGAATATTTGTTATAATTTTCTCTTTTACTTTTTTTTATTTATTTTATATATTAACTTCCTGTTCGTGAGCTGGGTGGCCTAGTGATTAGTTCTCTCAACTTGCAAGCGAAAGGTCGTAGATTCGAATCCCGCTTAGGCCTAGAAAATTTTCAAACCAAAAGTGCATCTGATAATAATAATAATAATAATAATAATAACCTTTTTCAAGTTGCATTTTCGCGATAACTCTTAAATATACGTTTTTGAAGAATGGAATGGATGGAAGTTGTGGAGCAAGACTGGCGCCGACGTCTCAGTAGGGTTTCGAACCTGAGATATAATATGTTTCATTGTAATCAGATAAAGGTTTTCTGAAGTTCCGTAAAATTTTCTAAGCGAGAAGATTCTAAAATGATCTTACTATGTCACTTTTTTTAAGAATAAATGAAAACAAAAAAAAAACAAACAAAAAAAAAAAAAAACAAAAAAAAACAACAGCAAACTGCTCCACTTATCTAACACCTTTGGCCGTTTATAAAATTAAAGCCAAGCTTGGATACCCAAAAACTGCACGTGGATGTCACTCGCGGGCTTAAAAGTCTGGGGGAGTAACTATTCTCATATACTAACATTAGAGTCCCATATTGTATTTGACAGAAATTGCGAGATAAGAAATAGTTCCTGAAACAACTTTTTAATATCTATTATTGTAAAAAAAAAAAGTAGGCAATTTTTATTACAGAGTGCACGGCAATTAGTGTAGAATTATATCAAGTACTGGCATAATATTTGTTGTACACGATATGTGAAGTAAAAAGCCGGATTTCGCATTTCTTCACTGGTTATACCTGGTAGTTTTGAACTATTTTATTCAAGGTGAATAACTCTGTTTTTCTTTTGAAATAGTAAGTTTTTGTATGTGAAAAGAAAAAAAAAAAAAAAAAAAAAAAAAAGAAAAGAAAAAAACTGTTCTAGAAGAAATTTGTAGCTAGTCTAGGGAGCCATATCACAGCTTATGAATATAGTATAGACGCAGAACAGACCTGCGTCATTCATGACATCATTATTGTTTTCCAATTAAAACTTATACACTGATTGTTAAACTAAACAGAGAACTTACGGGAAACAAGACATGACTTTATAAATGTAATTGTTAACGTGCTTACAAATAAACTGTTTACCTGAATTGACATAAAAAATCATGCTCGGAATGGCAAATTATCACTGATCAACATTTAAAATACTTATGAAGCAACACATTGCTATTTTCAATTTGCCACAATATTACAGTATTAAAATTGCAGTTGTAAAAGTTCTGCAAGCAAGATTGGTTGTTGTCAATAGGTCTGGATGTTATCAAGTTGCCTCCTTTAAAACACAGAGTTTTCAGAAAAAATCATCTGAAGTGAAAATACTGTTTCTTCGAAGTAATCATTGTAAAAAGTATAGTTTGTTCAATTTTCTATATTTGAAAGTAATAACACTTTCTGGTGACACTGAGTTTTAATTTTGAGAAAAGTCAGAGAACACTGTATTCTCAATACTTTTTTAAAATTAGTTCTGTACAAGAGTTGTGCTCTTTTGGCGATCATGAGACTGCTTTCTTTAAAGGGAGATAACTCAATAACTTCTAAAATGGTACCACGTATTGCAGTGTACCGCAAGGAGTTATCTTGCTGAAAAATACTATGTTTACTTTAAGCAGTAATTGTCTTTTGTTCTCTTTTTCACTAAATACTGGTTTGTACTAGAGGATATGGTCAATGTGTCACCTTTTTCATCTCTGTATTAAGAAATTGTTTTCATAGGCATTTTCTTTTAAATTCCCCAGAATTAAGACTAGCTTTAGAACTAGTGGGAAATATATACTTGCTCCTGTCCATCCAGCTTTATATATATTTTCAAGTTGGGTTTCTACATACTGTACCAGAACCCGTATGTGGGCTAGGATGATGTAGTTTCCATATTGGCCCTTGGGTACAGACTGAGATAGAGTAAGCCACAGGAATAGCAGCACTGACGGACAGAGAGCAAATAGTGTGTTACACGGGACCTAGCAGATTTTTGAGAGAAAGTTATACAGGCTTGTAAGCCAGAAGGAAACACTCTTTAGAGCAAGGCTATCTGTGCCATAAAAGTTAAAGAGCTTCATTATTTAGTCCCATTACATAATTTGGGGCTCGCCCCATTACACAGTATTAACATACCTTCTGCATAATGTTTTACAAACCTTCCATTATAGTAACTCTTCTGTTCTTACCTTTTTGTTCCCACAAACATGTCTTTTGCTTCAATTCATTTCTGCATAACATTCCCAATTTCCACTAGTAACTCCCCAGATATGACATATTTTGTCATAACCTATCTTGTTTATTTCTGTATGAGTATGTGTTTGTTTCTTTACATATGAAACAGAGGCCATGAATGGATTAAATATTTATGAAACTGGACTATTTTGAATTCCAAACGAGATTATTTTTTAATCGTCCCGTTATTTCAGCTACAATGAGGACAGAAAAAAAACAAGATAGAACCATGGTCGTCTCTGGAGCATTTCAATCTATTGTTCTCCGTGAACTTGATCAACATTGCCAGTATTTTCAGTCGTATCGAACAACTGCAGTCCTTTCAGGGCTTTGATTATAACATACAGTGAACCCTCGTTACAACGACAGCATTTGTTCCCAACGACGTTGCCATTAAAATGAATTTGCTGTTGTAAAGAATACTTAATGAGCAGATTAATATGTAAGAAAGTCTTGTTTATTCTTATTTTTTTTATAAAACATATGTTTTGGATATTTGTTAGAATCGCCTCAGTGAGGCGATTCTAACAAATATCCAAAACATATGTTTCTTTAAAGTATTAAATACAATATTCTTGTATAATTTGTGACTAATTGTTATCTCTTACGCGGTTTCGTAACAGTAAAATTGTCATTATAACGAATTTTGTCGTTGTATCGAGTGTCGGTATAAAGAGGGTTGTCTGTATTTAAAAGTTTATCGCGAAAATTCAAGCATTCTTTATAAATCTATAGCGGGCCGTTATCGGCCCGTCAGCTACCCTGACGGGCCGATAACGGCCCGCTATAGATTTATAAAGAATGCTTACTGGGGAGGAGGAGGAGGATGTCGACAATGATGCGGAATTAATTGTTACTGCCTAAAAAGTCGAGTTAAGCTCATACTCGACGTGCCCTTGGTTAAATATAAAGTGGACAGAGTGGCACTAGATGATAGACAGTGGCACCAAGTGTGCATGGGTGATCAATGAAAGCAAAGCTGTACAAATGCATGTACAGAATAAATTCGCCGCTGCCTCCATGTGCCCTGAGTGCCTGGTAGCGTTAAAATCTGCACAACAACAGTAACACCACCAACTTACTGTTCTTGTAAGCAGGAGGTCGTGGTTTCGAACTCCACTCAGGTCGAGAAAATATTTAGATATGACATAAATGCAGAAACAGAAAAAGATATTCAGTGTAATTACGGCATCACACTGCAGGTGCAATCAATATGATCGTTACCCTATGATCAAAAGTTATCGACGCAACAATGACTGAAACTCATCACGCTCCACTCAGTTTCATGTGAATCTGTTCGACTCCAGTCAGACTGACTCGAGATTGCAGTTCTGAGTTCAAAGTATACTAGGGAAAATATTTAAGGGAATTCCCAAATTCATGCGTATGTATGCATACACGCGTTCGATACCAACGCCCGGTTTCAAAACAGCTTTGAATTTTCACGTACTCTGAGCAGTCAAGGGGTTCTATGAAAAGTCAAGGGGTTCCCTTACATATTGTCTCTAGTATAGTTTGACAAAACATATTGGGCCTCCACCCCCATCCTAGAACGACGAACGTTTTTAAGAGACAACATATGTATTTAACTGTAAAACAATAATTTTGGAGTCAGTTTAACTTCTTACATCATTTTCAAATACATTATTAAACTCCACTGACTTTGTGTGTGTGTGTGTGTGGCGTGTGTGTGTTGAGAAAGATCGTTGTCAAATTAAGTAAGTTCCTTAATCTGCTCGAGAACATTCTAAAATAACGCCTTAAAATTTATTAAAAGGATAAGTTAATACCAATGCGTTTATTTTGGGCAGGAGCAGCATGTAAAGATGACACGTATAAAATTTCTTCCAGAACACAGGGTTTAGTTTAGTAATCATGTTAACAAAAAGGAATGCGAGCATGATGATAGAAGCTTATTGCTAACTTTATTCCAAATGAATTATTACTTTTCAAAATTAATATCCATCATTATACCTTTGATATTCAAACCCTAGCGTTTATAACGATGGTTTGGTGTCTTACGCCCCTTTCAACATTATGCGTCATATCGAGGCGATGGAAGGATGATAATGAAAGGCTCTGTGCAATGAAGCGTAGAAGTCAATAAACAGAATCCCGCCTCGAAAGCGATTCGAACCCGGGACCTCGTGATCCTAAGTCGCGAGCGCTAACACTTCGGCCACCCGGACGCTTCCTTTACCGATTATAAAAGTCGTCCACATCATATATTGCCACAAACACATACCAAGTTCACTTTTCAGTTGGGGCGAGTTTATAAAATACAACGCCGGAACGATTTCTTTACGAATGCAGGTGCAGATCGGTAGAGTAGGAATACAAGAATCAACGTTATTGTCTTTTAACTTATCGTTCATATTGCGCGCGCACACATTCACGCTTACACACGAACGCGAAAGCATGCAACTGCTCGCACATACATACATGTACATACGCACGCGCACACATACGCGCGAGCGCCATAAATATTTTATTGGCAGAATCAAGTGTATCCAGTCCCTTAACTCTTTCCCCGCTAGTGCCAACTTTTGTCGTCTGCTGATAACCTTTGCAAACAGTTTTGACCAGGCCCGACAAAAGGGCCTGATCTGGATCCAAACTGTTTGACACTCTGATGGTATACATGAAAGATATTTTTTGGAAAAGTTAATTTAAAAAAAAAAAAGCCACAAACGACAGAAAAAAAAACAAAAACAAAAAAAAAAACAAAAAAACAAACAAACAAAAAAACAAGAGGCCTAAGGGCCATAACTCGCTCACCTGAGTGAAACCACCACTGCAGATATGCAGATGGCATGCAACATTTTTCCAGTACTGTCAAATATTGAAACTTATGACAAGGCAATGGCTTAAACGGTTTTTGAGATATCTTGCTTACAAGGTTAAAATGCTGAAATTTTCAAAACGCTATAAGTAAAGAGTTCAGATATTTTTCAGAAGTCATTTGGTTCACCTACTTATCCTGTCCTTTAAAGGTTGTTTTTTTTATTTATTTATTTATTTTTTTTTTATTTTTAGCTCTGGCAACCATTTTATTCAGCAGAGCAGAACTATTTTAGCAATTTTGGCAAAGGGGCATAAGAGGAACATTGATGTGAAATTATTTTGAAATCTTGCCACTGGCCACGGAGATGTCTTTTAAAGGTTTTTTTTTTTTTTTTTTTTTTTTTTTTTTAAGCAGAGCAGAACCATTTTGGCAATTTTGGTAAAGGGGGGATAAGAGGAACATTTCTGTGAAATCATTTTGAAATCAGGCCACTGGCCAAGGAGGAGATGTTTAAAGTGTTTTTTTTTTCTTTCTATTTTTAGCTCTGGCGGTCATTTTGTTCAGCCGAGCAGAACTTTTTTAGCACTTTTGGTAAAGAGCCATAAGAGGAACACTTCTGTGAAACTACTTTGAAATCAGGACACTGGCTGCGGAGCAGACGTCTTTTAAAGGTTTTTCTGTTTTTGGCTCTGGCCACCACTTTGTTCAGCCAAGCGGACCCTTTTTAGTAATTTTGATTGAGGGCCATTAGTGGAACACTTCTGTGCAAATATTTTGAAATCAGGCCATTGGCCAAAGACGAGATGTCATTTGAAGATTTACTATTTTTTTAGCTCTGGCGGCCATCTTGTTCAATAGAGCAGAACCATTACGGCCATCTTGGATTTTCGATCGACACAAATTTAGCTTGTTTCAATCCAGAAGTCGTCCTGTTGCTAAAGAGCAAGTTTCGGCTCAAAGCGATCTAAGGTTTTAGAAGCGATGTCGAAAATTGATTTTCTAGATGGCGGCTGTGGTGGCCATCTTGGATTTTCTTTCGGCTCATTTAGCTATTTTGTCTCATACAGGGTCTCATAAGTGCCCTAATGCTCATCATCAAGTTTCGATTCAACTGGATAGAGGAGATGTCCAAAATATGAATTCTCAATATTTTCCCATATAAATGTATAGGGCCCATACAAATGCATGAGGAAGCAAATTTGACCTTGCCGTAAAAAGGTCAAACGTCAACGTAGGACCTTCATTTTAGCAATTTTGGTAGATCTCCTGTCCCCGAGGATTTGTGCAAAGATAAGGCCCTAGGGCTTATTTAGTACTGGAAAAGAAGATTTTTAAAGGTTTTTATCATATATGGGCATGGCAGCCATCCTGGTCGATGGTCCGCGACCATTTTTGCCATCTATTTTCCCCTAACCTAAGGAGGCTCCACATGAAATTTGAGCAACATTGGCCTAGAGGCTTCAGAGGAGAAGTCGTTTGAAATTCTCAACATTTTTCCCATACAAATGTATGGTGCCCATACAAATGCATAGGGAAGCAAACTTGACCTCGCCGTAAAAAGATCAAACTTCAATGTACGACCATCATTTTAGCAACTTTGGTATACCTCCTGTCCTTGATAATTTGTGCAAAGATTCAACCCCAAGGCATTCTCTATTCTGAAGAAGAAGATTTTTAAAGGTTTTTATCATATATGGGCATGGCGGCCATCTTGGTCAATGGACCGCGACCATTTTAGCAATCTTTCATTCCCCCAACCTAAGAAGGCTCCACATGAAATTTGAGCAACATTGCCCTAGAGGCTTCAGAGGAGAAGTTGTTTGAAATTCTCAACATTTTTCCCATACAAATGTATGATGCCCATACAAATGCATAGGGAAGCAAACTTGACCTCATGTAAAAAGGTCAAACATCAATGTACAACAATTATTTTAGCAACTTTGGTAGACCTCTCGTCCCCAATGATTTGTGCAAAGATTCAACCCAAGACATCATCGGTTCTAGAGAAGATTTTTAAAGGTTTTTACCATATATGGGCATGGCGGCCATCTTGATCAACGGACCACGACCATTTTAGCAATCTTTCGTTCCCCCAACCTAAGGAGGCTGTATATGAAATTTGAGCAAAATTGGCTCAGCGGCTTCAGAGGAGAAGTCGTGTGAAAATGTTAACGAACGGACGGACGAAAAGTGATCACAATAGTTCATCCTGAGCATGGCTCAGGTGAGCTAAAAACATGCAAAATTACCCAGCATGCAAAGAGTTAACAAGAGCTGTCGTAGGACAGCGTAGCTCGCCTGCTGGGTACATTTTATATTGTAACATTTTTATCATTAAGAAATTCAAAATGAAATAATCTATGAAATAATTTTCAAGTTATATGGCGAAATCATTCAACCATATAATATAGGTCACACTGACCTAGATGTATTTGTATGTAAATCATTTTGTCACATAGATATAATAATCCAGGTATGACAATTCTCCATGAAATAGTAATAAAAATAAAAGGCAAAATCACTGAAGCATGAAATATAGGTCACAATGACCTAGATATAGTAAGTGGTCATTCATTGGGTCACATGGAAGTAATATCCCAGGTGTGACATTTATCCAACAAATAGTATTCAAGATATAAGGCAAAATCACTGAACCATGAAATATAGGTCACACCAACAGAGATATATTTTGACGTCAATAATCAGGTCACAAGGAACTAATATCCCAGGTGAGACATTTATCCAACAAATAGTATTCAAGATATAAGGCAAAATCACTGAACCATGAAATATAGGTCACAATGACCTAGATATAGTAAGTGGTCATTCATTGGGTCACATGGAAGTAATATCCCAGGTGTGAAATTTATCCAACAAATAGTATTCAAGATATAAGGCAAAATCACTGAACCATGAAATATAGGTCACACGAACAGAGATATATTTTGACGTCAATAATCGGGTCACAAGGAACTAATATCCCAGGTGTGACATTTATCCAACAAATAGTATTCAAGATATAAGGCAAAATCACTGAAACATGAAATATAGGTCACAATGACCTAGATATAGTAAGTGGTCATTCATTGGGTCACATGGAAGTAATATCCAAGGTGTGACATTTATCCAACAAATAGTATTCAAGATATAAGGCAAAATCACTGAACCATGAAATATAGGTCACAATGACCTAGATATAGTAAGTGGTCATTCATTGGGTCACATGGAAGTAATATCCCAGGTGTGACATTTATCCAACAAATAGTATTCAAGATATAAGGCAAAATCACTGAACCATGAAATATAGGTCACAATGACCTAGCTATAGTAAGTGGTCATTCATTGGGTCACATGGAAGTAATATCCCAGGTGTGACATTTAACCAACAAATAGTATTCAAGATATAAGGCAAAATCACTGAACCATGAAATATAGGTCACACGAACAGAGATATATTTTGACGTCAATAATCGGGTCACAAGGAACTAATATCCCAGGTGTGACATTTATCCAACAAATAGTATTCAAGATATAAGGCAAAATCACTGAACCATGAAATATAGGTCACAATGACCTAGATATAGTAAGTGGTCATTCACTGGGTCACATGGAAGTAATATCCCAGGTGTGACATTTATCCAACAAATAGTATTCAAGATATAAGGCAAAATCACTGGACCGTGAAATATAGGTGACCTGGACCGTAAAATGTAGGTCACCATGACCTTCACTCTCTTACACTTAAACCGATGTCACATAGTTAGCTGATGTATAACCAGTTGTGTCTATAACCTGTAGGCATATAAGATTTTACAAATGTGTCCTAGATTTTGACCCCTAGCCCCACTCCAAGGCCCACCCTGAGGTATGAACCCAGGGGTATGTTCTTTTGGAATCTCAGAAGACCCCTCCAGGTACCCAAATTCTAAATATGAATGCTCTATGAGGAGTGAAAGTCAAGATATAAGAATTTGAAAAACTTTAACACAGTATTACAAAGGTGTCCTAGATTCTGACCCCTAGCCCCACCCAGGGGCATGAACCCAGGGGTTTATTCTCTTGGAATCTCAGAAGACCCTCCAAGGTACCTAAGTTCCAAATTTGATGCCTCTGTGAGGAGTGACTGTTGAGATATAAGCATTTGAAAAACTTTAACGCAGTGTGATGGGAACGGGAACGCAAACGCAAACGAAAGCGCAAACGCAAACGTGGACGACCGGGGTGACTACAATAGCTCTCCTTGTACTTCGTACAGGCGAGCTAAAAATCGAAGCCTCACTACTGCATTAGGCACATTATACCTACCACCATCCATCCATTTTGGACTCCATTCAGGACTTTTTATTCACCAGGTTTCAAGGCTCTAGCTTCAATAGTTTTTTTAGATTTTGCTGACAAGATTTCATCCATATTTTTTCAAAGGGCTGTAACTCATAAAAGGGGCATAATCCTGAAGAGAAAAAAATACATGTCACCTATTTTTTCATAAGGAATCCATATATGAATTTTTAAAACCATAGAATACACAGTTCAAAAGTTATATTATGCATCAAGAAAAGCATGCAATGTAAAATGCCCGAAGTTATAAAGTATTTTTCAGAATCAGGTTATCTACTCATCACTACCAATCTATTCACTGGGTTTCAAGGCTCTATCTTGAATGGTTTTGGAGATATTTTGAAAAAATATGTATAAGCTATTTATTCATGAGAAATCCATATAGGAAATTTCAAAACCCTAGCATGTACAATCCAAAAGTTATGCTTTGCATCAAAAAGCAAGCAATTATAAAAATGCCCAAAGTTACAATGGGCCATAACTCATGAAGTATTTTTCAGAATTCATTCAAAAGTAAATGAGGTCATCTACTCATCAATACCAATCTATTTATTACGTTTCAAGGCTCTAGCTTCAATAGTTTTTGAGATATTGTGCTGACAAGATTTCATCCACATATTTTCTAAGGGATATAACTCAGGAAATGCACATAACCTTGACAAGAAAAAAATGCAGGTGTCAGCCATAAATGAAATTTCAAAACCATAGCATTCACTGTTCAAAGTTTTCTGCTATGCATCAAAAAAGCATGCAATGTAAAATGCCCAAGGTTATAAAGGCCATAACTCATGAAGTATTTTTCAAAATTTATTCAAAAGTTAATCAGGTCATCTACTCATCACTACCAATCTATTCACCAGATTTCAAGGCTCTAACTTGAATGGTTTTAGAGTATTTGGCTGACAAGATTTCATCCATATTTTTTCAAAGGGTCATAACTCAGGAAAGGGGCATAATCTGGATGAGAAAAAAAATCTGTCAGCTATTTTTTCATGAAGAATCCATATATGAAATTTCAAAAACCCTAGCAGCACTGTTCTAAAGTTATGATATGCATAAAAAAGCATGCAATGTAAAAATGCCCAAATTTTTAAAGGGTCATAACTCATGAACTATTTTTCAGAATTTATTCAGAAGTTAATCAGGTCTTCTACACATCAACACCAATCTATTCATCTGGTTTCAAGGCTCTAGCTTCAATAGTTCTTTTAGATGTATTGCTGACAAGATTTCATCCATATTTTTTCAAAGGACCATATCTCAAGAAAGGGGCATAATCCTAATGGGAAAAAAATATGTGTCAGCTATTTTTTCATGAGGAATCCATATATGAAATTTCAAAACCCTAGCTGCATGGTTCAGAAGTTATGCTATGCATAAAAAAGCATGCTATGTAAAAATGTCCAAAGTTACAAAGGGCCATAATTCATGAAGTATATTCAAAAGTTAATCAGGTCATCTACTCATCAATACCAATCTATTCACCAGGTTTCAAGGCTCTAGCTTCAATAGTTTTTTAGATATTTTGCTGACAAGATTTTATCCATATCTTTTTCAAAGGGCCATAAGTCAGGAAAGGGGCATAATCCTGATGGGAAAAATATGTGTCAGCTATTTTTTCATGAGGAATCCATATTTGAAATTTCAAAACCCTAGCATGCACGGTTCAGAAGTTATGCTATGCATCAAAATGCATAATGGATGTATGGACAGACGCACAAATGTCCCAGAAGCAATATGCCCCTCCAACTTCTTCGAAGTTGGGGGCATAACGAGGTCATATGAAGTCTGGCAAAAACAGACTAACCAACTGTAGCCTGAGGACCCCTTAAAGGGTAACTGGCAAACAGTGCCGACCAAGACCTCCACTGTTTGCAAACAGTTCAACCATTTTTCTCTTGGAATATCAAAGTCACATAGCCTGACATACATAAAAATCGGAATTGGAATCTTCCAATGTATAGTACGGAAATTTTGGCTAACCAAAAACAGTATCAGCCAGAACATATCTCCAAAACAAAAGAACCTTCTGATGGAACTGTGTGGGTGTGTAACCACAACTACGCTCACCCTGTGTGCTCTGACGTCCCTTTTTGCAGAACTGAACGACCCTAGTAAAGGACAGTAACCCTTAGGCCATATGTGGACAACAAAATCTCAGATCATGGCCTTTTCTGTTCGTCAAAAATTCTTTAGTAATAAGTTCTGCAAGAAGGGCAACAAGGAGCCCTCACATGCTGATCTGTATTTTTGCTACCCACGTTTGGTATAAGAACTTTTTTATTGCTGGCAAACAAACCATTTTCTTGCTTTTGGCATCATGTGGCTAAAAACTGTATGTTTATTTACTATTTATTACCACTTAGCATAATGGCTAAAAATTGCAGATGATATTTTGAAACATTTTTTCTTATTTTTCCCAGAAAATTGACTTTGACATTTCATACAACATGTCTCCAGAGGCATCAATTTGCACGAAATGTCTAAGCCTACTTTCAGGGAAAAAATAAGAAACCTATTGTCAATTTGTCGTCTGCTATGCCCAGAGAAAGGTAATGGTTAAAGATAAAGAACACCATGTCTTCCATTACTATATATTTGACAAACACCCAAATGTACATTAGATTTACAACACCTAGTTTCTTATTTGTATACTGGAAAAAACTTGTTATCTAGATAAAGAAAACACACACACGAATAAACACACACGCAAAGGATCTGAATATATAAGAATAAATTAAAAGGTAACACAACAAGAAGCATTTAAATAGGTGTAATGTTATGTAAGAAGAGAGAATATGTTATAAATAATACGAAATGTTACAACAATTCTATAAAAACACCACTTATGCACATCCATATTTACTAACACTTACAGGACCACTGGACACTGATATATAGACGAAAAATAAAAATGCTTCACATGATTTTTTCTTTGTCACATAAACAAATGCATTTCGTTAGACAACTCTTCAGTGACAAAGAAAAAAGGATCGGGCACGTGAAGTCATTTTTATTTTTCGTCTATATTCTCATCTTGTGCCGTGTCCTTCTTTATATTTCTGTTGTTTTATTTTTGTTTAGCACTTTCACTTCATAAGAAGATTTTCAGACATTAACAAGTTTATTGTCTGAAGATCTTCACAAGAAGTGAACGCACTTGCAAAATAAAACGAAAGGAAAATAAAAGAAAAGTGAGCATTTCTATTCCTTTGGACTTTATCAAACTTTGAACTGGTATACAAAATCTAAAAGCTACCAAAAGCTAAATTACTGTCCTTTTGACATCTCTTGGAAAGAATTTTTTTGCTTGGCGTTTTATTTTAGATGAAAATCTTTTGTTCTGATTGACCATATCTTATCAGAAACCATTTGCCTTTTCTGTTTCTGTGTTTTGTTCTCAAATATTTACACTAAAATTAAATTTATGGCCAAAAGTTGGTCTGACCTATGCAATTTCTGTAGTAAAGTGATTTTTTGAATTTTTTGTCTAAGGAAATATTTTTTACTTTTCTTTGCTGAATTTAAATAATTGATGTTTCACAAGAAATTTGTGAAAATTTCAGAAAAATTGAACAAGTGGAACGTGTTGAAAATGTGGCTCCAAATTACCTACCGTACAGATTTCTGCATAATTTGGCTTCATTTTTTTGATTTTCAAAAACCAATGACTAGAATAAAACTTTTTGTACACAGGTAGTTATGACAAATGGTTTTGCATTCAATTATGACAAAAGTTTGCAAATTCACTTCTTCTATGTAAAGTGTCAAGCAAAAAACGACTTTCTGAAAGATGTCGAAAGCACAGTAGGTGTCACACCGACACACGGCCTGGGTGACAACTCCTAAACCTCATTTTGGAGAATCAATAAAAAAATCCATATTCTGAATTATTTCTATTGAGGTTTATATGAATACCTTTTCAGAAGGGATTTTCAACTATTTATTTGTTTTCCGTATATGTTTATTCCAAGATAGTGGCTTGTGTCTTGTATTTTAAACATTTAAAAAAAATGCTTTAAAGTTTAATCAAATCAGTTTTAATTATCTTAAAACATACACCAGCCAACTATCCATCCATTTATATAGCTTCCTTTTCTTTCACTGTAAGCTACCAACGGCCAATGTCGCTGAAGGTAGACGCCTTCTCAGACCCGGGATAATTTGAAATATTGCTAGCTTGAAATAGAAATTCTGAATATTTAATATTGGTATAGAATTTACTATTTTGATCAAAATTACTATCTGGAATAAAATAAATGGGATTAAAGTAAGTTTTAAATTTATAATAAGTATACTTTGACCTTTATATATAGCCAGGTCAAGTAAGCCTTAAGTACCATGAGAATATGGAGCTCCAAGCTAAAATTTAGAAAATACAATGACATCACAGAATAATACTGCATTGTGTGACAGTCTTTTTTTTTTTACTAATCTATACATAGTAATATGTTACTAATATTTTGAATGAATATTACTTCTGAACCAGAAGGCAATATACGTAACATGCAATATTCAACATTTTTGACATTATAACAGCAGATAATTTGTAATCTTAATCCTTGTCCTGCTGAACCTGGACATACCCTGCCTTTGCAAACAGTGTAGATCCAGATCAGTTGGCTTCTGAAGAAGCCAACTGATCTGGATCTGCACTGTTTGTCATTTAGTATGTGAATTTATAGCAACAATCCAGATCAAGTAATCTGATTGGCTTTATTGGCTGAAAATTAGAAGTGGGCATGGCATCTTAATTTATTCAGGACTAGGCTTAATAAAGCAAAGCATGCAAAAATGCAAAGACAAAATGACTTATTATTCAAGTAAATACATGTAAAATTGTTGGTTTGGTACATATCATCACATGAAGTAGTCAAATGAACATGTTCCAAAGTTACCACAAGTATAACATGGGGTCTAAATATTATGGCAGCTTGTTGATAAATACACAAAAGCATAGCTCCATCCAAAGTTTTGTTTTTCACTCAGTAAAACAAATGTTGCATGGGATCATCTTTGCAAGACTAGTTTGGGCTGGGTTGCCAGGTTATGCCAAGCATGTAGTCCAGTGTGCTATCTGAACATTGGTTTCTGCCACATGCCTCCCATCATTTCAGACTCAAGTTGTTTATTTTCCTTACTTCTTTTTTTTTTTGCTTTGTAATTTTAATGTACATGTTACTTGAGCGTATGTTTTATAACTGACCATGCCATGAGAAGGTGTGTTTTCAGGTCAAAGAGTAAAGATACAGATTAACTAGTGAAGCCATTTTGTCTTATCAGGCCACATACCTCCAGATTGGAGGGGGTGTATTTCAACAGAAACATATATTGTGGGTACTCATTAGATGTGCCACATTGAGGCACTTCTAGTGAGTACCCACAACATAAGTTTTTGTTCAAAAAATAAGAAAAATATCAGTACTTATTGATGAAATTGCACCTTACCTGGTGCTATGGACCAGGGACAGCAATTAATCATATCCAACAACACTGTAAGCAGAGACTGAAGGCCCATGATCACAATGCTGTCACTCAGACTGATTGAGGTCTTCTCTGTCTGCATATGCCTAAAAGACAACTTTTTGCCAGACATGATCATATCTGATTAAATCAAATGATTAACTGGCTTGCAGTTAAATATGTTCACCCTCTTAAAATAATATATATGAGTAAATACATAAAATAAGGAGATCCCTATGACAACCTACAAAATATGTTATGAGGAAAAAAAAAGAAAATTGTCTTCTTAACATATAATTATCCAAAGCCTTTAATAAAGTCTAAAACTCTGAAGAATATTAAATGTTGTTAAATATGTGTGGGCTCGCATCAACAACAAAACAAAATTTATGGCACAATTGTGTGGGAGTGTTAAACAAGGTTTACACTGCAGAAAATGAGACATGGTAGTGTCAACTTAAATAAGATACTGGTTTTATGCAATGGCTTCGCAAACAGAGCCAAACAGAAGTACATGCTTGATCAGCTGTTTGAGGAAAAAGACCATTATGCCATTTGCAGACAACAAAGTTACTGCTCATACATGAAGTCTGATCAAGTACTTTGTTGTCAGAATCAAGAACCAACAAAATATTGCAAACTACACTTACAAACTTAGGAGGCCCTGATAACAGTACACCAATGTGCAGGCTTATCTGGGCCTTTGCTGTTCACTAATACCGTAAGGGATTTTTCCTACGTTAGGAATCATTTAACGTCATCCTAAATTAAACAAAGTGGAGGAAATTTCAGTGTAATGTAAACAGTCTTAATAGACTTTATGGCAATCGAAATATATTGATTCCATTACAGGTCTGTTTTCAACCTGATGCAAGGAATCTTATTGCATGCAAACATTACCATTGTTCCAGCTAAGGTACCTTTTCATAACAAAAAAGTACTTTGATAAATATTAGTCTTATTTCATGAAACATATGTTGTAGGTACTCATTAGAAATGCCTCATTGAGGCATTTCTAATGCGTACCTACAACATTTGTTTTTTTGTAGAAAAATAAGAAACTTATTCGGCTGATATCCCTTATTTTTCTGCAGCAGTGCATTATACAAACTACAAAATGAGAAGAAAGTACCATATTAACCATAAATAGTGGGAAACTCTACTTTCTTACCGTACTGGTCCTTACATCTCAACAAGACCATGTTACTACCTGTTGATATGTTAGGAGTGGCAAACTGTGTAGACCCTGATAAGATGTTGTGTTCTGATGATAATGTTAAGTTAGGTTAAACGACTTATCAACATGTTGTGTTCTGTGGCATCTGATCAGGATCTACACTGTTTGCTCAGGCCTCTATGTATGAAAACTTTTGGAAAATATGGTAACAAAGACTCATATTAACTGGAACATGGTAGGTTACAACATATTCAGGTAAAAATATATTTTACCTAATAAAAATACAGGGCATGTCAAATACAGCTTTATATTAGTCAGTTTTGTATGAAAGGACCATTAAAGAACAGGGCCCAGTTGTTTAAAACTAATGATGTTGTTAGTTAACCTATCGTTAAAACTTTGATTATTAACTATGGCATATACGCTAATATTTTTGCTGAAAAAATGTGAGTAGCTTTTGCATTTGCAAAAGCTACCCACATTTTTTCAGCAAAAATAACAGTGAATTAGATACTGTACTTACAAGAGCAGTTAACATTTTGATCACTAACGAGCTTGTTAAGCTAAGGATGCTTTGAACAACTGGGCCCAGCTCTCTTTGAAGGTACAGTCTGATCTGAGTATATCATAGGCTTACATGTCAAAAGGAACATTATCTGACATAGGAACTCATGTACCAGACTCTCTTGAATGCTCAAATATGACTGTACTGTATTCTGTCATTCATTATGCTAACATATTAAGCCAATGTTGTTTTGTTCGGGTTTTTTTTTTATGGTATTTTTCTCTTTACTTTACAAAAACATATACTGTTGTGGGAACTCGCCAGAAGCACCTCTTATCTAGAGCTATAAAAGCCACTGCATTCTCACCATATAATATCATAAATTGTAAACTTATGCTTATTAAAGGCTCTATATTCCACAAAATATAGACATTTTTTATACAAGAAAGGTTTAATAAATTGATATATAGTATTGATACAATCATAAAATGTGGCATCTGACAGCCTAAAATTTCAATTAGTCTCTCGTTTTTGAACTGGATCAAAAATGAAATGATTTTTTTATCGTATTTGTGAATTAATGTCGGCAACATTAATTCAGAGATATGATAAAAAGTCATTTCATTACAAGAATGAGAGTCTAACTGAAATTTTACAGGCAGTCAGGTGCCACATTTTATGATTGTATTAATATCATGTATCAGTTTATTAAACCTTTCTTGAATAATAAAATGTCAATTTCTGAGGAATATGGAGCATTTAAGCAAATAACAACAGATTTATGCTGTAAGAAAGGTTGCTAGAAGTACCCAATTGAAAAGCTGGTTTAAAAACAGCCAAATATAAAGACTTGTTAACCCTTGTCCTGCTGAACCCAGATATACCCTGCCTTAGCAAACAGTGTAGATCCAGATGAGTTGACTTCTGAAGAAGCCAACTGATCTGGATCTGCACTGTTTGCCATTAACTATGTGAATTGATAGCAACAATTAGGATCCAGTAATCTGATTGGCTGAAAATTATAAGTGGGTGGCATCTTAATTTATTCAGCAGGACAAGGGTTAACATAATGGTTCTTAGAATAAGTAGAGTATGTACACATAGTATCAGGTGTTAGCAGTACATATATTATTGCTAAAATTTTGTTCTGTTATATGACTTTAGATCCAGTATGTAAAACATATCAATATATAAAAAAAATACAACTATTATATACAAGGTATACCTGTATGTGCCAGTGTTACTTTTTTCAACATTCAGTACATGTTGCCTGCAACCTGGTACACTCTGAACAAACTTTAAAGCAATTTAACAAACGGAAAAAAAAGAAATGACTAAATACCTTTTTAGCCCCTTGTCCTACTGAGATGGATTTTGATTACAGAATACTAAATTAACCCTAAATATTTTCAGACACTTACAATCCTTACCATACTTGTCCTAAAATTTGTTCATCAAATTTATTACTGGCTGATATGTTTGAAAACTGCCAGATGAGTGGCATTCAATGTCATCTGATCTTGGTCTACACTGATCAACACTTTTTGCTAATGTCTATCAGTCTGAATATGGTATTTTGTAATAACTGTTTGGGACAAACAGGCTTGAGAAAACATGTAGACCCAGATCAGATGCCGCAGTCTTGAATCTGAAAGAGTATACACCATTTGTCACTCATCCAGCAGTTTTTAAACATATCAACAGGTAGTAAAATGAACTTGTTCTAATTTTAGGACAAGTATGGTAAGGAGTTAAGGTGTCCTAATATTTAGGGTAAATACCGTATATAAAAATCCAACCCACTGAGTCAAGGGGAATTAACCCATGGTGTGACAAGATACCATAAGAGGGGCTGCAACTGAAGAATTCTTTTTAACACTTACAGCACCAATCACTACAGGATATTGTTTTACTATTTCTTCAGAAAAAAAATAAGGCTTCTGTTTCATATGAATGGACTGCTTAGGAGATTATTCACATGGAATTATCTAGCCTTATTTTCTCTAAAAAAATATAAAAAGCATACTTGAGAAGGTTGTCTGCAGTTGTATCACTTAACCCTAGCCCTGCTGAACCTGGATATGCCTTGACTTTGCAAACAGTGTAGATCCAGATCAGTTGGCTTCTGAAGATCTGGATCTGCACTGTTTGTCATCAAATATCTGAATTTGTATCAACAACCTAGATTAAGTAATCTGATTGGCTGTAAATTAGAAGTGGCGTGGCATCTTAATTTATTGACAAGGGTTAATGATTAATTGCACATGGAATACAGTAATAACAATTAGGGAAATATAATAAACACAGTAAAACTATGCTAACATGTCACCAAGCCTTGCAGAACAAAGATATTTCATTTCATAAAATTTCAAAAGAAAACATAACTCATATACTCCACTATTTACACATGGGATTATTACATAAATTTTGTATTAAAGAAAATCTCACCAGAGCTAACACAACTTTCATTATTAAGTTTAAAAATTAATTAAAACTATACATATTTCATGAATGTAATATATTATTAACTGTTGCCAAGCAAAAGCAAAAAAACAAAACAAAAACAACAGCTAAAATCTCCCAAGTAAAATATGATATTGCTTGAATTTATAAGTAAACATCAGTTAAACAGACAAAATATTATTCACCAAACTGACTACTTAACACATATGAAACCATTAGTACTTAGTACATATGCGAAGAATGGCAGAATTCAGCTTGTATCTACACCAATCTTCACAGCCTCATCAGCATCTTTAATATTCACCTACAGTAACAGCTGATCTAACATAAGATGAAGTCGATAAGGAAACTAATACAGGCTCTTTCTTTTCTCATTAAGTATATTAACCCCAAGTATTTGGATACCTCAACTCCTTACCATACAAGTCTTAACCTGCTGAACCCAGATATGTCCTGCCTTTGCAAACAGTGTGATCAACTGATCTGGATCTGCACTGTTTGCCATTTAGTATGTGAATTTATATCAAAAATCTGGATCAAGTAATCTGATTAGCTGAAAATTAGTAATGGATGTGGCATCTTAATCTATTCAGCATGACAAGGGTTAACTGCACTGTTTGCAAAGGCAAGGTATATCCGGGTTCAGCAGGACCAGGTTTAAAATTTGAAGCAGTCCAGCACACTACCTGTTGTTGTGGATGAGTGACAATGTAGACACTGATCAGATGCCACGTTCTGCAGTATCTGATCTGTGCCAACACTGTCTGAATACGTCGGGTAACTATGATATTTTATAGCTCTAGATGCTTTTCTTCAACCTAGTAGACAGACATTTTTTCTAACTTCTCCATGAAGATGTAGCACTTACTAGAATTGACTCTTTGAGGAATCCCAGTGGGTAATATAACATGTTTTCATGGGGAAATCAGTAAAATAATTACCTAGGTACTCCTCAAATGTACAGTTATGTATAGATGCTAAACTTTTTCTTTGTGACAAGCCTTACAGTGAAACCTGTGTAAGAAAGCCACCTTTGAAATTGACTTTAGTGGCTGATGTGGAAAAGTGACTCTTATAAAGGTACATGTCATGTAATTTTGCTAGCAAAATTACATGACATGTACCTTTAAAAGAAAGACGCTTTTTTTTGCATCAACCTCTATTTAAAGTCAGTCTCAAAGGTGACTCTCTTATACAGGTTTCACTGTACTTCCACTGCTATTACTACACTGAAAACTCTATATAAGATAGCTTATTATAAGAGAGTTTAGCATATATAAGGCATAAAAACAAAAACAGCTGTGTTTCCACTTATATGCTAAAAAAAATTTGGTTGGTAGGTAGGAGAAACTTTTTTTTTTATTTTTCTATTTTTTCTCCAGAAAAGAACAGGGTCTGACCTGTAACTGTATGAAAATACAGGTATTTTGTTGAGGGTCGGTGCTTTACTTTTTTTATTTTGCATTTTTACTGATAAAAAAATAGCAGTCGGGTGTTTGAAATGGGGCCGGTAGGGTTAGTGGAAACACAGCTATTTTGTTTTACGCCTAAGATGGTTAAAAGGTGGACCTCATGGTCATTTTTCTATATAATCTATACATTGGATACAGCATGGTTGTTTAGCTAACATGCTTTTTGCTTTGGATCCCAGTCATAGTGTTATAAAGAGGTTTTGGTGTATATCATTATTCATCATTTTACACATGCATTGATTTTGATTTGGAGTTTTATGGCCCAGTCAACACTGTTTAGGTCATGTCATTAAACCTATTCACTTTTACATGTGCTATCATATTTATTTTATGCTAAGTATTTGGAAAACTTGTCTCCTTGTCCTAAAATTTGAACTAGTCCAGTTGACTACCTGTTAAAATATCTAAAAACTGCTGGTTGAGTGGCAAACAAAGTAGACCCTGATCAGACGCCACTTTTTTAAGGCATCTGATTTAGGGCTACACTGTTTGTTCAGGCCTGTATGTCTGACTACTTTGGGTAAATTGAGTTTGTTTCCAAGAATGACTACTTAGGCTAAGTATAGTTTGTTTCCAAGAATGACTACTTAGGCTAAGTATAGTTTGTTTCCAAGAATGACTACTTAGGCTAAGTATAGTTTGTTTCTAAGAATCAATATCCCAGCTAGCATTCTTTATAAATCTATAGCAGACCGTTATTGGCCCATCAGCTACCCAGATGGGCCAATAACAGCCTGCTATAGATTTATGTAGAATGCTTACTGGGATGAAAATATGATTCAACCCTCTACAGGGGATACCCTTAAAGCAATCCCAACTACTGTAAACTTGGCCTTTAACCTTAACCACCCTCTGGGTAAATTCAGAAGTGGACAAATTGATGATATTTTTCTTATTTTCCCAAAAAATAGGCTTTGATATTTCATGCAAATTGAACCCTGATAGGCTTTGACATTTCATTCAAATTGTCTCCTAAGTAGACAATATACATGAAATATCTAAGCCCATTTTCCTGGAAAAATTAGAAAAAAAAATTTTCAGAATGTCACCTGCTGAATTGTTTACCCAGCATGCTTAGCATTTAATATTAAGAAAATAGTTCATCCCTAACAATCATTATGAACATGTCTGTTCTGAGTGTTAACCCTTAAACTGCCAATCACAACAACTGTCGTCTGCTTGATAATCTGCTTATGATTTTAAAAGTCATTTTTGCAAACAGTGTGGACCCAGATCAGACTGCTCCTCTAGGAGCAGTCTGATCTGGGTCCACACTGTTTGCCTGTATGCAAAAATAGTTTTGAAAAGTTTGCAAGAATATTCAGCAGACGACATAAACAGATGACATTTTCAGATGCAGCTTTTCTTGGCGCTTTAAGGGTTAACCCTTAAAGTGCTTAGCAAAATTGTAGCAGACAACATTCTATTTTTTTCTTGTTTTTCACAGAAAATAAGACTTAGTATTTAATGTAGCAGAAGAGCCTTATTTTCAAGCCTTATTTTCTCTGAAAAACACAAAATGAAAACTCCAAGTTTAATCTGATGAAGTTGTAAATAGCTCTTTAAGGGTTAACATTCAAACATTCAAGTTAAAAATATTACAAGTTATATATACTTTACACCAAAACACCATAAAAAAAAATTAGGCATAAAAATGTGAAACAATAATACCCCATCATTATTGTATGGTGGGCAGACAAGCCCGTTGACATAATTTGCCCATTTGCAATCCCAAACGAGATCTCCAGAATATCAAAGCATGTACCAAGTGTGGTAAAAAATCCATTGATATTTACTCCAGTTATTGTCCGGAAATGAAAACAAGAATGTGTGGCAGGCAGATAACTCTGTCAAAAACTGACCAAATTAGCAATCCCAAACAAGATCTCTATAATATCAATGCACATACCAAGTTTGGTGAAAATCCACTGACATTTACTCAAGTTAATATCGGGAAACAAAAATATGGACATGTGGCGGGCAGATAACTCAGTCAAAAATTGACGAAAATTTGCTCATTAATGAGCTCAAACCAGATCTCCACAATATCAATGCACATACCAAGTTTGGTAAAACTGCAAGTTATCATCTGGAAACTAAATACTGACATACTGGCAGACACACGGATGTCCAACGTGAAACCATAATACCCTCCCCACTCCACTATCTTGTGGCAGGGAATAAAAAGCAGTAGTACAAAAAAAAAAAGAAAGTACAAAAAAAAAAAAAAAGAAGAAAGCTTTAAGTTATTTTCATATTCAATCCATGCTAACAAATAAAGAATTTATTGGAGTACTTTATTCAAGACATTTTTCTGATTCTGAATATCAGATGTGCTTTTCTTTGACAGCTACAGTAAATGTCCTACAATTTTGAACATTTTATTCCATACAGTTTTTGCTTAAGTTTTGTTATTTATGCAGTTGTTTCTTAACAGTTTAATGGAATGACAGTGTAGACCTTGATCAGACTCTGATCTGGATCTGCACTGTTTGCATATGTAATTTTACCAAAAACTTTGATGTATGAAATTTTAGGACATTTATTGTATATTTAGCTTCCAAAAGCCTCGAGACCAGAATACAGTAATCACTGACATACCACTAAAGCAGTTTTACAATCAAATATTGTAACAGCTAAAAATCAAGTACATACACAGTACTGGTCCTTCTCTGCTGCTCTAAGATAATCTTCACACTTCGATTATTTATTACATTTCTATTTGAATAATTAAATCTATTAATTAAACCTGAAAGAAATTTTAAAAGTTACTTAAGAATGTTCTCTAACAGATTATGAACTTTTTTCTGAACACTGAAACAAACTTTTCAACAAATCAATGAATTTGAATAGTATAACTGGAAACTATACAAAATAAAGGTTACTTTCAAAGAAAAAATGCAAGTTTATCTCTACATTAGTATGGCCACACTGCTGGTTAATGAAGTGAAAAACTTCCAAGATTTTTTTTTTATTTTTCAGAGAAAATAAGTCTTGACATTTCATGTGAACTGTCTGCCAAGCAGACAATTCATATGGAATGTTTATTTATTTTCTTTGAAAAATAAAAGAAAAAAAATCAAAATGTTGTCTATCGCAGTTGTGATTGGGGCTTCAAGAATTCTGCAGAAGGCAGCATCACACCTACCAGTGCCCTACATTATTATAAGTTAAAAATGCATGTAAAGAATGACAAAGTCATTGGACCATGATAATTATGTAGGTCATGGTCATCAAATGTCCCTGTTGGGAAGGTTTGATGACTGGGTCATAGGGTTAATCAAAAAGGGAGTTCAATGCTAGAGTTAATGCAAAAAAGTCATCAGACTGTGAAATATAGGTCAGGATCATAAAATGATACTGCAGCAGTGTATGATTGAGTCTCTGTCAGGGAAGAAGTGTAAGCCAGGTCTGAAGATGGCAGGTCATACAGTTGATCTAAAATGGAGTTAAATGTTAGGGTTGGTGTAAAAATTGAAAAAAGATTCAACCATGAAGTACAGGTCAGCATTATAAAATGACACTGCAGTGTTTGCGTCCATGTAAGGGAGAAAGCACATGCCATATTAGATGATTGTAAGTGTTACAGTTAATCAGAAATGGAGTAAATGCTACATTGATGAAAAAAAAAACAAAAAAAGAAAAAAAAAGAAAACAAAAAAAAAAACAGTAGTCATTGGACTGTGTAAAATAGGTCAAGGTCATAAAATGCTACCACACTGCCTGAGTCCTTGTTAGGGAGAAAACTCCAGGGCCCAGTTGTTCAAAGCATCGTTAGCTTAACGAACTCGTTAAGGGTCATTTCGTTAACTGTTTTAGCGGATTTAATATACAGTTTTCTGATATTTTTTGCTGAAAAAATGTGAGTAGCTTTTGCACTGCAAAAGCTACTCACATTTTTTCAGCAAAAAATTTCAGCATATTTGCGTATCACTCGATGTAAATTTTAACGAATCGTTAACTAACGACATCATTAGCTTTGAACAACTGGGCCCAGGTTAGACAATTGTAGATGTAATATTTATTAAACAAGAGGGCCATGATGGCCTTGTAATGCTCACCTGAGTATCATAGCACTTTGAGAACTTGACCTAGCACTGATCAAGGCAAACATTCTGATCAAAATTCAAAATGATTATATTAACAACTAAGATAATGTAGCATGTTTAACGGACTGTGAAATAGTGGTCAAGGTCAAATACATGTATGGATGAGTGCAATCAAGAGGCCTGGTTAAGATGTATGCATGTACTAAGTATCACTGGCTGTAGGAGCATAGTTACTGAGAAACGACCTAAAGAAAAACACTTCACAAGTACCAAATATCAATCTGTAGGACCAATAATTACTGAGAAAATGATCTAAATGGAAAAATTGAAGAAAGTC
The DNA here is from genome assembly GCA_964016985.1 of Anodontia alba. Taxonomy (NCBI): domain Eukaryota; kingdom Metazoa; phylum Mollusca; class Bivalvia; order Lucinida; family Lucinidae; genus Anodontia; species Anodontia alba. The sequence goes on from OZ024837.1 coordinate 15,845,447, forward strand.
ACTGGACAGTGAAATATATGTCACTTAGAAATCATCAAGACAAACATTTTGAGCAAGATTCATGATGATCACTTCAAAAATGTGACCTCTAGAGCATCAACAAGGTTTTCCTTTGATCTGGTCTGGTGACCTGGTTTCTGAAATCAAGTGATCCAGTTTTAAACTAGACCTAGAAATCATCAAAACGAACATTTTGAGCAATATTTATGATGATAATTTAAAAAAAGTGACTTCCGGAATGTGAACAAGGTTTTCCTTTGATATGGCCTTGTGACATAGTTTTTGACCCCAAGTGACCCAGTTTCAAACTTGACTTAGAAATCATCAAGACAATATTTTGGGCAAGAATCATGATGATTGCTTCAAAAATGTGACCTCTAGAGGTTAACAAGGTCTTCCCTTGATTTGGCCTCGTGATCTAGTTTTTGACTCCAAGTGACCCAGTTTCAAATCTGACTTAGAAATCATCAAGATAAACATTTTGAGCAAGATTCATGATGATTGCTTCATAAATGTGACTGCTAGAGTGTTAACAAGGTTTAACACTGATGTGGCCAGGTGACCCAGTTTTTGACCCCAAGTGACCCAGTTTCGAACATGACCTAGAAATCATCAAGACAAACGCTTTGAGCAAGATTCATGATGACTGCTTCAAAAATGTGACTACTAGAGTGTTAACAAGGTTTTCTGCTCATTTGGCCTGGTGACCTAGTTTTTGACTCCAAGTCACCCAGTTTCAAACTTGACCTAGAACTCATCGAGACAAACATTTTGAGCATGATTCATAATGATTGCTTCAAAAATGTGACCGCTAGAGTGTTAACAAGGTTTGCCTTTGATTTGGCCTGGTGACTTAGTTTTTGATCCCAAGTGACCCAGTTTCGAACTTGACCTAGACATCATCAGGACAAACACTTCGAGCAAGATTCATGATGACTGCTTCAAAAATGTGACCGCTAGAGTGTTAACAAGGTTTTCTGCTGATTTGGCCTGGTGACCGAGTTTTTGACCCCAAGTCACCCAGTTTCGAATCGGACCTAGAACTCATCAAGACAAATACTTTGAACAAGATTCATGATGATTGCTTCAAAAATGTGACCGCTAGAGTGTTAACAAGGTTTTTCTTTGATTTGGCCTGGTGACCTAGTTTTTTACCCCAAGTGACCCAGTTTCGAACTTGATCTAGAAATCATCAGAACAAACAGTTTGAACATGATTCGTGATGATTGTTTGAAAAATGTGACCCCTAGAGTGTTTTCTGCTGATTTAGCCAGGTGACCTAGTATGTGTGACCCAGTTTCAAACTTATCTAGAAATCATCAAGACAAACATTTTGATTGCTTCAAAAATGTGACCGCTAAAGCGTTAACAAGGTTTGCTACTGATTTGGCCGTAACCTAGTTTTTGACCCAAATGACCCAGTTTCGAACATGACCTAGAACTCATCAAGAAAACATTTTGAGCAAGCTTCATGATAATTGTTTCAAAAATCTGACTGGTAGATTGTTAACAAGGTTTTCCTTTGATCTGGCCTGGTGACCTAGGTTTTGACCCCAAGTGACCCAGTTTCGAACCTGACCTAGAAATCATCAAGGCAAACATTTTGAAAAATATTCATGATGATTGCTTCAAAAATATGACCTCTGGAGTGTTAAGTTTTTCCTTTGATTTGACCTGGTGACTTAGTTTTTTACCCCAAGTGACCCAGTATCGAACTTGACCTAGATTTCATAGGGGCAAACATTCTGGGCAAGTTTTATCAAGACTGGGTCCAAACTGTGACCTCTAGAGTGCTAACAAACTAATTGTTGATGACGTACAACGATGGACGATGGACAGAGGGTGATCACAATAGCTCACCCTGAGCTTTTGCTCAGGTGAGCTAAAACTGGACTAGGGTGGTCGCAAATAAATACAAACAAACAGACAGATGGACGAAATAAAAACCTACACTAGGCACCTTTATCACACCTACTTGCTGGAGCAGGTGGGACAATTATAGTATTTCTAGAAGATAACAAAATATTTAAATACAATAACCTCTCATGACCTGGATGCCCACTTTACACACATTATATTTCTATTTTAACATTTAGAACGCTACAAGCTAATTCAGCAGATGACAATTTGATGATATTTTTTCTTATTTTCTCAGAATATAGGATTTGACATTTCCTGCAAAGTGCATGAAATGTCAATCCTATTTTCTGGAAAAAATAAGAAAAATATTTCAAAATGTCATCTGCTGAAATTTTCACCCAGCATGCACATATCTACTCGCTACAGAAGACATCTTCACAAATGGACAACAAAATGTCCCACTATCTCACAGTTCCTGTACATATATATACATGTATATATTCATCATGACAAATCTAAGTAACCAGTGAAGAGCAATACTGTCCAGTCATAGCTCCAGATAAGAGAATAGTCATATCAATATTTTTCTTATTTCTCCATGAAAACACAAGTTGTGGGTACTCATTAGAAGTGCCTCACTGAGGTGCTTCTAATGAGCACCCACAACGTATGTTTTCATGGACAAATAAGAAAAATATCAATACTGTTAAAGAAAAAGCCATATCTGAGGCTATGCTGGCATATCATCTATATACTCAAAGACTCCTCAATGTCTCTGTTGTTCACTATATCATTTTTTCTATACTGCGACACCCCCTCATGAGGATTACATGTGGGTGGATTCTATCAAGGCCAGCTGCTGTCTTAATTTGATGGATACAACACCAAGGGAGATCACTCTTACCTGCTATAGGAAAGAAAAGAATTTGCTCCCTGGGCAGAGTAGCCACACTGACTACATCAGGGAATTTAAAGGAGATATTGCAATAAGGCGAGGATTTTCCCTAATTACCTCAGGTAATGAAGGCCAGATTTCAGAAATTACAATATTCAAATCTTTATTAGACATACCTGTATTGCGATGTCTGAATAATAAAGGAAAGGAAAATTTATGCTCCTGGCTCCTTATTACGGGGAGATAATACAGTCCTGTTTACCCCACCCCCAAAACTCCTAAATTAATACAATGTTCTAACTGATGGTAATTACATTTAGTTACCTTTCACTTTGAGAAATATATACATGTATGTTAAATGAATACAATCTATGCACATGTCTGGAATATCTGACTTGAATTCTCCTTCTCGCTTCAGGTTAAAATGCAAAATTGAATGGGTTTCATAAATTATAAAAATATGTTTCTCCTCCCCCTAGATCCAAGTTCCCATTCATATATGTTATGTAAGTATGTCAGGGACATCTTGGGTCTAGGGGGAAACATATTTTTATAAACAACTTTTATGAAACAGCTGAGCCTGAGCCAATCACCTTACTGCAATATTTCCTTCTCTGCTGCCAAGAAAGGTAGCACGGAGGAAAAACTTTTAGCTTAAGGAGTAATTATACTCTTTCATGGGAGTTAACCCAGTCAAAACTGTTTTGCCTCCCTTCTGAAAAGGGACCTAATCTAAAAGGAGAAAATTTGCTCCCTTTTTCAAACAGAGTGTAAGAAAGCAAAAAAGGATGTCACAAAAGTCATCTCCCTTGTTGATTACCATATTCGACCTAAGTACCACACTGTGTGCTTAGATTTTTCAAAATTACTGGGAAAACTTGTGGTAAAATATGTATCTACCCACTATGGGAACATGTTTAAAAAAAGTCAGCAAAGGACATTTGATGATGTATATGCAATTTTTTTTTTTTTTTAATTTTTTAATTTTTTTTTTTATAAAAGCATATGTTGTGAGTTCTCATTCAAATTCCATCGACTTGGCGATGCAATTCAAATAAGAACCCACAACACGTGCTTTTGATAGTAGACAAAAAGTACATTGGCTGCAATCTGAACACTATGAAATTACTTGACTGTGTGCTCATAGGGGTATGTGTGGTAATTAGGTCTAATATGCCAGTTATTTACAGGACCATAACTCTAGATGGGTGGTTTCTAGAATACATTTGTCTGTTTGGCTGAAAATGAAGCCTTGTCTAGAGTCGAGAGTACATCTCAATTCCAGAGTGATGTTGGTGCTTGTGTTGATGATGGTTTTGGGTTATACATGCAGTCCCACATTTCAGGCATATCTGGGTGATGGTACGGATACAACATCAGAAGGCTCTGTGCAATTTCGTGAGATGAATTCCGCCCCGGATCCCTAAACTGTGGAGCTACTGCACTGTTGTCTCGACCTGCCGTTGTTGCTGCTTCACGAGTCGGGTCACGTCTAACTGCCGTCATGTTATGAGTATTGTCACGGCGAGGTGCTGGCCCCTCGCGATTATGATTAGCTTTATGTTTCATCATATCTCCTTTCTGCACAAACTGTTTACCACAAGTATCACAAGCAAATGGTTTTTCATCACTATGTATAAGCATGTGTCTTTTACGACTGTACTCCTTTTTAAAGGTTTTACCACAAAGCGGACACTCAATTGGTGGTTTGCTCTCGTGCATCAATAAATGTTTCTTAAGGGTCTCGTCGTCTGGAAAGAGCTTACCACAAATATTACATCTATGAAGTTTTTCACTAGTATGTATCAGCCTGTGTTTTGTCATATCCCCTTTCTGTCTGAAGGGTCTTCCACACACGTCACAAGGATAAGGCTTCTTATCTGTATGAATTAGCATATGTCTTTCATGGTTTGCCTTTGATGTAAACTTTTTACCACAAACAAGGCAAGTTTGTGGGCATGTATCACTATGACTAAGCATGTGCGTCTTTTTGTAATGTGCCTGAGAGAACCCTTTACCACAAACATCACATTTATGTGGTTTCTCGCCAGTATGTGTAACCATGTGTTGTTGCAGGCTTCCTCTCCATGGGAATTGTTTGTCACAAATATCACACTTATGACCTTTCTCTCCTTTACGCTTTCTACCTCTGCGTTTCTTGGCAGATGATTTAAGTGTAATCTGCTTGCGAGAAATCCCACCTTTTCGAGATTTTTTACCAGTTTGTGCAACCGGAGGCTTCACAATAGGGACTATTGCTACTTTTCTATTTACGCGCATGTCAATATTATGATTTACCTTCATGTGTTTAACCATGTCCCCCTTCTGCCTAAATTGTTTTCCACAAATATTACAAGAAAATGGTTTCTCTCCAGTATGAATTAGCATATGTCGTTTACGACTGTATTCTTTTATAAACCGTTTTCCACAAATATGACAAAGAATTGGCTTTTGTCCTTGATGTACATATAAATGTCTCTTAAGACTGTTTGCATCAATGAACCTCTTACCACAAAACGTACAGCCATGTGGTTTTTCTCCCGTATGTAGAAGCTTGTGCTTCACCATATCACCTTTCTGTGTGAAAGATCTGTTACAGATGTCACAAGAGAAAGGTTTCACTCCTGTATGTATGAGCAAATGTCTTGCAAGGTTTGCCTTTGTTGTAAACTGTTTTCCACATATGAGACATGTCTGAGGGTTGTTTGATGAATGTATAAGCATGTGTGTTTTGCAATAGTATGACTGAGAAAATGTTTTACCACAAACTGTACATTCATGTGGTTTCTTACCACCAGTATGTGAAAGCATATGAGTTTTCAAATTTCTTGTCCATGCAAATCTTTTGTCACAAAACTGACACTTATGCCGCTTCTTCCTTTTACGCAAAACCTTGCGTTTCTTTAATTCTGGCATTTCTGTTGATTCTTTACCAGAGCTTTGTTGTTTATCCTCATTCTCTTCATTCACATTTGCCTCTCCATTAGTTTTTGTCACATCTTTTTGTATGTCTGTTGCTGATGCACTTTCTTTACCAGATACATCAGAACCTTGAGTGTTTTCTCCAGACGGTTCAGTCACTGGGGTCTCTACAGTTGGTGTATATATGCGATTGCCAGCTGTTGTTTCTGTTAAGTCTTTTCCACTCATACCAGTGCTTTGGAGGTTGAAGTCTTTTCCACTCATACCAGAGCTTTGGAGGTTTTCAATGCTTTGTTCAGTCATCTGTGCTAATCTTAAATGTGGAGGTATATGCCTACTGGTGTCCACTGTCTGTGTTAAATCTTTACCAGAAATATCATTGCTTTGAGATGGTGGTTTATTAGTTTGATCAAGCATGTATGTCATTCTAGGATGTGGTAACGTGTATCTACTGATGTCTGTTGTGTGTGTACCTGGAATAACAGAACTCTGAGGGGTTTTATTTGTCTGATTAATCATATGTGCCAATCTAGTATGTGGTAGCATGTGTCTACTGTCTAATGGCTCTGCTGTCCATGTCATTTCTTTACCAGTAATTCCTGAGCTTTGAGGCGTTTCACTAGTTGGTACAACCATGTTTGTCGTCATAGAATGTACAGGCATCTGTCGACTGAAGTCTGCAGGTTGAGAAATTCCCAAGCTTTGTTTTTCACTGGTCTGTACAACCATGTTTGTCTCTGAAGTATGCCTAGGCATGTTTCTGCTAAAATCTGCTGGCCGTGCAAAATCATCATTAGAAGTACTACTGCTAGGAATGTCAGTGGCATGTAAAGCCATGTTTCTACTAAAATCTGCTGGTCGTGCAAAATCATCATTAGAAGTACTACTGCTAGGAATGTCAGTGGCATGTAAAGCCATGTTTCTACTAAAATCTGCTGGTCGTGCAAAATCATCATTAGAAGTACTACTGCTAGGAATATCAGTGGCATGTAAAGCCATGTGAGGATCACCTGTATGTACAGGTATGTGTCTGCTGAAATCGGCTGGTCTCATATACTCATCACCAGAAATACCACTATTTCTATGATTTTCACTCGTTTGCATTGGCATGTGTGTCTCTCCTGTATGTAGAGGCATATGTCTTCTCATGTCCATTGTCCGCATGAAATCTCTATCACTAATACCATAGCTCCAAGATTTTTCATTCGCTTGCAAAACCATATTTGGCTCTCCAGTAAGCACAGGCATGTGTCTGCTGAAGTCTGCAGGTCGTGAAAACTCATCACTGGAAATGCCACTGCTTTGATGAGTTTCACCTCTCTGGAGAGACAATTGTGACTCCCCAGTATGTATTGGAATATGTCTCCGCATGTCTGCTGTCCGTGTAAAGTCTTTCCCATAATTGACATAGTTCCAAGGTTGAACAACCATTTGTGGTTGGAGTTTTGCTTCATTTGAAAACTGCTTACTGTAGCTATCACAGTTAGGTGATTCTTCGACTGGCTGTTTCTCCATATCCAATTATTCAACTTGTAGATACTGTTGTTCTCAATGCAAATTGGTGTTGTATGTTAAATTCAATATCTACAACCTTTCCTCCTCATCTGATCAATGCTTCAAATAAATCAGACCATTTGAACACTATTTAAGCAGTCCAAACATGCTTTCCCAGAATTTTATTCTCAAAGTTTATCATCCTTTATGGTATTTTATTAGATACTTGCCACATTATTTTGGTAAAGGCATATTTCTATTCTGCACTTGAATTCAACATCAGCTAAATGTATTTTCCAGATGTTGATAAAAACACTTTATTTTCAATCAATAAATTAATCTAGTCATTGTTTACATGTTTTCATAGTTGTTGCTAATGCACTGTGAATGACCACATTAACTTTCAAATATATTAATCACTCAAGACTCTGTCCAAGTTCACATCTTGCTTAGCTGTATTTTTCTGTCTGCTGAAATATAAAAGAGAAACATATTATTATAGTATGTGGTTTATTTTAGAGGGGTTCATCAAAGTGTAAACCTGAATAAAGCACAAAGGCTTTAAGTATGTTTTTGAGTGATTCATTGTCATCTATTTTTATATCAGATTTTATCAAACTTGCATCAAAATGCATCATTTGTCAAGATCTTTCATTTCAATTACATTCTTCACCCATCTTGCTTTTCCCTTTAGTTCACCTACAATATTTACCCTAAGTACTGGGACAGATAGGCCTGAGCACACAATATAGACTCAGATCAAACTCTGCAGAAATCTGATCAGGGTCTATACTGTTTGTAATTCATCCAAGAGCTTTAGGCACATCAACATGAAGTAAAATGGACTTGTTCAAATAAAAGGACATATAATGGTAAGGTGTTAAGTGTCTCTTTATTCTGAAAAAAAAAAAAAAAAAAAAATCTGTTCTAAAATGCATGATGTCTTATTGATCTTTGACCTTACATGGGGATCTTGAATGAAACAAGCTGACAATTCAGTTCAAGTTCTAAAGGAAATGCAAAACAATGAGCTAAAGTCATTTTTTTTTACTTTTTTAAAATTGAATTTTTGCAATATCTTTTTAAATACTGGATTTATGAAAAGTATGCCCCTGACTAAAGTTTTTAGGAGAACAATAGCTGATTTCTAAAAAGGTTCCTGCTTCCTGCTGTGCCTGAGTAAAGCAGTAATCAGACGCAAAGTTCACAGAATTCTAGTTTCCCTGAAAATATTAGTTTCTATAAGTCCCACCTTGACAGAGTATGGTTAAATATGGGTCGTTCAAACTATTCTATGTTTAAATGTTTTCATTCACAGGCAAAATAAAGTATGAACAACGATAACCATGTATATATCTTTTTTGTCTCTTTTACTTTGCATGAAGCCATGTGTTTACAAAGTTTGAAGACCCAGGCTTCTACAGTAGCTGAGAAATCATTGCTGGAAATTTTAACTGCAGAGTAAAATACACAAATAAGTACATGTAAAAGAAAAAGCAGTAGCAGCCTCTTTTCTTTTCCACAATACAAAAAGTAATCATATACAACATCTGTACCAAGCTCAAGATCCTAGGTGCATTAGTTCCAGAGAACCATTTTATGACAATAAAACATTGGAGAGAAAGAAAATGGATAAATAAAGGGAATGATAAGCAAAGGAGGCTGATTCTCAATACACAATACAAGTCATAGTCACCATTTGTATCATATTTCAAATTCCTAGGCACAGTAGTTCCTGAGATTTTTTAACACAAATTTTCCAATGCATTACAATGTAGTGAGAGATGGAAAAAATGGAAAAAGAAGGCAAAAACAAACTCAGCATCTACAAAATATACTTCAACCATCTCTACATATATACAAAATTTGAAGACTGGCTTTCACAGGAGCTGAAAAATCTGTGACGAAATTTTTTCTTGGAGAGAAAGAAAAAATGGACAAATAAAGGAAACAATCTCAAAAACAATACAACAAGTTATACCCAATGTTTGTACCTAATTTCAAAGTCCTAGGTTCAGTATAAGTATTTGCCAAATTTCAAACACAGTTGTGATGCGTGACCGAAGTATTCTACTTTTGCTAAGGTTGAATGCACATTACATTATCTTGAAAACCATTTTGACCACTTTCTGACCCATATCCATACCACTTATGAAATATTTACATGCTAAGAAGATTAACACCCTTGTAATAAAAGCGCTGCAAGCACTGCACCATGTCCCGCCACTGCACTTACATGAAGCAACTCTGTCAAAAATAAAATGGGTTCTACATGTTATGTCCCTTTACATTTTTGCAAAGCTTCAAGAAAATCCCTGAAATCCTTTTAAAGTTATAGAAAGGGCACATGTATATGACTTAGCTCACTAGTGACAATGTTCAAAGGGCGGCAACTCCAAAAGCAGGTAATTCAGAGTTACAGTTTTTGTATTTTGCAAATTGTATCATGGTGATATACATTTGTATAAAATTTCAAGAAAATATCTCAAACAGTTTTCAAGTTACAGAGTGGACACGCATATATTATAGAAATCAATATTTTCAATGCTCAAAGGGCCATAACTCCAAAAATAGGTTTACCAGAGTTATGGATCTTGTGTTCTGCTTCTTGTCTCATGATGATTTACATTTGTGTGGTTTCATCAGAATATCTGGGAAGGTTTTCAACTTACAGAGCGGACATGATTAAATAGTAGAAATGGCTTTTTTCAGTATCTACTATGTTCGAAGGGCAGCAACTCCAAAAGGAGGTTAACCAGAGTTATGGTTTTTGTGTTCTGCTCGTTGTTTCATGGTGCTGTTCATTTGTGAGAAGTTTCATCAAAATATCAAAAACGGTTTTCAACTTACAAAGGGGAGACCAGTGCATTCTAGAAATGACTATGTTCAATAACTCCAAAAGTAGGTAAATCAGAGTTGCAGTTCATGTATTATTCACGTCTTCTCATAGTGCTTTACATTTGTGTGAAGTTTCGTAAAAATATCTCAAACAATTTTCAACTTACAGAATGGACACCAGTACATGGTAGAAATGGCTATGTTCAATGTTCAAAGGGTAATAACTCCAAGAGTAGGCAGAGCAGAGTTACAGTTGATGTGTTCTGCATGTTGTCTAATAGTGCTTTACATTTGTATGAAGTTTGGTGAAAATATCTCAGACGGTATCAGAGTTATGGAGCAGACACTAATGCTTGCAGCGCTGACGGAAGGACGGCGGATGGACACTCAAAATTTCTGACGGTATAATGTAATACCCTCACCACTTTTTGTGGCGGCGCATAAAAATCTTGCCTCACCACCTTCATAAGGCTTAAAAGTCAGGTTAGATCAGATTGAGGAGCATTGTACATGTAGTAGCTTATTTATATACATGTAGCATCTTATCATTGTTCTAAAATAACTGTAAAACTGATGATGGGATGTCAACACACCAAACTTACACATCTGTTTTCTAAACTATTCAACAATAATTCCAAGAATAATTTCCATCCATTTGATGAATAACAAATGATTAAACAGGATTCTTCTAGTTATTATGTTGCACCGTTAGGCATGCATATACATTATTAATCCCAGTAAGGTATTTTGAACATTGTCCCTGGCCTGCTGGCTATACGAGACATCCCTTATTTAGGCACAGCCTCTATGTGACTCGGCTGCCTGGTAGTGTTAAAAATCTACTGTCTGTTTGTCTGTCTGACATCCCTTATTTAATGAACAGACCTGCACTACTACCCAACTGGAAAGTGTCAATAGTCTTTAAAATTTGGAAAAGACCTATAATTCCTGAGAAAGCTTTGAAGGCAAAAAAAGTTTATCTCAAGGTGTTTACAAAGTTTGAAGATCCAGGTTTCTACAGATGCTGAGAAATCTTTATAAGAAATTTTACTGCAGAGACAGAAAAATGGACAAATTAATAAATGAACAAGAGGCCCACGGGCCACGGGTCGCTCACCTGAGTGACATAGCCACTGCAGATATGCAGATGTTATGCAACATTTTTCCAATCCTATTATCGCAACTAATGAAAAGATCATCATTTAAGCAGTTCTTTATTTTGAAGAAGATATATGGCATGCCAGTCAATTGAGCGTGATCATTTGAACAAACTCTAAATGGCAGCCAGCTTGGAATTACGATCGGCACAATTTTAGCTATTTTTGATCTACGAGTCACCCCAATGCTTCCTACCAAGTTTCGAGTCAACTGGCCTTTCAGTTCAGGAGAAGAGGCGAAAAATAGATTTTCAAGATGGCTGCCATGGCGGCCATCTTGGATATCCGATTGGCACAATTTTAGCTATTTTTGATCTACAAGTCACCCCAATGTCTCCTACGAAGTTTGGAGTCAATTGGCCTTTCGGTGCAGGAGAAGAAGCTAAATATAGATTTTCAAGATGGCGACCATGGTGGCCATCTGGGATTTCTGATCAGAACGATTTTAGCTATATTTGATCTACCAAGTCACCCTGATGCTTCCTACTAAGTTTCGAGTCAAGTGACTTTTGGGTTTAGGAGAAGAAGCGAAAAATAGATTTTCAAGATGGCGGCCATCTTGGATTTACAATCGGCATGATTTTAGCTATTTTTGATCTACAATTCACCCAGATGCTTCCTACCAAGTTTCGAGTCAACTGGCCTTTCAGTTCAGGAGAAGAAGCGAAAAATAGATTTTCAAGATGGCTGCCATGGCAGCCATCTTGGATTTCTGATAGGCATGATTTTAGCTATTTTTGATCTATAAGTCACCCCAATGCTTCCTACCAAATTTGGAGTCAATAGGCTTTTGGGTTTAGGAGTAGAAGCGAAAAATAGATTTTCAAGATGGCGGCCATGGTGGCCATCTTGGATTTCCGATCGGCACAATTTTAGCTATTTTTGATCTACAAGTCACCCTGATGCTTCCTAGCAAGTTTGGAGTCAATTGGCCTTTCAGTTCAGGAGAAGAAGCGAAAAATAGATTTTCAAAATGGCGGCCATCTTGGATTTCCGATCGGCACGATTTTAGCTATTTTTGATCTACAAGTCACCCCAATGCTTCCTACCGAGTTTGGAGTCAAATGGCTTTTCGGTTCAGGAGAAGAAGCGAAAAATAGATTTTCAAGATGGCGGCCATGGCGGCCATCTTGGATTTCCGATCGGCACGATTTTAGCTATTTTTGATCTACAAGTCACCCTGATGGTTCCTAGCAAGTTTGGAGTCAATTGGCCTTTCGGTTCAGGAGAAGAAGCGAAAAATATATTTTCAAGATGGCGGCCATGGCGGCCATCTTGGATTTCCGATCGGAACGATTTTAGCTATTTTTGATCTACAAGTCACCCCGATGCTTCCTACCAAGTATCAAGTCAATTGGCCCAGGGGTGTAGGAGGAGTAGGCTTTTAAAGCAATTGTTGACGCCGCACGACGGACGACGGACGACGCACGACGGACGACGGACATTGACTGACCACAATAGCTCACCATGAGCACTTCGTGCTCAGGTGAGCTAATAAGCAGGAGCAGATCAGTTCTTTTCCCACAATACAACTAGTCATACCCTGTAAAGATTTTCTTCAATATCTTAGGTACAGTAGTTCTAGAGAAATGTTTGGTACAAAATTCCCTATGTATTTATAATGAAAAGATAGAAGAGAAAACACGCATACCAAACGAATGAATGCATATCCATCGGTGAAGAATGTAAAACAATTAGATCGGCATCTGGTTAGGGATTCGATGACTCAAAAAGGTAAATAAAATTTTGCATTTTCTGTGTTTAATGAGTGATATAAATGTTTTGAGGACATTATTTAAAAAACGGGGAATTACATTCAACTGCCCATTGATATCGGCATCTGTGGATTAAATCTCAGACCACCTACTTCACAGATATTGGCTGAATTATTTTTCGCGTGCTTAAGGTGTACCGAAAGATATAGAAAACACATGGAAATTCGTGGTGTTTTTGTCCTTTATTTAATTTTGCGCTTTGCTAGAAGTTCAACATATCATCACACACACACGATAGACACATGTAGTTATTTGTGTTATGGATATTTTGGTTGTCAATGCAGCATTGTCATAAAATAGCCATGGGAAGGGTCCAAATTAGATGGTTAGGCATAAGATCTATATAAATAATAACAAACTTTACAGCTATAAAACGGGTCTGATTTCACCTCCACGGCTCCAGGATCAAACGAAGCTTGCTCTACGGAACCACTTTTAGCCAACCTGATAAGCAGTGCGCTGTTTCCAAAATAACATACATGTAGTATTTTAAGGACACATCTTCAACCTCCAGAATCATAGTGTATAATGACTTTTACACAGTGTTTATGTTTTCACATCGATTCAAAGGCCATGTAATTGTCTGAAATGGAATTTAACAGGTTTTTTATTTTTTTATTTCTGTGAAGAAGTGCCTATTTTTTTGCTGGTTAAGCATTAGATTGTCTGGTTGAGAATTCAATGACCAAAAAAGAAAAACACATCATTTGTTCCCTTTTTAAATGCCAGCATCTTACTACAATAGCAGATGGTCTAATAATGATTTGTAAATTATCGTGAAATCATCAGATGCAGAAAATATGGTGAAAAAAGTCTGGACAAGGCCATTGAAATACTGGATTTCAAGCTTATTTGACCGAATGGAGCATCGATTCATATATCAGAGGTCATAGTTTGATTCTGTAGAAAACAAAAAGGCCAGTTTGCGTTTCGTAATGGCGTATAACCTTTTATCATTTTTCTATGGTTAAGCATTGGAGAGCCCGGTTAAGCATTAGAAACTCGATGCATGTGTAGACATGCAGCAAAGTGAAGTACAAATGATAATATATTTGCAAGATTATAGCGTGCCTGTTTGACAATGACAAGTCTAGCTTGTCCTGACCTTTTGGTTTGTGGTTCAGATGCTGGATTACCAAGGGTTTCTGGTTCGATCGCCGGTCAGGGCAATCGACCCCAATTCTTTCTTAGCAGGTCTTAGTCACTCCATATTATAATTGAAAACAAATTATTTGTATCCCTGTCTGTAAAAGTGACGATTTATTTAGCCTCAGACATTGTAATTCATTCTATCTGTGCATATTGTAAATAACACCGAGTTCAGGCTTACTGTTATTCGTTGCCTATTACAGTTAATTTATGAACTAGAAGACTTCCAAGCAAACTCAACAACTAATTTAGAAATGTTTTATCCATAATGTCCATTGAGAGTTTGCTTTAGGTTCCCGTAATTGCAATGTTATTATTCACTGTTACGTACAATGTATATGTGCTTTTATCTATATGTGTCTGTCCAGATTGTTTTATGAGAGCAGAACTAAGATGGTATCTGCTCATTTTTTCTTTTCGAATCACATTTGAAGTTTTATTGACCTCAGTATCCAGTAGCGGGGATGGGACTATCTTAATTCGCCGGCTACATAGGCTGGAGGCCAGCATTTAGTGTTCATGCCACCTAAAAAACAAGATTGCACCTCCAAAATACCTGGTGTATCCGCCAATCCCTCACAAAAAGTTTTATGTTTTAGCTTATCACCAAAATATTACCAATGTTTATTTTAAGCTTACCTCTAAGATATTACCAATAACACTTCTGGTTTAGTTTATTTCACCTATTTAGTGATAGTATTCGTAATATGCTTTGAACCGCATCTAGTGTTCACCCCACATAAAAAAAAACTACATTGCACCTCATAAATACCAGGTGTACTCGCAAACCCCCCACAAAAAGTTGTACGCTTTAGCTTATCCTCAAAATATTTCCAATGTTTACCTTCATTTCTGGTTTAGATTATTTCACCTATATACTGATAGTATTTGTAACATGCTTTGAGCCGTTTCTAACAGTAATTCTTTTTTACTATAAAGGCACTAAACCGTTTCACAGCAAAATATCATCTTTATCACACCTATCCTGTACCTGAAACCTACATTTCAGGTGTTGATACCAGTGAGCAGTCATCCTCGTCTGATAACTCTGCTATCTGTTATTGTAGACAAAGACATTACATAAAATGTATCATTCCAAGGTCAGCTGAAAATGCATGAAGTTGTAACCTATTTAAAACATATTGCATTTTGTGTCTGAGTAGCACATGTTGATTGAAATAATATGTACACATTACAGTGAAATAGCACAAAAGAAGTACGTGTACCGACTTTCAACAGTCAGTAATTAATCGCACCTAACATCTGAAAAATGCATGGTCTCTGGTTATCAAATAAGAGGAGAACCAAGAGTTACTTTTTCTTGAACCACTGCATTCAATAATAAAGTATTTATTTCCCAAAACATCATTCATATTTGGCAGATCTTGACTGAATTATGGACATAGGCTGACAAAGAAGTGTCATCTTATAAAATACAATATTCCTATTCCATGATTTGCAAGATGAACCAGTCATAGACAGATATCTTATATAATGCTGCCTAATAGTCCATATTTTGTTGCGAAAGAATCGTCACACATTTCCCATATGTACTTCTTTCTTCCCTTGTGCACTAGGTTAGACTTGTTTTGGAACTCGCTGGAACAAAACTGATACTTTTTACCCCTGACCTTTCCGTGGTTGTACATGATGTGCCTTTTAAGCTTTGAAAATTCTTTCTGACAGGTGTCGCATTTGTAGCTTCTAACCGTATGATTTGCATCCGCCACCAAAAAACAAAAAATACAGTAAAAAAAAGGTGATCTTAAACAAAAAAAAACACCCCAGGTTGGGGTGGGTGTTTTTAGAAATTTGTCTATAACAATTGGTTGGGACTATTTTGGGTTTAGAAATTTGAATTTTACTATGTTTTGGATTTCCGAGAAAAACTACAATTCTAGAGGTAAGGGCCATTTAAAAACATTTTTGGATCACTTCTAACACTGACTATTTTTAGGGACTACCATAAATTATTGTTTTGAAGTGTTATTAGAATCAGCAAGGACTCATATCAGAAGCTATTTCACTCAGTTTAACGATGATATTTTACTGTGCAATTGTTTAGTGCCATTATAGTAAAACAGAATTACTGTTTGTAATGGTTCAAAGCATGTTACAAATACTATCAGTATATAAGAGAAATACATTGTAATCTAAACTAGAAATGAAGGTAAACATTGGGAATATTTTGAGGGTTAGCTAAAGTGTACAACTTTTTTGTGGGGTTTTGCGAGTACACCAGGTATTTATGTGCAATCTAGTTTTTTAGGTGGGATGAACACTAGATGCGGTTCAAAGCATATTACGAATACTATCACTAAATAGGTGAAATAAACTAAACCAGAAGTGTTATTGGTAATATCTTAGAGGTAAGCTAAAAATAAACATTGGTAATATTTTGGTGATAAGCTAAAACATAAAACTTTTTGTGGCTGATTGGCGGATACATAAGGTATTTTGGGGGTGCAATCTTGTTTTTAGGTGGCGTGAACATTAAATGCTGGCCTCCAGCCTATGTAGCCGGCGAATTAAGATAATGATAATGGATAATGAGGTCAATAAAACTTAAATAATGAGCAGATACCATCTTAGTTCTGCCCTCATGAAACAATCTGGAAAGACGCATATAGATAAAAAAAAAAAGCAACTGTGCGTAACAGTGAAAAATAACATTGTGCATGCGGGAACCCAAAGCAAAGTCTCAGTGGAATTTTTGGATAAAACATTTCTGAATTAGTTGTTGAGTTTGCTTGGAAGTCTTCTAGCTCATCAATTAACTGTAATAGGCAACAAATAACAGTAAGCCTGAACTCAGTACAAAATATTTACAATATGCACAGATAAAACGAATTACAAGGTCTGAGGCTAAATAAACCGTCACTTTTACAGACAGGGATACAAATAATTTGTTTTCATGTGTAGTATGGAGTGACTTAGACCTACTAAGAAAGTATTCCCGTCGATTGCCCTAACCAGCGATTGAACCAGAAACCCTTGGAGCTGTACTCTAGCATCTGAACCACAAGCCAAAACGTCAGGAGAAGCTAGACTTGTCAAACAGGAACGCTATAATCTTGCAAATGTATTATCATTTGTACTTCACTTTGCTGCATTTTTACACATGCATCGAGTTTCTAATGCTTAACCGGGCTCTCCAATGCTTAACCATAGAAAAATGATATCAGGTTATACGCTATTATGAAACGCAAACTGGCCTTTTGGTTTTCTACAGAATCAAACTATGACCTCTGATATATGAATCGATGCTCCATTCGGTCAAATAAGCTTGAAATCCAGTATTTCAATGGCCTTGTCCAGAAAAGCTTTTTTCACCATATTTTCTGCATCTGATGATTTCATGACAATTCACAAATCATAATTAGACCATCTGTTATTGTAGTAAGATGCTGGTATTTATAAAGGGAACAAATGATGTGTTTTTCTTTTTTGGTCATTGAATTCTCAACCAGACAATCTAATGCTTAACCAGCAAAAAATAGGCAGATCAGCACCTCTTTGCAGAAATAAAAAAAATCCAAAACCTGTTAAATTTCATTTCAGACAATTACATGGCCATTGAATCTATGTGAAAACACAAACACTGTGTGAAAGTCATTATACACTATGATTCTGGAGATTGAAGATGTTTCCCTAATCTACAGTGAATCTACAGCGCACTGCTTATCAGGTTGGCTATAAGTGGTTCCGTAGAACAAGCTTCATGTGTTCTTGAAGCCATGGAGATGAAATCAGACCCGCTTTATAGCTGTAAGTTTTGTTATTATTTATATTGATCTTATATAGACCATCCATTTTCGACCTTTCCTGTGGCAATTTTTCAACAATGCTGCATTGACAACCAAAATATCGATTACACAAATAACCACATGTGTCTATCGTGTGTGCGTAATGATATGCTGAACTTCTAACAAAGCGCAAAATTAAATAAAGGACAAAAAACACCACAAATTCCCATGTGTTTTCTTTTTTTTTTTTGCAGTACACCTTCAGCACGCAAAAAATAATTCAGCCAATATGTGTGAAGTAGGTGGTCCGAGATTTACTCCACAGATGCAGATATCAATGGGCAGTTGAATGTAATTCCATGTTTTTTAAATAATTTCCTCAAAACATTTATATCGTTCATGAAACACATGCAAAGTTTGTTTACCTTTTTGAGTCATCAAAACCCTAACCGGATGTCGATCTAATTGTTTCACGTTCTTCACTGATGGTTACGCATTCATTCATTTGGTAGGCGTGGAAAACTAGAAAAACAATTTATAAATACAGCAGCATGATTTTCTTTCCAAAATATATTTGGTTATTTTCAAAGTATAAAATTTACAAAGTTTGAAGACCCAGGCTTCTACAGAAGCTGAGAAATCATTGACGGAAATTTTGATTGCAGAGAAAGAAAAATGGACAAAAAAACAGAAGATTAATCAGCAGACCTGTTCTCTTTCCCATAATACAAATAATCATACCCAACATTTGTACCAAGTTTCATTATCCAAGGTGCAGTAGTGTCAGAAAATGATATGATGAAAAAAAAATTTTGGAGAAAGAAAAAAATGGACAAATAGAGGGAATGATAAGCAGGGGGCTAATTCTCTCTTACACAATACAACAAGTCATACTCATCATTTGTATCATATTAAAAAAATCCTAGGCACAGTTGGTCCAGTAATTTTTACGACACAAATTCCTTATGCATAACATTGGAGTGAGAGATGGAAAAATGGGCAACGAAGGCAAAAATAAATATCACTGACACCATCTTGGTTTTCCTTTACACAATATACTTAAACTCTCATTACATGTATACAAAATTTTATGCTGAAAAATCTCTGACAAAACTTTTTATTGGAGAGAAAGAAAAAATGGACAAATAAAGGAAATCATACTCATGAGGAGGCTGGTTCTCTCTAATACAATACAACAAGTCATATCAAATGTTTGTACCAATTTTGAAAATCCTAGGTCCAGTAGTTCCTTGAAATTCAAATTTCAAAAAAACAACCTAGGTTTCTAGCTTTCATGATTTCTCCATACCTTTATATTTGGTATTTTAAGGAAGCTACATGTGATATATACATGTAGAAGCAGAAGTGGCCAAATTGTAAGTAGTTGTCTTACAGAAGCTGTATTTTATTTATGTAGGAGGAAAAGGTACATTGTACATTTTTAGAAAAATAAAATTGATCCAGATTGTTTTTTTCTTTTTTTTTTCATGCAAGTGAATGTTTATGCATATCCTTATAAAATACACATTTATATTTGGATATATAGCTAATCATTTGACTGCAACTGATGGTATAAATTTACAGTTTCCACAGAAAAATAAAAACTTGTACCAAACATTTAACCCTTGTCCTGCTGAACCCGGATATACCCTGCCTTTGCAAACAGTGTAAATCCAGACCAGTTGGCTTCTGAAGAAGCCAACTGATCTGGATCTGCACTGTTTGTCATTAAGATGTGAATTTGTATCCGCAACCTGGATCAAGTAATCTGATTGGCTGAAATTTAGAAGTGGGAATGGCATCTTCATTTATTCAGCATGACAAGGGTTAACATGCCCTATAGTTCAGTGATTCCATTTGTAACCAGATGCTCCAGGTAAGTTTGTTATCATAGAAAAAAATATTACATGTAGTGCATTTTTGCCATTTTTATATAAATTATTGTAGATAATAAGTTTTGAAATCTCATTAGATCTACAAGACAATATATGAATAATTAAGAACCCATGTTATTGTTGTCACAATAGAATAAGAAATAAAAATAATCTGACTTCTTAACTGGAGCCCTGCCTATTGTGTATGGATCCGGCACCTGTAGGTTCCACTTCATTGGCTATATATAAAATAAATGCGCAGCTTTCTTGTGTTGTACAAGTGCCTTCCAAAAGCATAATACTGACCCCTGACTCAGGCTTTAAATCCATAAGAGAATGAGTGGAGGCTGCATTTCTGCAACAAAGTGAAGGCAGATGGCCAAATATATGGACTGATTAAATTGTAGTGTTTACTAACATGAATATGCCATGACATAACAGTTCAGATAGTTCAATTTAAAGCTGTTCTACTTCTGTCCTGGCTGAGAGTGAAATAACTATTTTATTTATGTCTCCAGGGTATCATCCCCCTCCCCCTCAGGTAGCATATACATGTGCCTGCAAAAGGATTAGCAAAGGCACACGGGGAACAATACTTTATAAAAACTTTTCTATTTTCCATGTATTTAACAATAATGGCTGCTGATATTATGAAATCTTGAGCAAAATCAGGTTTGGCAAGTAGTGACCCGGTGTTCCTGTATAATGGCCTATTTCTTTTTTTTTTTTTTTTTTTTTTTTTAAATCTTTCAGATTCAAGAACCCCACTACAGAAAATTCATGGCAAAAACCCTGCAGGAATATAATGGATAGTACAATGACAACTAGTGAACTATTGAAGAACTGTAATATATGGTTACCTGAACAATGATCAAATATAATCAATCATCAGTCACGTTTGGCTCTTATGACTGATGATCAAAAAGAAATTTTATAGTCAATCAATCAGAAAATTCTATTTTAAATACACATTTTTCTCACACAGGTCTAGATAAGAGTGGGTATCAGGTAAATAGTTTTCTTATTTCTTGATGAAAACATATGTTGTGGGTACTCAATAGTATGCCTCATCGAGGCGCTTCTATTGAGTACCCAAAACATATGTTTTTGTCGAGAAATAAGAAAAATATAGCTACTTTTTGGTTGAAAAAAAGGTGCCTTATTAAGAGCTATGTCTTGCTTTTTATTTTAATAAGCAAGTTTTAAAAAGTGAAATACCAAGCTGTCTATTTGAGTCATTTTAGATTTGTAGTAAATAAAAGCAATGAAATTTGATGAAAATAACCTGAAAGGCGATTTCTCATCCAAAAAGTACTGATATTTTTCTTATGTGTCTACCAAAACATATGTTGAGGGTACATGTACTTATTAGAAGCACCTGGCTGAGGCACTTCTAATGAGTACACACAAGATATGTTTTCATGGAGAAATAAGAAAAATATAATATGGATACCCCTCTTATGGATCTGGAGCTATGTCAACAATCATTTGGTTTTACAAAACAGATGAGCCTCTATGAAATTCTGGCCGAAATTCAAAGCTAGTTATCTGTGATAAACATACATTTCTGTGATATGTGATATATATTACCAGTACCAGTGCTCATGATTTTAGCTGCATTGTAATGTACTACAACTTAAAAATATTTTTAATGGCATATCTGTTTTTTTTTTTTTTTTCAGGACTGTATTTACCAGAACACCATATTATTTCAAAGGACTACTAATTCTAATATTGTTCTGAAATTATGAAAAGTTATTTCCTGAATTCTTTCTTCCATAATCTTTTTTTGTTTGTTTGTTTCTTTCTTTCCCTGGCCACCCTCTGTAATATTTAGGGCTGGCTAATCAGAGCTGAAAAGGTAATCCATTATCAGTCCTGCCATTCTGACTAATACATGTAATCAATTAGTAATCATTGAAGATTTGGTCATAATTTTACCCAGATGAGAAGCCACAAAATGCGGCGTCTAAGCAGGGTCTATGTACTGTTTGCCACTCATTCAGCTTTTTTACGCACAAAATTGGGTAGTAAACTCTACTTGTTCAAATTTTGGATAAAGTGTAGTAAGGAGTTGAAGTGCCTGAATACTAAGGGTAAATATGGTAAAATAACAGACACCTAAATCAAATGATCGAGTATCAGCAAATCTGTAACCATAATCATTTTTGTAGAATTTATCAATCAATTAACTGATTATCCGATTGATTGTGCTAGCTTTAGTAATATTTGACCATTCTTTGAGGTGGGCCAGGCAAACTCAGTTCAAAATGATATTTATTTTTTTTTATAACAAATTTATATCACACAATTATCAGAACAGTAGTAATGTATGTTTTTCATTATTTTACTTTTTATGGGAGGAGGTTGGGGCTAAGATACTGTAACCTAAGCATTTTCCTCCCAAACTCAGAAGTCCTTGTAGATACAGTTCAGAAAGATATTTTATCACTTTTAATAGAATTTCCCATTGAACAGGTCATTAGAGAATTTCCAGTATCTGATATACCTATCTTTCATCTAACAGGAAGGGACAGGGGTTAAGATACCCTGGCCTGGGCAGCTTGCACCCCCAAGGGTGAAGATACCCTGGTCTGGGCAGCTTACCCCCCACCCCTGCCCAGTCAGCATTCTACGTAAATCTATATCGGGCCGTCATCGGCCCGTCAGGGTAGCTGACGGGGTGGTGACGGCCCGATGTAGATTTACGTAGAATGCTAGCTGGGTGATAACTTGGCAAATTCCAATCTGAAAGCTATTTAATCATTTTAAACTTAAAATTCTAATGCACAGACATTAGAATGGTAGTAGAACCTGCTTTTACCTATTTTTTCACTTTATGGGAAGGGATTGGGGCCAAAATACTGTGGTCAATAAGTTTCCTCCCAAGCTTAGAAAATCTTGTAAGCAAAATTAAAGTTCAGAATGTTATTTTTATCTTTTTAAAACATTTTCCCATTTAACAGGTCATTTGAATATTTCTATTACTTGTTATTATCTATCTTTCTTCAGATAGGCTGTAGTGGGGGGTAAGATACCCTGACCTGGGCAGCTTGCCCCCCCCCCCCCCCCCCCGCCCCGGGGTGAAGATACCCTGGCCTGGGCAGCTTGCCCCCCACCCCTGGAAATTTGGCAAACTCCAATCTGAAAAGCTATTTAATCATTTTAAACATAAAATTCCGATGCACAGACATTAGAATGGTAATAGTACCTGCTTTTACCTATTTTTTCCCTTTACAGGAATGGATTGAGGCCAAATTACTGTGGCCCAAGAGGTTTGCTCCCAAGCTCAGAAAATCTTGTAAACAAAATTAAAGTTCAGAATGTTATTTTTATCTTTTTAAATCAGTTTCCCATTTAACAGGTCATCTGAATAATTCTATTGCTTTTTATTTTCTATCTTTCTTCAGACAGGCTGGGGTGGGGGCTAAGATACCCTGGCCTGGGCAGCTTGCCCCCCGGGGATGAAGATACCCTGGCCTGGGCAGCTTGCCCCCCACCCCTGGAAACTTGGCAAACTCCCATCTGAAAAGCTATTTAATCATTTTAAACTTAAAATTCTAATGCACAGACATTAGAATGGTAATAGTACCTGCTTTTACCTATTTTTTCCCTTTACGGGAAGGGATTGAGGCCAAATAACTTCTAAGGCTCTCAATTTGCTCCTATCCAGTAAAAGATGCATATGTACATTAAAAATCAGTTTTGCCATGTTACTGTTATAAGGATTTTTATTTAAAAGAAGAAAAAACTTACTGAATTAAGTTGTGTAAGATTTTCTTGAGGCAGGGGGGCAAGCTGCCCAAGCTAGGGTATCTTCATCCCCAGGGGGGCAAGCTACCCAGGCCATGGAATCTTACCCCCCAACCCTTCCTGCTTAGAGAAAAATGGTTAATGGTCAATATTATGAATTTTCAAATGACGGTTCAATAGGAAAATCTATTAAATGATAAACTATCTTTCTGAATGGGGGGGGGGGGGGGGGGGGGGGGGGGGGGGGGGGGTAAGCTGCCCAGGCCTGGGGTATCTTCACCCCCATGGGGCAAGCTGCCCAGGTCACGGTTTCTTATCCCCCCCCCACCCCCCCCACCCCTTTCTGTTTAGAGAAGAATGGTTAATGGTCCATTTTATGACCAAATGACTGTTCAAAAGCAAAGTCTATTCAGTGATAAACTATCTTTTGGAATGGAGTCTGCCAGGTTTTCTGGCATAGTTGCTAGCTTCTAAGGCCACTATATTCTGGACCTCAATTTCCTCCTATCAGGTAAAAGATGAATATGCACATAAAAATTAGTTTTTCCATGTATCTATCATAAAGATTTTTATGTAAACGGAATAAAATCTTTCTGAATAAAGTTCGGTCAGGTTTTCTAGGGGTGGGGGACAAGCTGCCCAGGCCACGGTATCTTACCTCCCGCCTCACCTCCAGCCATAGAAAAATAGTTGATGGTCAATATTATGAATATTCAAACGACTGTTTAACAGGAAAGTCTATTAAGTGATAAATTGTCTTTAAGAATGGAGTCTGCCAGGTTTTCTGGCATAGGTATCTTCACCCCGGGGGGCAAGCTGCCCAGAGGCAGCTTCACCCTCGGGGGGGCAAGCTGCCCAGGGTGCATGATAAACTGGTACACTGCTATTCACAAAATTTGGGTCTCACTAATAAGCGTCATGAAGTGACAAGAAACGAGTGTCAATATGTGTCACATTTTGCTGATTATTTTTATTATTTATTATTGATTTACATATATTTTTTATATATGGATATTCATTTTTTAATAATGCTGTGAAGGACTTTTGAAGAGACTACAGATAGATCTGTGCTGTGCTCGCATTTAGGCTAAGCCTATTGTCATATTATCATTTGCTGAAAGTTCTGAGGACCCTGTTGCTACATGCTAGATTCACATCACTTGTGAGATTTGGAGACTAATCTTTCTAATCGTTGGCCCTGGTGAATGAATGTCTTTTGATGTGTCACCAGTAAAATGTTCTGAAATATTCTGATTCTTTCTTTACAAAGGATTTTTTTTTTTTTTTTTTTTTTTTTATTGGAAATTTAACTTCACTATAACCTGTCATTAAGTGCCATGTGGTGGCCATGAAACGTCTACCCATACCGTTTGTTTGTTTGTGTTGAGGTTTTACGGCCCAGTCAACCCAATGGGGTCATGTCGAGCGCGGTCAGTTTACCTAACCACACGTTTACTGGGCAGGCTTTGTCCTCTAAGCGGTTAACCAGTATTGTGCACATTCTTTTGCCAGAAACTGACAACTGCCCTTCTTGAATCAGCGGAAGGGAGAGAATGACCGTAGAAAATATTTCATTATCAATCTCCACGAAAGAATGTTGCCGACCTCGGCGGGGGTCAAACCCGCGACCTCCTGGTCTCCAGTCGGACGCGCATCCAACTGAGCCACCGAGGCCGGCCTACCCATACCGTACTTCATCAAAGTGTAGATAATATGTTTGGTCCTTTATGACCACTGAGTTCATTTAAGTTATACGAGAAATAGAGTTCTACTCAATTCAAGGAGTGTGAGTGTGCAGGTTGCATAACCCACTACTGCACATAAATCAAATCAAGTCTGTAATATTTTCATTCCTTCATTGTTTAAAGAATCCCTTTTACAGAACACCTTTAACTTGCTCAAGGGATACCAAGGGCTGTATAATTTCACTCACCTGTTCAGATTGGCAATAAAAGTATGGCTAAGGTGAGAATAAAAATCACTTAAACTGGTCCACAAAGCAAACTTGTACAAAGTGTGGCAAATTTGTAACCACACTATTTCTTCCCATTTCAATTAATTTAAAATCTAATTTGTGTGTAAAACAAAGCCTTAATTCATCTGTTTCTGTGTGGTAAAATGCCCCAGACATACAAAATATACAAAGATATTTTTTAAAGGTCTGAAAACAACAACAAAAAAAAAAAAGGCAAATGGAGTTATTTCCCTTGCTGATCTAACCACGGAAGTGAGTATCTCATCTATTTGTAACGAGTTTTTGGATAAGAGTATGGCAGTCTGTAATTGATTTGTATGCATTTTATATCTAAATGACGTAGCTTCATAAGTTTACCTGTAAAGTGAGACATAAAACTAACTGGATATCGCTTCCTGTCAATTTCGATCACTTTCGTTGCATTTCGTTCCGTTTCGTTTTGTTTAGGTTCCGTTTCTTGATTTACAGGGAATCTGTTGACCAGTAATGAAAAACTGGTGTTTAAATCAAAGTCAGATAATAACTTGTAACATAAAATAAATCGTATCATACCAGGAAACGAAGAAATCTCTTCTTCTGGCTTGGCAGGTTTTCAATTAGTCTTATCGGAAAACCAGTACGACGTAACTCTTACTGTGGTTAATTAGCTAAATCTGCAACTGCAGTTCTAATCTGTCGGAATGCGTGGCAGTTCGATTGTCTCATTGCGTTATTGGAATGCCTGGTTGATTTCAGAATCTGGTTTTGATTTTTTTTTTAAATATGTTTTTTGGGCATTAATACTGTCAACAAACGGCAATCTTACATGGGGATATTAAATGAGAGATTTGAACTCCTTTGTAGACAACAAAAAACAACACAGAAAACCAATTGTTCCAAACAGGAATGGTCTGAAAATTAATAAATAAAATAAATAAAATGGCATAATGTGCACTGTAAATAATGCGTTGCACTAGCTTGTACCGATCCAGCAGCGGACCAAGTATTTTGATCTTATGAAGCCAGCCAATATTAAGCGAAGAGCCAGGTCCAGCAAGATCTCCAGTGTCATCTAGCATCGCCTACATGGCTTATACTTCTCCATAGCCTGAAAGTCCAGCGGGCACCAGTTCGTTACATGACCTACATCTTCTCTATTTGACTAGAACGAACTTTTTTTTTTTTCCTTAGAAAGAGCTTCTTTACATTTACATACATGTACAAATATCAGTGAAAAAATGGACCAGGAGGGTATAAAAAGCAGCCGCAAAACGCAGCTGTATTAAAAATATAGGAAAAACGCAGCCACTATACAGGTAATAGGCACTGCAGCCAATATAGATAAAGTATGAAAATGTGTTACTACCAGACCTATTGTACCTTTTGTACAATGTAAAGTAAGCGTGAAGTGTATGATGATAGATAGATAAGTTTATTTCAAAATTCCAGAAGGCTACAAAGCCCATGAGGATACAATATATGCCTGTATATGATGTTGTTTGTTCTAATTGGTTTGGATATTTATTTTTTATTAACCTTTACCACTCTCTGGGTTAATTCAGCAGACAACAACTTGGTGCTATTTTTTTTCTCTCTCTCTCTTTTTTCCAGATGGAGACAAGTTGCATGAAATATCAAATCTCGTTTTCTGAACAATAATAATAATAATAATAAAAGAAAAATATTTTAATATGTCGTCTGCTGGAATTTTTTACTCGACAGTTAAACATTAATTGTGGGGTGAAATTAAAAAAATGGCTGATGCTTCTATTTCATATTTAACATTATTTTTTCTGTTATGGAATGCGTCTTTCATATCTGTAGAACTAGCTTTTTCAGATGAAAATGTTTGATATGGTTCTTACCGTAATAACTCTAAGTATTGGGACAGAGAGGCATGAGCAAACAGTGTAGACCCAAGACGGTCAGATGTCGCAGAAAGATTTGAGTGCTCGTTAGATTCGCCTGAATGAGGCGGTTCTAACCAGTAACCACAATCTATGGGTTTGAAGAGAAGGGTATTCATTGCATGGGTTTGTTAATTTGATGAATGCCATTTTTATAATGTCCAGTTTAATTAACCCGAATTATTTGTTTGAGTGATGAGCATCACATTAAGAAGACGAAGAAGAAGAACTTACTTAGCCTATGGTGAATGTAATCTGCATGTCACACAGAATCTTTGCCCTGTCTACAGCTCGCTATGAATGAATGAATGAATGAATGAATGAATGAAGGAATGAATGAAGGAATGAATGAATGAAAGAATGAATGAATGAACGAGCGGAGTGACGGACAGATGCACGAATGAACAGACTGGTGGAAATTTTTACATGTCCAGTTTAAATGAGAACCGGAATTGTTGTCTGAGTGATGAACCTCACATTGAAAAGACGAAGAAGAAGAACTTACTTCGCGTTGAGTAAGTGTATTTTCTCGCACAACATCTGCGTGTTACACAGAATCTCTGCACTGTCTGAAGATGGGATATCATGGTAAGGGTGCGCGAGAGCAACATTATTTTTCTGTGCGTCCGACCGTCCTTGCGTCCGTCGTCCGTCCATTTGTCTGTCACGCTATCTTCTCATAAACTACTGGACGGAATTCAACCAAACTTGCTACATCACTTCCGCTCATGGTAAGGTTGTGAGAGAGCAATATTATTTTTCCGTGCATCCTTCCATTCGTCCATCTATCCGTCCATGCTGTCGTCTCCTAAGCCACTGGGCGGAATTTAACCAAACTTGCTACATGACCTCCCGTCATGGTAAGGGTGTGGGAGAGCAAGTCCGTCCGTTCGTCATGCTATTAGCAACATTAGCAAAAAGCATGGAGATTTGCGATGGCGCGCAATCGACTTCGCATTATAGTCTTTATATATTAAAATGAGTAAGATGTTAATATTACAATCTAATGTTCTATATTATTTTCTGGCTTTTAATTCAATCAGGTGCAGTTAATTAGATTAACTACATTTCACTCGGACATGTAATCGAATATCACCACGATAAGCGATAAATCGATTATGCCCGCGGTACTGACTGAATTACACCAAGTTTAATATAAATGGGTGTCATAAGTATTTAAGTTCTGATATACAAATACACACATGAGCATCGAAGACTGAGATTACACTGGGCATCCCCAGTCTGATCAGTCTTTGTTGTGTGCATAATGGTTAGCTAAGGCCCCAATCTCCTCCCATTTCGCCTAATCGCGTTTTGCCTACAATATGCAAATTTTCCTAAGAACTTTGCCTTATCCAGTTTGAAAACAACAAAGCCCTTGACAAGACTACTACAACTACTGGTTGCGGAAAAATAATAATAATAATAATAATAATAATAATAATAATTATTATTATAAGTAGTAGTAGTAGTAGTAGTAGTAGTAGTAGTAGTAGTACTACTACTACATTTCTTGCAGTCATACTTCATTGATTTTAATTAGAACATACATGAATTATTTCAGTAGACAACATTTTAAAATAGTTTCCGATTAGTCTGCATGAAATGTCAGCCATATTTTCTAGAAAAAAAAAGAGAGAAGAAAAGTGTCATCAGCTTGTTGTCTGTTGAATTTGCCTAGCGTGTGGTAAAGTTAAATATCTTAGGAAAGAATTTTACTCGTTTTTGAGAACCTATTCGTATTATCAAAGTCTGATCAGAGTCTTCGCTGTCCAAATGAAGACTATATGATGATAAAACTAAACAGTTGACATGTGCGCCCAGTGAAGAGTCATATCAGCAAGGATATCCACCCAGTCTGATCAGTCTTCGTTGTCCAACGAAGACGGCTGGGTCCTTAGCTACTCATTAACCGCGCAGCAAAGATCCTGGACAGGCTGATCTGAGTCATCGATCAATCAATCAATCAATCAATCAATCAATCAATTATAAAAATGAAAAATAAATGTCCCCAAAATTTCCGCCAGTCTGTTCATTTTTCCGTCCGTCCGCCCGTCCGTTCCTTCGTTCATTCATTCGTTCATTCATTCATAATGAGCTGTAGACAGGGCAGAGATTCTGTGTGATATGCAGATGTTGTGCGAGAAAATACATTCATCATACGCAAAGTAAGTTTTTCTCTTTGTCTTCTTAATGTGATGCTCATCACTCAAAAACAGTTAGTTAAACTGGACATTGTAAAAATGTCATACGCTTACTTAATATTATACAAAAGGTACAATAGGTCTGGTATTAACACCTTTTCACACTTTACCTATATTGGCGGCATTGCCTATTACCTGTATGGTGGCTGCATTTTTCCTATATTTTTTAATACGGCTGCGTTTTGCGGCTGCGTTTTATACTCGCGGGGGGGAGGGGGGTGCGGGGGGGGGGGGGGCGGGGGCGGGGGGTAACAGGGGTAATTTTGGTACGGGTGTGCGAACCAGTATTTCAAAACCTACCACATTCATATACCTGGCCTTCGAAAAAACGGACCCATTCATATACTTGATCATCCAAAATGTTGACCTATTCATATACTGCCCTTTGATTTTTTGTACCCATTTTTTACTGGTTATTACACAAATGTCACAGTCAATTCATGTAATACCAAGAGGATAAGCAGCCTCGAAAAATCTCTGAGCGAAAAATATGTGCATATACCAGGATGTCAGAAAAATGGGGCCTTTCACATAGGAATCCAGAAAAATCGGGCCATTCATATACATTTTGTTGAAAAAAGGGGGCCAATCATATACCTGGCAGCGCTGAAAAAGGGGGCTATTCGGCACGCACATCCGTACTATGCCATATATAGGAAGTTACCCCCTCCCCCCCCCCACCCCCCCCCCCCCTCGAGGTTTTATACCCTCCCCGAAAACATACCTATATGATTTTAATCCCGTTACACCCCACTTTTTATAGTAAAACTGGGGTTTACAGGGGTAAACGTTTTTTCTTTTTGTTTTTTTTTTATTTCTACTCAAAAGCATAGATATTGGGGCGAGGCGGTTCTAACGAGTACCCAAAATCTATGTTTTGAGCAGAAATATGAAAAAAAAAAAAAAAAAAAAAAAAAAAAAAAAAAAAACAGACTGACTTGTCCGCTACAACTGAAATATGCTTCCACTGTGTGGAGTCCGTCCGCTAAAATAAACAGTGATAAAATTGAGATGACGCAAAAACATGATAGTGTAACCGAAATGTTACATGACCTGGGTTGGCGGCGGTCCTTAGAACAGAGACGAAATAATGTCAGGCTGATTATGTTCTACAAAATTGTATACGGTTCAGTTGCCAGCCAGTTGCCAACATATATTGAACATCCCACTACTCGCCACATGAACTCTCTTTCGTATAGGCAGGCTGATTCATATTATTGCAAATTACTATCATTTCTCCTTCTATACGATGTCTATCGTCTTGTTGAATAAACTGCCACAAGGCACAAGACGTCGTCCAACTTTCTGATCCTGACTGCTTCATACAGGCAGTCAGTAAAATCACATATTCCTTCCCTTAAGACTTTCAGAAATACTGTTTTTATCCTGATTTTAAAATTCTCACCTTACTAACACTATCTCACTTTTTTCTCCTATCACACTTCATACTTAATTTTCACCTTTTCTTTTATTCTTGCATCCATCAGTGCACCAAACCGAATTCCACATGAAACGCAAAAGAGGGTGTTGGCAATAGATAGATAGATAGACAGATAGGTAGACAAGTAGATAGATAGATAGATAGATAGATAGATAGATAGATAGATAGATAGATAGATAGATAGGCAGGCAGGCAGGCAGGCAGGAAGGCAGGCAGGCAGGCAGATAGATAGATAGATAGATAGATAGATAGATAGATAGATAGATAGATAGATAGATAGATAGATAGATAGATAGATAGATAGGTACATACGTAGGTAGGTAGGTAGGTAGGTACGTAGATAGATAGAATGATATTCCCTGGTGTAATTTATATTTTCTGACCTATTGTGATCACCGATACCCCGCGGCGATCCCCTGCCTTGAGGAAGAAATATCTGGCTGTCCCTCAGAGATAAGCGGGAGCTCCGAGCCATGATAGGCAGTTCACCTAGGAGGAAAATACTCTGAATTCAAACCCGCTTGTCTATAGGGTAATCAGAGGTGAAGTGAACGAGGTGACACCACAGGTGGAAATCATCCTACATGAAGACAAGGAACAGAGCGGAAGGGTTTCAAGACGACTTCACCGATCACGTGTTCCCACACACAATTATATAATAGATAACAGATGTGGTCAGTAGTCCAGAGAAGAATAGAGGAATGGGCTCCACTATGTTTAAAATTGCCCAAGACATACAGAATGATGACAAGGAGAAATAAGACACTCCCTACTACTGTTACAGTTCTCATCAGCTTCTTTCATTTGATACCAAATAGGTTGATCTCTAATGGCCTATTTAATGATGGAGTCGGGGCTTGGTACGGGTGAAACCCGGTCAAATTTCTTATAAACACCTTGAATTAATGAATTAAAAAAAACTTGAACATGGCCAAAGCCGACACCAGGATCACGGACAACAATAGCCCTTTGTACTTCAGTAAACGCGAGCTAAAAATAGTTGCGCAGCTCTCGGGTGGCGTGGAGAGGGGGGGGGGGGGGGGGGGGTGGAGGGGAAGGTTAAGTACGGATGTGCGTGCCGAATGGCCCCCTTTTCAGCGCTGCCAAGTATATGATTGGTCCCCTTTTTTCAACAAAAAGTATACGACTGACCCTATTTTTCTTGATTTGTATGTGAAAGTCATCATCAGTAGATATGTTCAGTCAGCTGGGATGGCTGTCAATTCCGGACAGACTTAAATATAATAAGGCTGTCTTGACATACCGAGCAATAAATAATTTATCCCCTGAATATATAACACAACTTCTAAAACCAGTATCCGAGGTACACACTCTTAACCTCAGGTCATCAGAAAATGGCTCACTTTATGTGCCGAAAGCACGGACAGCACTTTTTGATGGCTCTTTTTCGTGTTCCGCACCAAGACTATGGAATGCTCTACCTCAAACAGTAAAAACATCGGGGTCACTCTCTACCTTTAAGCAGTCTCTTAAAGCAATATTTTAACCCTTATAAAATGTCTTTAACTATGATTTTAAATGATATACCATGTGTAAAATTATCGCTGAAACCGTTATTGTAACTGAATTGAGAGCTTTTATGACCTAGCATAATTGTTTTAGATATTGGTTTTATGCGCTCGTCAAATCTTAAAGCACTTACAAAAACTGTGATAACATACAGATTTGTCTTTGATATAATTCAGTGCCATGTTTGGTTTTAAATCACTTGCACATACCTGTTAGCACTTTTATTTGATAAAAACTTTATACAACCATTCACTTCGCTACAAGCTACTTTTATCCCATGAATTTCTTAGCTGTTAGTTAAGTCTTGTTGTATATATGTATATAAATTTTAGTTAGAGGACCACAAGGTAGAATAGTTATTTATAGCTAATTGTGTCATCCTCTTTAAACATTGTTTAAATAAATAAAAATAAATAAAAAGGCTCCACTTTTCTGACATCCTGGTAAATGCGTATATTTTTTCGCTCAGAGATTTGTCAAGGGAGCTTGTTCTCTTGGTATTCAATGTTGACTGTTATATTTGTGTAACTACCAGCAATAAATGGGTATAAAAGTCAAAGGGCAGTATATGAATGGGTCAAAATTTTGGACGATCAAGTATATGAATGGGTCTGTTTTTTCAAAGGCCAGGTATATGAATGTACTGGCTCGAACACCCGTACCATATTTACCCCCACCCCCACCCACCCCGAGCCGCAGCTAAGGGCCATAAAAAAAAAAACAACAAACAACAAAAACCCGAATAATATCAAGGTTTGACTCCGCTCCCAGAGGGGTCATTAGGGGTAAATCTCCAAGCACTGCCATGCTTGGTAACAGGGATCTTGGTGGAAATATTATGCGTACACGCCCCTCACCTGCATCTAGTCTGATCTGGACGGAGCTAGAGTAGGCGGATTGGTTGTTTAACGACTATAGCTGGATGTGTGTGTGTGTGTGTGTGGGGGGGGGGGGGGGGGGGGGAAGGAGGGGGTTGGGGGCGCGTTAATTCAAGTCACCTATTGTACACGTTCTCAGCTACAACTTCGATCTGATAATATGCATGGTTATGTGAAACCTAATGGTCCATTTTTTTCGAAGTGAGGCCGGTATAGATTTGGGCGAGACCCAGTGAAAAATAGTAGAGAAGGTGATCACTAGGGTTGCCACTAACATAGAATATAGCCTACCAATGACACACAGAGCAAACAAATCATGACAGACAACACAAAAAAAAAAAAGAAAAGAATCTTGTCAACAGCTCCGATCTGACACAAGTTGACAGCTGGGTTTGGAGCCAAGTGCAGAAAAGAACCATGCAGACCTAATATCGACAAAATTCCTCCAGTGGTTCCGGAGATGCGATAAAAAAAAAACAACAAAAAAACAAAAAAAAAAACAAAAAAAACATCAAAGATGACTGCCGGCGACCATACTGATCGATGGAGCAAAGGAAAAGAGCCCAAGCAAGTTTCGAAAAAATCCGGATAGCGTTGTCGGCGATGAGTGATTTGTAGTTTTCAATACATTTCGACAAATTTCCTTCGAAAGGAGACGAGAAAATAAGATGGCCATAGTGACCTATTAGCTGGCAGACAGAACACATTTTTATTTTTAGACACACCTAGACTTCGAGGGTAACATTCCTGGAAAGTTTCGAGAAAATCCCTCTAGCGGTCTCATCGCGATAACAAAGAAAACGTTTGTGGACGCCGAATGTTTGCCCCCACCCCCGCCCCCTCCAAAAGGACCAGAACATTCAATAATATCAGCAACATATCGAAGCTTGGGACAACATTTTATGTTTTAAAGTCTTGTGAACTTGTTCTCAGTGTCACTGAGGAGTAGGCCTTGCACTCAACAGACCTCTAGACCAGTACCTAACATCAGTCTAGGTATAGTTCTTAAAAAAACTTGAGTGTAAAGACAAAACATTTTAGTTCCATGACCCTGACCTCAAGGACACTGAGAGATGACTATGGACTAGTAGCTAACAACAGCCCAAGTATAAACCTTAATCCATGAAGGCGTTTAGAAGACGTAGCTGTTCAAAATTTTGAATGTTAAAAAAACAACAAAAAAACTTCAACATTTGAACCAAGGCACAGCGTTTCCTACAAGATTGCATGTGCGCCCAGTGAAGACTCAGATCAGCTAGAATATCCACACAGTCTGATCAGTCTTCACAGTGTACTTAATGGGTAGCCAATGATCCAAACTGTATTCTGGTGGACAGCAAAGATTCTGATCAGCCTGCACAGATGCCGCGTGTTCAGATACCGCGTATTCGTTTGGTTCATTGATTGTTTTGGGGTCTAACGACACGTCAACCCTTGTGGGTCATTTTGTGTCGTCTCCCAGAGAAAGAGAGAAGAGAGATAGAAGAGATAGTAGAAGAGATGAAAGAGAGGGACAGGGAAGAAAGAGGAACAGGAATGAAAGTGAAGAAACAGAAGAAATAAAAACATCCCCCCTCTACCCTTACCTGCTACAAGGATAGCAGGCCTTGCCCAGTTGTAAGCCAATATCAGTCGGACGCCCCGGTGACCTAAAATACACGACACCTTCACATCACCCGCCGTTTGGTTCATAAAATTTTATAGGAAATGCTTTGTATGACGCCAACGTGGATGTCAATGCTGACACCTGGGTTTCAATTCAATAGCTCCCTGTACTTAAGTACAAATGGTGATGGTTTAGTGTTTTACGTCCCTTTCAACATTAACAAGATGATAGAAGTGTGATAATGAAAGGATCTCTCTTCAACGAAGCGCGGTTCAGTCATAAGCTGAAGTCCGTCTCCAGTGGGATTCGGACCCGGAACCTCGTGATTTGGAGGTCGGGAGCGCTAACCACCCGACCGCCCGCACGCTTTACTTTAGTACGGATGAACAAAAATACAGTTTAAGTAAAACCTAATTGACTGATAAATCAAAACGACTCATTTTATTTTATTATTAAGGATTTATTCTGAATATACATGTATGTACAAAGCCAAAACAGCATTCATAAAAAGAAAGAAAACTACAGAAGCCCATTTATGTTATCAATAATGAACTGTGTTTACCCTAAGCATTAGGAAAGACAGGCATGAGCAAATAGTGTACACCAGGTCAGATGTCACAGAATGTGGTATCTGATCAGGGTCTACACTGTTTGTCACTCATACAGAAGTTTTTAAATATATCAACAGGTAGTAAAATGGACTTGTTCAAATTTTAGGACAGCTAATGTAAGAAGTTTTGATATCCCAATATTTAGGGTAAATACGAGTTTCCAAAGAATGCAGGTATAGAAACATTACAAGGTAGTGACTGGTGGTAAAAGATTAGCCTATAAACCATTAACCCTTAAACTGCCAATCACAACAATTGTTGTCTGCTTTGTCATCTGCTTGTGATTTTAAAAGTCATTTCTGCAAACAGAGTGGGCCCAGATCAGACTGCTCCTTTAGAAGCAGTCTGATCTGGGTCCACACTGTTTGCCTGTATGCAAAAATAGGTTTGAAAAGTTTGCAAGAATATTCAGCAGACAACATAAACAGACAACATTTTCAGATGCAGGTTTTCTGGCGTTTTAAGGGTTAAACTGAATTAAAAACTATGAATATCTTTATTATTTATATATTTGTTCATGCATGCATCCTTTTAGTGCCTCCCTTGTACAGTCAAGCTAAAATATTAAAACTGCCAGTCATTAAAATAAGGATTTAGTCTGGCAACAATTACCAGCCACCAAATTCTTGCAAACCCTTTAAAAAGCCATAGTTTTATACATGTACCGCCTTTAAAAAGGCAACTAGTTAGTCATGGATTGCAGCATCTATAAGTTTAATCCTTTCGCGTTGGGCATGTCCATCGTTTCAAATAATATATCTTATTCAACCTAATTACCACACATAACCCTTTTAGCGCATAGTCAAGCAATTTCATAGTCTTCAGATTACAGCCTGTATACTTTTATGTTGTTCTTTATAAAAGCATATGTTGTGGGTACTCATCTGATTTACCTCGACAGGTCGAGGCAATTTAAATGAATACCAACAATATATGCTTTTATAAAGAAAACCAGAAAAAATATCGCAGAAGCATCTTCATTAAATACGCACTTCATGAAGTTCACTGCAGATCTTCTTAAAATGTGCCTTTATTAGGCAGATACAGTATAACCTCAATGGCTCGAACACAGATGGCTCGTTTACCGTGGATGATTCGAACTCTTTTCAGTCCCTACAAAATTCTTCCAATAGCTCAAGAAAACAAATATTTAGGAATTTTTTTCTTATTTTATCATGCAATTGTATGTTGTGTGTACTCATTAGAATTGCCTCATTCTAATGAGTACACACAACATACAATCATTGTGTAGAAAATTGATAAGATTTCCCTAAATTATCGCTATTTGCTTCCTGAACTAGTGCCATGATTAACCCAGTGGCTTGAACTACCCATGTTTCGAACGAATTTCCATGGTCTCAAAGATGTTCGAGCAATTGAGGTTCAACTGTATTTTACAACTTTTACCAGTACTGTAGAAAAAGTTAAGCATACAGCATAGTAATTAGAGGTGTGTTATGTTAATCACTACAATTAGTTGGAGCTATGGCAGCCAGCATGAAGTGCCTGCTGATGTACAAGGTCTAAGGACCACTGTTGTTCACAAATTATCCTGTGCCCCTTGTATGCCTGGTTAAATCTCAGCGCTTTTCTTTCAAGCAAAACTGATTCACTTGTTCTGCAGTTTTTGAGATATCAATCTCAAATGTGATTTTTGTAGACATCTGTTGACACCAGGATGCATGCATGCAATACTGATGAGATTTTCACCCCAAGTCACAATGCAAGAAAAGGGCCCTCATGTCATATGCATATAATTAATGCCCAGATCAGTCTGCATGTATATCTGCCCAGTATGACAGCACAATCTTATTGTATATAGCTCAGGATAACTTAAATCCATCTGGGCATTCAAGATAAGGAGATTCTTTCCAACCAAAAAATGCTGACATTTTATTTATTTGTCCATGAAAACATATTGTGTGTTCTCATTAGAAGTGCCTCAGTACCCATTAGAAGTGTCTCAGTACCCATTAGAAGTGCCTCAGTACCCATTAGAAGTGTCTCAGTACCCATTAGAAGTGTCTCAGTACCCATTAGAAGTGTCTCAGTACCCATTAGAAGTGCCTCAGTACCCATTAGAAGTGCCTCAGTACCCATTAGAAGTGCCTCAGTACCCATTAGAAGTGTCTCAGTACCCATTAGAAGTGCCTCAGTACCCATTAGAAGTGCCTCAGTACCCATTAGAAGTGTCTCAGTACCCATTAGAAGTGTCTCAGTACCCATTAGAAGTGCCTCAGTACCCATTAGAAGTGCCTCAGTACCCATTAGAAGTGCCTCAGTACCCATTAGAAGTGCCTCAGTACCCATTAGAAGTGCCTCAGTACCCATTAGAAGTGTCTCAGTACCCATTAGAAGTGTCTCAGTACCCATTAGAAGTGCCTCAGTACCCATTAGAAGTGCTACGCTGAGGCACTTCTAATGAGTGCCCACAGCGTATGTTTTTGTTGACTTTTAACCCTTGTCCTGCAGAACCCAGATATACCCTGCATTTGCAAACAGTGTAGATCCAGATCAGTTGGCTTCTTAGAAGCCAACTGATCTAGTTCTGCACTGTTTGCCATTCAGTTTGTGAATTCATATCAACAACCTTGATCAAGTAATCTGATAGGCTGAAGATGAGAAGTGGGCGTAGCATCTCAATTTATTCAGCAGGACAAGGGTTAAGAAAAATATTTAATTGATACACCACTATGTCAGATAACTGTGAATTTGTGCTTGCTACACTGGACTTTTGCTGTGATGAGGCCCTTTTCTCATTCTAAGCAAACAAATTTTATTTCCTTTGCATCTATCCAATTTAGAAAATTTCATATACATGTAACTTCCTCTCAAATTTACAAAAAGGTCTGATCCCTTACCATAATATGCTTCATTTAAATATTAACAGACACAATTTTAAAATATCTTTTAACCCTTAAAGCGCCAATCACAACAATTGTCATCTGCTTTGTCTTCTGCCAGTTACTTTAAAAGTCATTGTTGCAAACAGTGTTGACCCAGATCAGGCTGCTCCTTTAGGAGCAGTCTGATCTGGGTCTACACTGTTTGCCTATATGCAAAATGTAAGTTTGAAAAGTTTGCAAGAAGATGCAGCAGACGGGAAAAGCAGACGACATTTTCAGATGCAGATTTTCTTGGCGCTTTAAGGGTTAATCTGCCTTGAAACCAATAGTTGCTATATTAACCCTCAGCATTTAGAGAGACAGGTATGAGCAAACAGAGTAGAACCAGATCAAATACCACAGAATGAGGCATCTGATCAGGATCTACACTGTTTGCCATTCAGCCAGCAGTTTTAGACACATCAAATAGGTAATAAAATGAACTTGCTCAAATTTTAGGACAAGTATGGTAAGAACTTAAGGTGTCTCAATATTTATAGTAAATACAGCAACATACTGAGCAAACTAAAATGAGAAGTCCTACTTTCAGTATAAAATGGTAATAATATCACTCACTTGTCCTCTGCAAATTTTGTCATCTGCATTTCTTATGGTGACGATAAATTACTGACATTTTTTTTATTTTTCACAGATAATAAGACTCGACATTCCATTCAAATTGTTTCAAAATACAAGATAATAAGGCTTGACATTTCATTCAAACTGTCTCCAAAGGAGATTATTCTAATGAAATGTCAAACCTTACTTTCTGTAAAAATATTTTAATATTTTGTCTGATAATAAACTCTGATATTATTTACAGTCTACAGGTTAATGGGCAAGCAAACAAAAAAGGTCTTCAGATTCAAGTTTTTTTTCTCT
Organism: Anodontia alba; assembly: GCA_964016985.1. Taxonomy (NCBI): domain Eukaryota; kingdom Metazoa; phylum Mollusca; class Bivalvia; order Lucinida; family Lucinidae; genus Anodontia; species Anodontia alba. The sequence goes on from OZ024837.1 coordinate 15,884,808, forward strand.
ACTTCCTCAGTTTAGACTTAAGAAAAAAGAAAGAAAAAACAACACAACTACAATATTTATAACAGACAATATATATAAGATCCACAAGAAAAAAGGAACCACACACCATATTCCAACGGCTAAGGCCCAGGTCAGCCTCAGTCTAGACCATGCAGTCTGGTGATGGAATGCTTTCCTCTTGTCGCATCATATGGGCTGCGCCATGCGAAAACGTGACTGTGGACAGTAAAGGTGCAGATCAGCCTGCACATTTGTGCAGTCTGATCAGGGCCTTTGCTATCCATTAACAGAGTCATTGAACACTACTGAATATATCAATGGAGAGCAAATGCCTGGGTGAGACTTTGCACATGTTGGGATGAATCTGAATCTATGGATTTTGCGCATGTTTGAAGACACATTTTTGCTTGGTGCAGCCCAGATAACGGATGATTCCAGATGAATATTCTTACATTGAAAACACAATCAATCCTTACAAAATGCTTATGAAGTCTATAAGTAACTATTTACATCACTGTAAATTATGGTATTTGATTTCAACTGTCTGTTGACAAGTTTATTCAGAAGTTGTAAAGGAACTTCTTAACCTGTTTGGGCACATTTCTTAGTAACTCCTTATAAATTTTTTTAGAAAGACAGGTTAATAATGGAAGTGTAAGGATTATCAAATTGCTTTTGTATTGGGCAGCAGTATGTAAAGGTGATGTCAGGTATAAAATTACTTTCACCATGATCTTACTGTTTTGTAATCACACTAAGAAGCAGTATAAGGAACTTAAAAACAAAGCTCACTGGTAAGTTCCAATTGTCTATGCAAGTTTACAAAGAACTTCCCAACCCATCAATATAAAACGTTCTGTAAAGAAGAACTGTGTTCTCACTGTAACAACTAGCCTCAATTCAAACCTACAAAACTGGAGAAATGTACAAATTAAAATTTATATAATAGACACCATGGCCCAGTTGTTCAAAGCATCGTTAGCTTAACAAGCGCGTTAGTGGTCAAAATGTTAACTGTTCTAGTTAAGTACAATATCTAATTCACAGGTATTTTTGCAGAAAGAATGTGAGTAGCAAAAGCTACTCACATTTTTCAGCAAAAATATTAGCGTATATGCCATATTTACTGATCAAAGTTTTAACGATACGTTAACTAACAACATCATTAGTTTTGAACAACTGGGCCCAGAACAAACTTTTACAATTTTTTCATTAAACCATAAAAACATACCTCTTTAGTGTATTTAGTAAACTTTCACAAAAGCTTCAAAACTGCATATAAATGTTTTATATCCATGTACAAACTTTAAACATGTTATAGTATCTACCAAAAGAAATGTACAAGCAAAAATTTGTATTAACAATTAAAACCCTCTACATACTCCAGGCATGCATCACATAAATTTAAAAGATTCTAAAACATACAGTATCAGGATCATTTTTTTATGTGAAAAGAAAACGTAGCTATAACACACTGCCAAATGCACCTTATTTACTCAAAATATGTGGGTACCATATCATAACTGCAGATACTGGGCTTTTTTAAACCACAAAGTACTGATATTTTCATTACTTATCCAAGAAAACATGTTATTCATTAGAAGTGTCTCATGCATTTTCATGGAGAAATAAGAAAATATTTACCTGTAGCCCCTCTTATCTACATGTGTTCCTAACCCTTGTCCTGCTGAACCCAGATATATACCCTGCTTATGCATACAGTGTAGAAGAAGCCAACTGACCTGGATCTGCACTGTTTGCCATTTAGTATGTGAGTTTTATCACTAATCCGGATCAAGTAATCTGATTGGCTGAACATTAGAAGTGGGCAGGGCATCTAACTTTATTCAGCAGGACAAGGGTTAACTTTAACGGCTCACTTGTTCTAAAATTTGAACAAATCCATTTTAATACCAGCAGTGTGTCTAAAACTGCTAGATAAACCCTGATCAGATCAAGCATTCAACAGCACCTGATCTGAGTCTACACTGTTTGCTCAGGCATGCCTGTCTGCACAATTAGGGAAAATACAGCAGACCCATATCACCCAGTGCATCAGTGCAGAATACATGGGAAGTATCAAGCAAACATTTAAGCAATCTAGGCCCAGTTGTTCAAAGCATTGTTAGCTTAACAAGCTCATTAGTGGTCAAAATGTTAACTGTTCTAGTAAGAACAATATCTAATTCACAGTTGTTTTTTTGTTGTTGTTTTTTTGTTTAATTTGGGTTTTACGGCCCTTTCAAGAATATATCACTTATAACAAGCCGATCATTCATCAAAGATAGGTGAAAACTGGAGAACCCGGGGAAAAACCACCTGACCATCCGTAAGCAGAACTTGGCTTTCCCATATGTGACCAGAGTGAGTCTCTAACCACAGCGCTGAGAAACCTAACAGATTAAGAGTCAGCTCTCTTATGCACTAGGCTATGGGGGCCTGTTCACAGTTATTTTTGCTGAAAAAATGTGAGTAGCAAAGCTACTCACATTTTTTCAGCAAAAATATTAGCGTATATGCCATATTTACTGATCAAAGTTTTAATGATACCTTAACTAATGATATCGTTAGTTTCGAACAATCGGGCCCTGATCAAGGTCTTCCCTGTCTACTTATAGAATCATTGGATAGTGTAAGGTAAATGTCCTAATGATGCACAGGATGACCTGAAATTACCCATTTCACGTGTCTGAGAAGGCTCCTTTTCACCTGACATTGCCTGTATACTGTGCACAGCTTTACCATAAATGCAGAAATATTCATGGTCATTTCAGTTCCCCAATTTTTATGCCATAAATCTGAGGACAAATTCAACATGCCTAAAAATTGTCTTGCTTAAAGGAAAAAATTACTTAAACGTCTACAGTGTGAACTTAACATACAACAAAAAGAAAATCTTCAGTAAGATACAAAGAAGTTTTCATTCTATTTTCATTTTCTCTGGGATCATTGAATCCATTCTGGTTACTTTGAAAACTGAATCCTGCTTAAGCGGGTGGTAGGGGGCACATGCAGTCTTGCAAACTACATTGCTGCATATGAAGAGACTTAACCCTTAAAGCGCCGGTCACAACTATTGTCGTCTGCTTTGTCATCTGCTTGTCATTTTAAAAGTCATTTTTGCAAACAGTGTGGACCCAGATCAGACTGCTCCTCTAGGAGCAGTCTGATCTGGGTCCACACTGTTTGCCTGTATGCAAAAATAGGTTTGAAAAGTCTTCAAGAATATTCAGCAGACGACATAAACAGACAACATTTTCAGATGCAGTTTTTCTTGGCGCTTTAAGGGTTAATAAGACCTAGTCTCCGATTTTTGTACTTCTGTGTTTTTTTTTTTTTGTTTCCAAAAGCAACCTTTCACATTTTTATTCAGTAAGATTTATCGTGAAATTAACCAACATGACACTAACTGAAATTTTACAGGCTGTCAGATGCCACATTTTATGATCCTATTAATACCATATACAGTGAAACCTGTGTTAAGAAAGCACCTAAGGGAAAGCCGAAAAGTGGTTGCTTAAGACAGGTGCTTGCTTAATACAGGTAGATTTCTACTTCTTTGCCTTTAATGGGATCTGAAATAGTGGCCTTTAAAGGCAGGTGATTGCTTAATACAGGTGGCCTTTAGGACAGGTTTGACTGTACATGTATCAATTGATTAAAACCTTCTTGGACAAAAAATGTCTATTTTGAGGAACAATGAGCCTTTAATGACAGACATCCAGAGGACTGAACATATTTAAGTAAAACCAAAACCATCTGTGAACATATACTGCAATACCTCAAAACATGAACAATATTCACTCTAAACATTCAGACAGACTTACTCACGCATACAGTGTAAACCATTTAAATCAAGATTCACAATGTTTGCCATTCAGTCAAACTTCTAGACCATCACCAAGCAGTCAAATGAAATAGTCCAAATATTAAAATAACCATGGAAAAAAAAGTAGTATTGTGTTCAAATATTTAGAGTTATTAAGGGGAAAAATACACTTTCAAAAACGGTTTTGCCTTGCTTTTGAAAAGGGGTCTAATCTAAATGGAAAGGATATACTCTCTAGGGGAGTAGATTCTTTCCTTTTTAGAGCAGACCCCTTTTAAGAAGGTGACTGGTATAAAGGAAAGGGCACTGTCCATCACAAAATATGTCTGTCTTAAAAAAAGTGGCAGAAAATTTACTAAGAGTATCTAGTCAACTTTAGGGATACAGAAATAAATATATCAATCATATAAATACATGCACAAGGTCAGAATTGATTTACAGCTTTTCACCTCAAGCGTCTAATCTACATAAAATAAGTCCCAACCTGGACAGCAATAGAGAGAAATGTCTCCTTAAAGAATAACCTTCTCCCTATTTTATAATGAGTCGATAAATATAAGTTTACAATCTAAAATCTGACCCAAACTTCTCCATCATTCTAATAAAACTTCTCCCTCAGTCTGATCCATTGTTGTGCCCTTATTAATCTTACTTATCTACACATGAATATATTTTGAAAAAGAATACTTGAGCTGGGTAAAAATTTCAAATAACAGTATTCTGATATATTTTTTTCTTATTTATCCTAGAATATAGGGTCTGGTATTTCCTTCATACTGTCTCACACTGAGATGTCAAGCACTTTTTCCAGGGAAAAATAAGAAAATATTATCAATTGTAAGTTAATAAAATGCAAGTCTTGTCACAATTACAATTAATGTCTGACACCATAGTTAAATGATATAAAAGTTGCTTTTGGAGTCTCATAATAAAAGTTGACCTCTGAGGTCAGCTTTTATTATGAGAGTCTCCAAAAGCAACATTTATATCATTTAAGTCTGGTGTCCCCAGTCCTCTCAAACAAAATGTCTTCATTTTTATTTCTACAGGAAAACATGAGGGTATTCATTGGAATTGCCTCACAGAGGTGCTGCTAATGAGTACCCACAACATGTTTTCATGGAGAAATAAGAAATATATTTGTCTGGTACCCCTCTTGTATGGAGCTATGGCAATCAGTCTACACTGGCTCCTTGTACAAACTCCTCAATCCTCGTCCTGCTGAATAAATTAAGATGCCCTGCCCATTTCTAATTTTCAGCCAATCAGGCCCATTTCTAATTTTCAGCCAATCAGATTACTCAATCCAGATTGTTGGTATAAATTCACATACTTAATGGTAAACAGTGCAGATCCAGATCAGTTGGCTTCTTCAGAAGCAACTGATCTGGATCTACACTGTTTGCAAAGGCAGGGTATATCTGGGTTCAGCAGGACAAAGGTTAAGTCAACAAACAGCATCAAACCTACAGATATACATTCCGTGTCAAAGTCCAAGGTGATCAGGGTCTAAATGTGCTGCAGGCCATAAGGCTCTCTTAACTTGAAGTATTCATTGCTTAAGGGGACCCGATATATTTATAGATTTTCTATCATATTTCACAAGGAAGATGACTTTTATGACTTCCTATTCCCGTTCCTACAAACCAAGACCCTTCTGAAAAGGGATGTACTCAAAATGAAAGAATTTGCAGCCTCTGAGAGCAATTTCTTTCCTTTTAGAGTCAACCTTTTTTTCAGATGGGACTGAGACAAAACAATTTTGAAAGTGTCAGGTCCCTTAGAAGTGTAACCATTCTGCTTAAATTATAATCAACAGTCTCTTGACATACATGTACATAAAAAGAAAAGAAAAGAAATGAAAAAATGAAGTTAATTCTGTTCAAAACAGATTACATCTCTCCTAACTCTTACCTTATTCCTAAATTATATTTTATTTACACAACACCTATAAAACTATACAAGGCTGGCTATAGAGGAACCACTATTTTAAATCTCCAAACAGTCAAGACTCAGTCCCAACTACATCTTTATCCCGAATATTTGGACAATTTTGCCCAAAGACCAGGATCAAGCTGATCCTAGCTTGATCCTAGCAGTAAATTCAGGATCTGTATTCTTGCCATTCAGTCTTACCTTTTACATACACCACCAGATATATCAAATGAATTTGTTCAAACTTCAAGATGAGAACAGTAGAAGGTCACAGTAACATAGCATGTCCCAATATATATATTTTCATCATGAAAAAATACCTATATAATTTTGACCCACTTAAACCTCACTTTTATATAGTAAAACTGGGGTTTACAGGAGTATACATTATTTTTCTTATTTCTGCTCAAAAACATAGACTGTGGGTACTCGTTAGAACCGCCTCAGCAAGGCGGTTCTAACGAGTACCCACAATCTATGTTTTGAGCAGAAATATGAAAAATATCGGAGATTTTTATCTGAAGATTTTCAGTTTTTTGGAAGTAAAAATTTCAATGTATTTGAATAGGCGTGTTTTCGTAATGTTCTTTCTCCATGAAAATATATGATACTACAAATGGAGAAATAAGAAAAAAATATAAAAATGTTTGGTTGAAAACATTCATATACACACTAATTTAGACACACACACTAGTGCCTTACCAAGAGCTATGTTTAAGCTATATATGACAGCTCCTGGCCAGATGATTGTTAAGGAGTATTTGGTGATAATTCTGGAATAACTATTCTTGCTTCTAATGAGTACCCATGTTCTTATAGAAAAATCCAGAAAACCATTAGAATTATCAAAAAATACAATAAAATTCTGCTATTAAGATCACTACATTACTAAATGCAGCTTTTGCCATTCTCAACTGGTTTTATCCTTCACGTTATATTCAATATTAATTAACCCTTGTCCTGCTGAACCTGGATATACCCTGCCTTTGCAAACAGTGTAGATCTACACTGTTTGCCATTAAGTATGTGAATTTAAAGCAATAATCCGGATCAAGTAATCTGATTGGCTGAAAATTAGAAGTGGGTGTGACTTAATTTATTCAGCAGGACAAGGGTTAAGACCACCCCACTAATAAGACCTACATGTATTTTAGGCAGATCCCAAAGGTGGTCTTAAAGGCTTCACAAAAGACATTTTTTATCCAAGAAAGGTTTAATAAATTGATATATGATATTAATATGATCATAAAATGTGACATCTGACAGTCTGTAAAATTTCAGTTAGTCTCTCGTGTGAGAACTGGATCAAATATGAAAATTTTTTTTATTTAATTTCTGAATTAATGTTGGCAACATCAATTCTGAGATACAATAAAATCATTTCATTTTTGATCCAGTTCACACACGAGAGACTAACTGAATTTTTAAAGGCTGTCAGGTGCCACATTTTATGATTGCATTAATACCATATATCTATTTATTAAACCTTTCTTGGATAATAAAATGTCCTTTTGAGGAATATGGAGCCTTTAACCCTTAAAGCGCAAAGAAAACCTGCATCTGAAAATGTCATCTGTTTATGTTGTCTGCTGCATCTTTTTGCAAACTTTTCAAACATACTTTTTGCATATAGGCAAACAGTGTGGATCCAAATCAGACTGCACCTAGAGGAGGAGTCTGATCTGGGTCCACACTGTTTGCAGCAATGACTTTTAAAGTATTTGGCTGAAGACAAAGCAGAAGACAATTGTTGTGTTTGGCGTCTTAAAGACACATTTTGGATTGCATAACACCCTAATGACCATAAGGAGACTTAGATAAGAAATTCTTGGTGACTTTGGCCACCCTTACAGGTAGGGGCCTGATAAGGGGAAATCAGATTTGATATCAGCAAAGTTTAAGCTGAAGACAGAGAAACAGATAAGGTGGGTAATTTGGTGATAATTTGATGATTTTTTTTTGCTGTTTATTCAATAAAATATAGCTGGTTGTAATTCATTAGAATTGCCTCTCCCAGGCAGTTCTAATGAATACCCACAACATGTTTTATGGAGAAATACAGATATTTATGCCTACATGCTAATTTATCATCAAATGCCCTCTTTATCTGTTTCTTTGGATCAAATACAGAAAATTAGTAAGCGCTACAATATTTAGTTTTCAGGCAGCTATGGAATAATTGCGCAGTGTTCTTATTTACTTTAGAAAATAAAATAAATAAATAAACAAATAAGTAAATAAATAATAAATAAATAAATAAAACTTTCTATTTATAGTTCTATTTCAGTTTATTTGTATTTTTTCACAATGCAAGAAAAAACAACACTTTTGTATTTTGGAAAAAAAAAAACTATCAAAAATAAATAAATAAAAATAAATAAATAAAGTGCTACAATACAAATCAACAAATTAAATGCAAAATTTGCAAATTAGTTTATTTACTTCTGTAACATATTAAATACTGCTCAATTACATGAATTAACCCTTATAGGGCCCCACCTAAGGAGACATAACATCCTTATAAAAGCTTCATAATCACTTAGATAAGATAAGCCTTTGATGTGCGCTCTGTTATCAGGATTGTATATTGGGGGTGATCATGAAGGGGGGGTCTAGCCAAAGAAGGAAAAAAATGTGTCTTTAAGGGTTAATAGGGGAATTTTACTGTACTCTTTAGCAAGTCCTCTGAAGTCCCCTGACCTGACTGTACAGATTCACAGGCTGATTAAGAAGATGTTGGGTTTTACTAAAGCATACCTCACACCATCTTAGCATTCACCTATATTAACACTTGTGCCACACCAGCCGGGCATGTGTGGACAGTATAGGCCCAGATCAGCCTGTGCACCCACATAGTCTGATTGGACCCTCACTGTCTGCTTACACCGTTAAATACTGCAAAATACAAAGAAACAAAAAGGTCATAATAAGACTGCACAGACCGCTCTGCACCTTCACTGGTCATGTCCTAAAGACACATTTCCATATGGCCTGACCCATTTAATGAAAACCACAAAAACATGCATATAAACTGACAAACTACATATAATCATCAATAAAACATATGGGCATGTGTGCTCAGAAAGGTACAACTTTGTGCATATCTTACAGTCCTGTCAGAATCTTTGCCACTTGCATTAAGCTTCTACACATCTTGTAGAGCTGACATAGCAAGCATTCAGACCTTGACATACATCAGGGCCCAGTTGTTCAAAGCGTCGTTAGCTTAACGAGCTCGCTAAGGGTCATTTCGTTAACTGTTTTAGCGGATTCAATATACAATATTCTGATATTTTTTGCTGAAAAAATGTGAGTAGCTTTTGCACTGCAAAAGCTACTCACATTTTTTCAGCAAAAAATATCAGAATATTTGCGTATCACTCGATTAAAATTTTAACGAATCGTTAACTAACGACATCGTTATTTTTGAACAACTGGGCCCTGACATTTACACATGTAACAGCTAGATATCTATTCAGGGCCTGACAAATCCACTGACCAGCTGCCTGGGACAAGTCCAAATTTTGGCTGGGCAAGTGATTTTTTTATTTCACTTGCCTAGAAAAATGTATAGAATATATGGGAAATACTGTAATTCCGAACCATTTTCAAGATGCTGTGGAATGCCGGGCAAGTGGCTGAAACTTGGATTTGTCAGGCCCTGTCTATTGGATGCACATGCCAAATTGTACTTTTTTTGCATTCATGTATATAATCAGCATAGCCGTCAGCACTCCATAAAAGGCTGGCATCTAGATAAATATTTTTCTTATTCGAGCATGCAAACAAACATATATATTGTGGGTATATTTAGAACTACCCCACCAAGTTTTACGGTCAACAGAAACACTTCGTAGATATTCTGCTTGTTTCACAAGTGAGACAACTTTGGCAACTTCCTGTTTGTTTTCCTGCACACCAAGTCCCTTCTGAAAAGAGTCTACTCTAACAGGAAAGAATTTGCTCCCAAGGGGAGCAAATTCTGAATTTGCTCCCAAGGGGAGCAAATTCTTTCCTTTTAAAGTACACCGCTTTTCAGAAGGGAGACAAACAGCATTAAGACCGATAAATAAGAAAAACATTAATATTTTAGCATTCAATAATACATCATCTAAGCTGGAGTTGTAACCATTTATGACACATCTTAAGCTACATTTTATATACAATGGATAATATATACTAGAATAATAAACAAGCTAATAACATTGCCAATATGGAAAAATATATACATGTATATACAGTACAGTTTCCGTTTCCTTCTATGACTGTCAAAGCTTCTCAAGTTTGTTGTTTACAGCAAAATGGACTGATTCACAAGATTCTGTATCAGTGTGCAGGCCATGCTCATACTCCCATATTTACCCTTATTACTATGAGACCTAACTTTCTCCACTTATCCTATAACTTGAACAAGTCTATTTTACTGCCTGTTCATGCATCTAAAAACTGCTGGACCAGTGGCAAACAGTGTAGACTCTGATCAAATGCAGTGTTCTGTGTCTTCTGATCAGGAATTACAGTGTAACCTCAATGGCTCGAACACGGATGGCTCATTTACCGTGGATGACTTGAACTAGTTTTTGAGTCCGTAGGACATTTTTACGATAGCTCAAGAAAACAAATATTTAGAGATATTTTCTTTATTTATGCTGAAAATGTATGTTGTGTGTACTCATTAGAATCACCTCATCGAGGCAATTCTAATGAGTACACACAACATATCATTATTATATAGAAGTTGGAAAAGATAATCCTGAATTATCCCCATTTGCCTCCTGACCTGGCGCTATGATTAATCCTCAGTGGCTCGAACTACTCATGTCTCGAACAAATTTCCATGGTTCCAAAGATATTCGAGCCATTAAAGTTCGACTGTACTTGGTTTGCTCAGGCATGTCAGTCCCAATAGTTAGGGTAAAGACGGTGACTGATCTGAGAAAAGCTCTTCGGAACATTGGCAAACAGCCAGATCACCCAGCACATATGGCTAGTCCAAAGTTTAACAAGGTGTCTGTCATTTTGCATTCAACTAGAATTGACACTTTCTGTTTTCAGCAAACACATATCATCATTTTTCTTATTTCTCCATGAAAACGTGGTGGGTACTGATCTGAACAGCCTTGCCATCTGATAAGTAACCACAACATGTTTTCATGTTGAAAACGTGTGGTGGGTACTGATCTGAACAGCCTTGCCATCTGATAAGTAACTACAACGTGTATTCATGTTGAAAACGTGTGGTGGGTACTGATCTGAACAGACTTGTCATCTGATGTCAACAGATTTTCATGTTGAAAAAGTGTGGTGGGTACTGATCTGAACAGCCTTGCCATCTGATAAGTAACCACAACATGTTTTCATGTTGAAATAAGACAAAACATTTTCTCTGGATATTCCTCTTATCTAGAACTAGAATCTATTGTATCCAAGTCATTCATTATATGGACAGCTGGGCTTTTGTCATCTCTCAAGGCTCCCTTTTCCATAGTGTGGATAAAAATGCCTGTCGTCTCTGAAGACCTCATTTCCCACAGTGTGGATCAAAATGTCACATTAGTTTTATTTTTTTTTGTTTTTTTTTTTTTTTTGTTTTTTTTTTTGCCTTTTTTACCAAACTTTGTTTAGCACCACCATTGGACCACAGACCACAACACCGGTATTGCATAAAAGAGAACTACATGAATGTCAAACACTTAAATGTGCTAAATTTAAAGATTTTTCAAAGTAAATATGGCTTGACTTTTCATGTGAAATCTCCTGATTTTGTTTGTGTTGATGCTTTACGGCCCAGTCAACCCAATTGGGTCATGTTGAGCGCGGTCAGTTTTACCTAACCACACGTATACTGGGCAGGCTTAATCCTCTAAGCGGTTAATCAGTATTGTGCACATTCTTTCGCCAGAAAGAAATCTCCTGAAATGTCATCTATTTTCTCAGAAAAGTAAGAAAAACATCTTAAATTTGTTGCATGTGAAGTTCATGAGGGAACTCTTCTGACACCAGGTTGTAAGGCAAGACAATGCAAGTAACAGTGTGCATAGCTCCAGACAGGAGTTTCTTATTTCTCCATGAAAACATATGTTATGGATACTCATTAGAAGAGCCTCTCTGTAGCACTTCTAATGAGCACACACAACATACAGTTTTGTGGAGAACTAAGAAAAATATTGGTGTTTTTTCAGTTGGAAAAAAAAAAAAAAGCCTTATCTGGACATATGAGTGTATTCAAACTGTTACCAAGTTCATTGAGTTCATCAAGTACCATTTTAATACTAATAATTGTACATAAGCCCTGCCATGTAAAAATGTGCCTTTTGGGCATATGCAGATTGTGAAGCCAATCAGATTGCACATCCACAGTCTGATCAGGGTCTTCACTGTCTGCTTACAGAGTCATTGGAAACTGTAGAAAATTATAACGTTCAACAATGGTCCTGAACAGACTACTACATAGTACATGTAGGTAGTTTCATTGGCTGAGATCAATCTTCCTGTTAGCATATGACTCAAGACGACTTTTGTGGTGGCGAAAAAAAAAATGAAAACATAAAATTAACAGTTCCAGATAAGACCCTTTTTTAAAATCAAAAGTAAAACTGATCCAAGCTGTGTCATGATAAAATATGTCTTAGTGGCATGTGCCTGGCTTCAGATAAGATGCGTTTTCGATCACAAAGTACTGATATTTTTCTTATTTGTCCATGAAAACATATGTTGTGGGTACTCATGAGAAGCACCTCAGAGAGGTACTTCAGGAGTACCCACAACATCATGTTTGTTGAAAAATGAATGAAAACTTACCAGATCTCCGCTCTTATCTACAGCTATGCATACATAAATGTGAAAAGTTAACCCTTGTCCTGCTGAACCTAGAGATACCCTGCCTTTGCAAACAGTGTAGATCCAGATCAGTTGGCTTCTTCAAAGCCAACTGATCTGGATCTGCACTGTTTGGCATTCAGTATGTGAATTTGTATCAACAACCTGGATCAAGTAATCTCATTGGCTGAAAATTAGAAGTGGGCTTGGCATCCAAATATATTCAGCATGACAAGGGTTAAGATCCAGATTATCCAGGGAAGCGGCAAAGTCTGATCAAGACTTTTGCTATACATCAACATACTACAGTAATAAATGATTCTGTAAATAGGCAACAAAGGCCATGATCAGACTGTGCAGATATGCAGGCCCCTCGGACCTTAACTGTCTGCATATGCCCCCCTCAAAAAAACACTTTTCCCATGGCATGGCTCATTTTTCTTCTTATTTCTCCATGAAACCATGCAGCGAGTACACATTAGCACTACCTCAGCTAGGTGTAGGTGTTCTAATATATAGCAAGAAACTTTCCTGGAGAAATAAAAAAAATATCAATTTTTAGCTGGAAAAAGGTTGGCAGCCTTCTCCAGAGCTACAAATTCACTCAACAATGAAATATGCTGGAAGCACACCAAAATAAAATTCACAAAATTCAACTAGATACTATCCCGATCAGATATGTATCATGAATATAATGAGTATTTTCCATTTAATGTAACTGGAAAACCAACAATGTCAAGAGAGGAATACATAGCTACATGTGTAAAAATACCATATTTACCTTAACATTTGGACAGTCTTGCTTGAACGAAAACAATGCAGATCCTGGGCAAACTACTTATAAGCAGTCTGACCAGGTGTACACATTTTACACACATCACTTGTCAAAAGACGTGCATTTTTACCAAACTGAGGAGCGTATGTTAACCATTACCACGTTTTGGGCAAATTCATCAGCTGACAAACTGATGATAATTTTATTATTTTCCCCAGAAAACAGAGTCTGACATTTCATACACATTGTCTCCACTAGAGACAATGTGCAAGAAATGTCAAAACTTATTTTCTAGGAAAAATAAAAAAAATATTTCAATATTTATTTTAACCTAGCATGCTAAGCGTTAAGGAATAAAAGGCATCTGATTTTGTAAGGTAGCTATGGTATTCAAACATCACATCAATGTGGCATCAAAGTCCAGATAAAAATGGTAATTTATGTTTACTAATTTCTCCACAAAAAATTATGTATTGCCATGAGAAATATCTTGAGTTAGAATTCATATAAAAGTGGGTACAAGGTGAATTGTTTTCTTATTTCTCCATGAAAAACATATGTTGTGGGTATACATTAGAAGTGCTGCCATGAGTTGGTTCTAATGAGTATCCACAACATATATGTTTTTGTGGAGAAATAAAAAAAGTATCAATACTTTCTAAAACAAAAAAAGCAGAAAAAAAAAAGCATCTTATCAGAGCTTTCCTAAAAGGGTGCAATTCTAATAAGTTCTCACTATCTTTTTGTGGATAAAAAGAAAAGAAAAAAAAAGAAGAAAAAGATCAATGTAAATTCTTTTTTTCAAAAAATCCAGAATTCTGGGTATATCTATATGAAAACAAAGACTAATTATTTGTTTAAAAGCAATCTGGTAGTGACTTATGGTCACTTCAATTCAACAAGTTCATCAGATTTAATTTGCAAGACAATTTTTGTCGCAAGCATCATGCATCCTGCTGCTGATTCGACTATAACTATATATAAACACACATATAAATACCATCAATAAAGAATAAAATTAGTCATGCAAGGACTATATAACACTATTATAGGAACACAAAATACATGTGTACTATACCATATGAAACATTTCTTAACTTGTCCATGCAAAGCATATCATGTTTATAACATTGTAAACATAATAATCATTTTAAAAACAAAGAAGAAAAGAAAACATTATTTATATACAGAGGAAAATATCAAGAGATAAAACTACTGTATTCGACCTAATTAATGCACTGTGTGCTTAGGTTTTTCAAAAATACTCGGAAAACTTGCAGTAAAAAATGTTCTTACTTATACTAAGTGGACACTTAAAAAAAAAAAAAATCAGCAAAGGACTCATCAAATGATGCTTATGCGGTATTCTTGTGTTTTTTTTTTGTGATTTTCTTTATAAAAGCATATGTTGTGGGCACCAATTTGAATTGCATTGACAGGTCAATGCAATTCAAATGGGTACCACAACATATGCCTTCAAAAAGTACACTGGCTGTAATCTGAATACTGAATTGCTTGACTGTGTGCTTATAGGGGTATGTGCAGTAATTGGGTTGAATACAGTATTTAAAAAATGTTCTGTTCTGCTTTCTGGCCAAAGCTGATTAATCCACACATTCAACATAATATCTGAGCTCGGGTATAGCATTTTCTACAAGACTGCATTTGTGTTCAGTGAAAGCTCATACCAGGCTTTGCAAGTCAGTTTTTGAGTAGCCAAGACATCTTCAGACAGAGAGCAAAGATGCACAGGCAGATCTAAGCCTTTTCTAGGGGCATATGCAACCTTGTAGGAATTGCTGCCCCAGCTCGTTTGATCTCTATGGATGCTCTGGAAAAATATTCAGCAGATGAAAATTGCTGATTTAACCCTAAAGACGCCAAACACAACAATTGTCGTCTGCTTTGTCTTCTGCTGAATACTTTAAAAATCATTGTTGCAAACAGTGTGGACCCAGATCAGACTGCTCCTTTAGGAGCAGTCTGATCTGGGTCCACACTGTTTGCCTATATGCAAAAAGTATGTTTGAAAAGTTTGCAAGAAGATGCAGCAGACAACATAAACAGACGACATTTTCAGATGCAGGTTTTCTTGGCACTTGAAGGGTTAAATACAAAATTCTGAAACATTTGTCTTATTTTTTCACTATTTCATACAGACTATCTCCTATAGAGACATCCAACCATATTTTCTGAAAAAAAAAAAAAAAAAATAAATAAATAAATAAAATAAAATAAAAAAATAAAAACAAAAAAACAACAAACATCTGCTGAAATTTTTACCTAGCAAGCAAAGTCTTAAATATCTTTGTGCCTCCAAAATAGTGAGATGAATATAAAGCACAACAAACACAAATGGACCCTTGTTACGTGCACTATGATAAGGCCCCTTTTCAATGATTCCAATAATCATCTTCCTAAGCTAGCGAGGCATTTCTTCCAATAAGGACAGGAACTGTCTCAGTAACAAGCTGCATTCAGGAAGAATCTGGATCCAACTCAACATTCTATTCCAAGACCTTCAGTGAAACCATCATTCTAATATATTTCCATATTACTTTTGTCACACAAGAACATGTGCAATAAGTTCATTTTCACTCCGCAACAAATGAATGTCACAATAATTTCTTTCCCCACTAACTTGGACTTAGATATTTAATCAGTCTGTATTTCTTCACACTATTAACCACATACTATAACCATATACATCATGATCTGGTTGTGTATATATAGCTATAGAGGAATGCCTATCCAAACAAACCTTTCTCTTATTTCTCTGCTGATGGGTACCCACAATGTATGTGTTTGTGGAGAAATAAGAAAAAATATTTATTTGGACACTATTTATCTACATCACTCTATTTTCTGAATGTCATAGGTAATCTTAATACTCCTTGAGCAGACACAAATGAAAATTCTCTTTTAGTCTGATGGGTCTTCATGGTTTGCTATTCATCCAAGCTCTTTTAGATAAAACACTAGACGTAAAGAATTTATGGTTTGTCAATAAGTTACAGTGTCTTTGGGATATTATAGTACCTCTTTATCTTGTTGTGAGACCCTTTTTATCTCACAGAGTTGTTAAGGAACCGTACCTGATAGTAAGTCTGGAATTTTTTTTTTTTTTTATATTTCTCCATAAAATATATATAGTTGTATTGACTACACTCCAGAAAAGGCACTTTTTTCTATCCAAAAAGTTCTGATATTTTTCTTACTTCAGCAGAAATACATTATAATTATGTTTTGGGTACTCGCTGAAGCACCTCACAATGTGAGGTGCTTCAAATGAGTACCCAAAACATAATAATAATGTATTTGTCATGTTTTCTTGGAGAAATAAAAAAATATTTATCTGATAATGCCTCTTATTTGGAGCTATGTATTGTAGGTATGTATTAGAAGCACATAAGCATGGCATTTCTAATGCAAAATGAGTACCCACAAAGTCAACATTAGTTGTTATGGAGAACTAGAGAAAATTATCCTACACCTATCATCCAATACTCCTCCTTAATAACTGCTCTGTACAGCTCCTACAGATTGTGCAACAGACCTCAGCTCCAGAATGCTGTTGATGTTTGTGGAGGCGCCACTGATGCCGGTGGTGGTGGTGGTATTGCCGGTGGTGGTGGTGCCATTGGAGGTGGTGGTGCCATTGGAGGTGGTAGTGGTGGTGCCACTGATGGTTTCGGGTTATACATGCAATCCCACATTTCATTCATCTCTGGGTGATGATAGGGATACAACATCAGAAGACTCTGGGCTATTTCATGAGATGAATTACGTCCTGAATGCCCGAGCACATCCGCTGCTGCATCTCTTGGCTGTGCAGCCAGTGTGTTAACATCACGATTAACTGTTGGTACTTCACGAGTCTGGTCACGACGAGCTGATGGTCCACTTCGTTCACGGCGAGGTGCTGGCCCTTCGCGATTATGACTGTTTTTGTGTTTCATCATATCCCCTTTCTGTGTAAATGCTTTACCACATATATCGCAAGAATGTGGTTTCTCATCAGTATGTATAAGCATATGTCTCTTCAGGTTGTAATTCTTTTTAAAATGTTTACCACAAAGATAACATTCAATTGGCGGCTTTCTCTCATGCATCAAAGAATGCTTCTTCAGAATGGTATCATCTGGAAACAGTTTACCACAAATATTACATCGATGAAGCTTTTCCCCTGTATGTATAAGCCTGTGTTGTGTCATAGTGGACTTCTGTCTAAAAGGTCTTCCACATACATCACATGGATGAGGTTTTACTCCTGTATGTATAAGCAGGTGACGTTCTAGGTTTGCTTTTGATGTAAACTTTTTACTGCATATCAGACATGCCTGAGGGCTGTTTTCAGCATGCATAAGCATATGCGTTTTTCTGTAATGTGCCTGAGAGAAATGTTTTCCACAAACATCACATTTATATGGTTTTTCGCCGGTGTGGGTCATCATGTGTTGAAGCAAGCTTCCTCTCCACGGGAACTGTTTGCCACAGGTACTACATTTATGCCGTCTCTCGCCTGGGCGTTTTTTACCTTTTCGCTTCTTGAGGATTGTTGTCAGTGCCACTGATTTCCGAGACACGCCACCTTTTCTAGTTTTCGACGTCTTCTTTAAATCTTCCAGTGTCAGCCCTGAAATCACAGCTATTGGTTTTCTGGTACGCATATCAATATTATGGCTAGCTTTCATATGTTTTACCATGTCACCTTTCTGTCTGTAAGGTTTTCCACAAATATTACAAGAAAATGGTTTCTCTCCAGTGTGGATTAGCATATGTCTTTTACGGCTGTATTCCTTAATAAAACGTTTCCCACAAATATGACAAAGAATGGGCTTCTGTCCCTGGTGTACATATAAATGTCTCTTTAGACTTTTTTCATCGATGAAGCGTTTACCACAAAAAGTACAGCTATGAGGTTTCTCCCCTGTATGCACAAGCCTATGCTGAACCATTGTTTCTTTCTGTCTGAAGGCCTGGCCACACAGATCACAGTTAAAAGGTTTAACTCCAGTATGGATGAGTAAGTGTCGTGCAAGGTTTGCCTTTGTTGTAAACTGTTTTCCACATATGAGACAAGTCTGAGGGTTGTTTGCTGTATGTATAAGCATGTGGGTTTTGCAATAATATGCCTGAGAGAACTGTTTTCCGCAGACTGTACATTCATGAGGCTTCTTGCCGGTATGTGACATCATATGTGTTTTTAGATTTCTCGTCCATGCAAACTTTCTCTCACAAATTTCACACTTGTAACGCTTTTTTCTTTTGTTACGTCTAGGCTTTCTTTTGGGAGGTGTTTTCTTCTCTGGTTCTTTAACAGCAACCTCTGAGCCTTCAGCTTTATTGTCAGTTGGTGCATCAGCAGCTGTCTCTTCAGAAGGTGTAGATGTGTCTTTCTGGCCATCAGTTGTTGCAGTCGCGTCTTTACCTGAAGTATCAGTACCCTGAGGGTTTTCAACAGCTGTCTCTACAGTGTGTGTATCCATCTGTTTAGCAGGGTCCGTTGTCTGTTTGAACTCTTTACCAGCCATACTTAAGTTTTGTTCAACCATCTGCTGTGCCAATCTAGTATGTGGAGGTATGTGCCTAGTGGTTTCTGTTGTCTGCGTACCAGGAATATCTGTGCTATGAAGAGTTTTACTGGTCTGATCAATCATGTGTGCCATTCTCGTATGTGGCAGCATGTGTCTACTGACCAAAGGCTCTGCTGTCCATACCATCTCCTTACTGCTGATTCCAGAGATTTGAGGTGTTTCACTCGTCTGTATAACCATGTTTGTCGCCATTGAATGTATAGGCATGTGTCGACTAAAGTCTGCCGGTTGAGAAATTCCCGAGGTTTGAGGTTTTTCACTGGTCTGTACAACCATGTTTGTCTCTCCAGTATGCATAGGTATGTTTCTGCTAAAGTCTGCTGGACGTGCAAAATCATCATTTGAACTGCCACTACTTCGCGGTCTTTCAATTGTTTGCATTGCCATGTGAGGCTCTCCTGTATGCATTGGCATATGTCTCCTCATGTCTGTTGTCTGTGGAAACTCTCTACTGCCAATACCATAGTTCCAAGGTTTGTCATTTGCCTGCAAAACCATATTTGATTCCCTTGTGTGCACAGGCATGTGCCTACTGAAGTCTGTTGGTCGAGAAAAGTCATCTCCTGAAATGCCACTGTTTCTATGGTTTTCAGGCATGTGAGTCTCCCCTGCGTGTAGGGGCATGTGTCTTCTTATGTCTCCTGTCCTGGTGAAGTCTTTACCATAAATGCCATAATTCCAAGGCTGTACAACATTGTGTTGTTGGAGCTTTCCATCATTAGAAAACTGTTCTTCCATGAGACGTTTTTCCATGATCAGTGTGTAGAGTCTATCCTACTAAAAGGTGAAGGGTTGCCTGATCATGAAAAAAGATCTAACATCTCCCTCCTGATTTGATCAATATCAATTAATACACAAGTCTGATCCTACTCTATGAAATAGTCTTAGTAAGTTCAGCTGGAGTTGTCTTCTCATAACAGACTATTGATAATTACAATTGACAGTATCACTGAAAAGTCAGATATTAATCTGCTAACAAGCTATGTGAAGCCAGCTTTGTCTTGTGTTTGTTATGTTTATTTATGGTCACATAATCACCTCAATCATTAGCTACCATTAAATCTCATCTCTATTTGCTACATGCTGGAAACCTGCTGTAAAGTGGCCATGGCTGTTTTGATTTCAAAGTCTGTCTGCTCTTTTTCCTGAAACAAGTAGAAAGTATGCAACACTTCAATTAGATATTCAAGAAGAAAAGTACAAAATTACTCTAAAAATCTTAGGTCTTACACTCCTTGCTACAGTCATTTACCAGAGCTAAGAGGGATATCCCGAGAAATATTTATCTTATTTCTCCACAAAACATATGTTGTGAGTATTTTTTCTGATTCTCCACAAAAATATACATATGTTTTTTTGTGGAGAAATAAGAAAAATATCAACAAAAAAATAAAAACGTGAAAGGATAATACCCTGCCATTGTTGTGTTATGGAGAGAGAACTCAGTCAAAAAACTGACCAAATGTACCCACTATCAATTCCAAACCAAATCTCCACAATATCAATGCACATATTAAGTTTGGTGAAAATCCGCTGAGGTTTACTCATTACTGTCCAGAAACGAAAATATCATGTGTCACAGGCAGATAACTCTGTTAAAAATAGATGAAATTTGCTTATTATCAATCCCAAACCAGATCTCTACAATATCAATGCACAAACCAAATTTGGTGAAAATTCATTAGTATTTACTAAAGTTATCATCCGGAAATGAAAATCAGATGTGTCGTGGGCAGATAACTCTGTCAAAAATTGACGAAATTTGTCAATTAGCAATCCCAAATCAGATCTCCACAATATTATCAATGCCCACATCAAGTTTTAAGAAAATCCATTGACATTTACTCCAGTTATCATCCAGAAATGAAAATATGGATGGAAGGATGACAGACAGAGGGACGAACACACAGACAATCAACGTGAAACCATAATACCCCACCACTATTAGGGCTGTAACAATAAAGTCACCTCAGGAATACGATATGTATCGTGATACTATTTTCATGCATAAGTCACAGCTTAAAAGTTTTAATACTTTTGGAAAACAAGTTCAAAACCATCTCAGAGGTTCATTCTTGTGTAGCAATACCTGTGTAAGATGCCCCAGTTTGTCATGTAAGTGATCAGTGTATTTCAGTAACATTTTAGATCTTTGTAATAAGTTTTAAATATGGTTTTGAAATGTGTTAAAGTTATCATTTTCTTTGGACATTGTACTTTTGGGTGTATCGTCAGTATCGCAATACTACTCCTGCGATACGATACCCGTATCATCAGAAAAGTATCATGATATGGTACGATTTCAATGACTTGTTTCACCTCTAGCCACTATCATGTGCCGGATATAAAAAATATTGAAAATAAGAGGGGAGTTCAATAAGTTCGTAGAACTCGGTATTTTTCTACACAATTCAAGATTTCTTTTTTCATTTTTGTGCAGTGTAAACCTTTGTCAGTTGAATGATAACAGCCGTTCAGTCAACACGTACATTTTTTGCTCTTACTTTTTGTTTGAAAACCTATATCCATAGGCAAAAATGGAAAGTCAGAATATTGAGTTCAGAGCAGTCATAAAGTTCCTCACTAAAGAGGGTGCAAAGGCCAAAGAAATCCATTGGCGCATGGCTGATGTGTATGGTGATAGTAGCCCAAAGTATTCCACAGTGGCAAAGTGGTCAGCAGAATTTAAACGTGGGCCAGACTCCTTAGAAGATGACCCAAGGCCAGGACCCTGCTGATGTCATCAGCCAGGAGATGATCGACCGTGTTGAGAGACTTGCACTAAACAATCGCCGAATCAAAGTTGCTGAACTTGCTTCAGAATGTGGTATTTCTAATGGAAGTGTTTACACTATAATCCATGAACATTTAGGCATGTCAAAAGTATCTGCAAGGTGGGTACCCAGAAACCTGAACATGCAAGATCATCAGCAAAGGGTGGAGTCAAGTCAAGAACTTCTGGAAGTGTACAATGCCAATCCAGAAGACTTTCACACTCTCTTGTAACAGGAGATGAAACTTGGCTTCACCACTGGGACCCAGATACTAAAAAAAGAGTCCATGCAATGGAAGCGCCCTGGCTCACCCCCACCTAAGAAATTTCGTACCCAACCATCAGCCAGCAAGGTAATGGCCACGGGTGTTTTGGGACTCCAAAGGGATTATATTGATAGATTACAAGCCTGCTGGTACTTCAATTACAGGAGAATACTATGCCAATGTCATTAAACAATTAAGGGTTGCTATTAAAGAACAAGAGGACCATGATGGTCCTATATCGCTCACCTGACCAAACAGATTTGCATATTTATTGTTGAAGTTTCAGCCAAGTTCACTGCTCTAGGATTTTTGTATAAACTTTATAGCACTAACCACCCCCACCCCCCTCAACCACACCCCCGGCCATGTTTTTTTTACAAATCTTGACAACATGAACTGAATCTTAAAAGAGGGTCACCAAAGGAACATTTCTGCCAAGTTATATTGAAATTGGTCCAGTGGTTTAAAAAGTTTTATATAGCTATAAAGCCCTACGCCCTAACGGCCATGCTTTTTGATAAATCATGACAGCTTGAACAAACTTGGTAGAGGGTCACCAAAGGAACATTCCTGCCAAGTTATATTGAAATCTGTTCAGTGGTTTCTGACAAGAAGATTTTTAAAGTTTTCTATTTAGATATATAGGGAAAACAAGAAGATTTTTTTTCAAGTTTTCTATATAGATACATAGGGAAAATAAGCCCCACTCCCTTGCAGCCATATTTTTTGATGAATCATGATGGCTTGAACAACCTTGGAAGAGGGTGACCAAAGACACATTCCTTCCAAGTTATATTGAAATTGGTCCATTGGTTTCTGCCAAGAAGATTTTTAAAGTTTTCTATATAGATACATATATAAGGAAAATAAGCCCTGCCCCCTGGTGGCCATGTTTTTTGACAAATCCAAACGGCTTGAACAATCTTGGTAGAGGATCACCAAAAGAACATTTCTGCAAAATTATATGGAAATCGGTACAGTGGTTTGGGACAAGATGATTTTTACATTTTTCTATATATAGGGAAAATAAGCCCTGCCCCCTGGCGGCCATGTTTTTTGACAAATCCAAATGACTCGAACAATCTTGGTAGAGGATCACTAAAGGAACATTTCTACAAAATTATATGGAAATCACTCCAGTGGTTCTGACAAGAAGATTTTTAAAGTTTTCTATATACATATATAGGGAAAATAAGCCCCACCCCCTGGCAGCCATGTTTTTTGACGAATCCAAATGGCTTGAACAATCTTGGTAGAGGATCACCAAAGGAACATTTCTGCAAAATTATATGGAAATCGTTCCAGTGGTTTCGGACAAGAAGATTTTTACATTTTTCAATATAGATATATAGGGAAAATAAGCCCTGCCCCCTGGCTGCCATGTGTTTTGACTAATCGAAATGGCTCGAACAATCTTGGTAGAGGATCACCAAAGGAACATTTCTGCAAAATTATATGGAAATCGGTCCAGTGGTTTCTGACAAGAAGATTTTTAAAGTTTTCTATATAGATATATAGGGAAATTAAGCCCCGACCCCTGGCGGCCATGTTTTTTGACAAATCCGAATGGCTTGAACAATCTTGGTAGAGGATCACTAAAGGAACATTTGTGCAAAATTATATTGAAATCGGTCCAGTGGTTTCGGACAAGAAGATTTTTACATTTTTCAATATAGATATATAGGGAAAATAAGCCCCGCCCTCTGGCGGCCTTGTTTTTTGACTAATCGAAATGGCTCGAACAATCTTGGTAGGGGATCACCAAAGAAACATTTCTGCAAAATTATATTGAAATCGGTCCAGTGGTTTCTGACAAGAAGATTTTTAAAGTTTTCTATATAGATATATAGGGAAATTAAGCCCCGACCCCTGGCGGCCATGTTTTTTTACGAATCCAAATGGCTTGAACAATCTTGCTAGAGGATCACTAAAGGAACATTTTTGCAAAATTATATTGAAATCGGTCCAGTGCTTTCGGACAAGAAGATTTTTAAAGTTTTCTATATAGATATATAGGGAAAATAAACCCCGCCCCCTGGCGGCCATGTTTTTTGACGAATCCAAATGGCTTGAACAATCTTGCTAGAGGATCACTAAAGGAACATTTCTGCAAAATTATATGGAAATCAGTCCTGCGGTTTCTGACAAGAAGATTTTTAAAGTTTTCTATATAGATATATAGGGAAAATAAGCCCCGCCCCCTAGCGGCCATGTTTTTTGACGAATCCAAATGGCTCGAACAATCTTGGTAGAGGATCACTAAAGGAACATTTCTGCAAAATTACATTGAAATCGGTCCAGTGGTTTCTGACAAGAAGATTTTTAAAGTTTTCTATATAGATACATAGGGAAAATAAGCCCCGCCCCCTGGCGGTCATGTTTTTTGACAAATCCAAATGGCTTGAACAATCTTTGTAGAGGATCACCAAAGGAACATTTCTGCAAAATTACATTGAAATCGGTCCAGTGGTTTCTGACAAGAAATTTTTTAAAGTTTTCTATATAGATACATAGGGAAAATAAGCCCCGCCCCCTGTCGGCCATGTTTTTTGACGAATCCGAATGGCTTGAACAATCTTGGTAGAGGATCACCAAAGGAACATTTCTGCAAAATTATATTGAAATCGGTCCACTGGTTTCTGACAAGAAGATTTTTTAAGTTTTTAGTTAAAAAATCTATTTTTAGATCCTGTGACCTAGATATGCAATGGACCGGAACCATTTGAACACCTTTGAAAGAGGACCAACCAAGGATCATTCCTGTGAAGTTTGGTCAAAATCCAATCAGTGATTTAGGAGGAGATGTTGTTTAAAGATTGTGGACGGACGGACATACGGACGACGACAACAACGACGACGGACGGTGAGTGATCACAAAAGCTCACCTTGAGCTTTCAGCTCAGGTGAGCTAAAAACGAAAGGGAAAACTAGCTGCTGGTGTCCTTCTTTTGCATGATAATGCTCCTGTGCACAAGTTCGAGCAGTTAAATCACCCGCCATACAGTTCAGACCTGGCCCCAAATGATTATTATCTGTTTCAAAATTTGAAGTCCCTCTTGCGTGGAACAAGATTTCGGGACGATGATGAGCTCAAGGCTGCTACAGAGGCTTGGTTTGAGGACCAAATAGACAACTTTTATTTCAAAGGCATAGAAGTAAAGGGGGATTATATTGAAAAATAATGCTGAAACCATCTTCCAATCTGTGAGTTAAACCCAGAGTTCTACGAACTTATTGAACTCCCCTCGTATATATATATATATATATATATTATGTGTGTGTGTTTTGAGTGTTATTTCTCCAAAACAAATATATAAGTTTTTGTGGAGAAATAAGATACGAGGGGAGTTCAATAAGTTCGTAGATCTCGGGGTTTAACTCACAGATTGGAAGATGGTTTCAACACTATTTTTCAATATAATCCCCCTTTACTTCAATGCATTTGGCCCACTTTTCTTTTAAGCAGTCTTTGCCTTTGAAATAAAAATTATTGACATAAATATTGACTATAAATACTGGTTGAATTACTGGATTCTAAACAGTATGTCTAACTTTTTCATTATTTTATTACCAGGTATTATTTGACAAAGGACATGCTCGTAGAAGGCAGCAATTCATCTATGCAGGCAGATTTGGTCTTTTGAAATATTGTCAATTTAAAGAACATTCTCTCGTCCCCGATGATTTGTGCAAAGATTCAGCCCCAAGGCATCCTTGGTTCTGGAGAGAAGATTTTTAAAGGTTTTTACCATATATGGGCATGGTGGTCATCTTGGTCAACGGACAATGACCATTTTAGCAATCTTAAGTTCCCCCAAACTAAGGAGGCTCCATATGAAATTTGTGCTAAATTGGCTCAGTGGCTTCAGAGGAGAAGTCGTTTGAAAATGTTAACGGATGGACTCACGCACGGACGTTCTAATAATTCGGGTTTAGGGGCTATGTCCCATTGTAAATTTCCATAGGGTTTTAAGGGCTATAAGCTCCCTAACCCAAAGGTTTATAATGTATCTTAACGGAATAAAGCATAATGTGGTTACAAAATTGAACCCCCTAACCCTAAATGTTGGCTCGGATGCACGGATGGATGACAGATGAAAAGTTATCACAATAGCTCATCCTAAGCATACATTGTAGCTCAGGTGAGCTAAAAATACCTGTGTTTCCAGTCGCCCGACTGACCCTAATATTTTACCATCAACCCCAATCTTTTTTTTCCGGGTCGCAAAAATCATTTTCGGAACTTTCGGTTAATTTCGGCAATTTCGGTAAGTTTAAGTACTGCTCGTCCATTACAGCAACAGCGAAAGAGATACCGTGATTTATAAATGTAATTCTGTTCGGTAGACTGTTATACCACAAAATGGCAGCAGTCATCCTCTCGTATCCCCATACACTTTCTATGCACAACATTTAGTACCTTAGTGCTTTATTTGTGAGTTAGCAGTTTGCGCATCAAAACGGCAGTTCATGTTTTTAAGTCCTACAGAACCTATTTAGTAATCACTATGTAGATTCTCATGAGTCTGCTCAGATACGCCACCGGCGACGGCATGCAATTCTGGGACATTCTCATTTCCAGTATAGATTACAAAAATATAAATGAAGATACACAAAAGATGCAACAGTCACATTCCCTTGCCTCGCACGAACAAACCGCATGCTCGTAACGGTAACGCCATGAGAAATCGTGTCAGATACCGCTTAGAGAGAAAAACACACTAATGTTCGTTAAATTATAAAGTCAGAAATGTATATGAAACTGGCATGTATTAAAAATAGAACCGAAGTATTGGGACAGATAGGCCTATGCAAACTGTAGAATCAGATCAGACGCCGCAGAGAAAGAGGAATGAAACTACTTAGGGGGAACAGGGAACATGGAAATTTGGAAACACTTTTAGAACAGTATGACGTGCGACCAGTGAAGACTCAGATCATCTTCCGATGCAAGGGTGGTCAGATTTTGCCGTTTGTGGTGACAAACAGGCATGTAAACTTACAAATCTCTGGAGAAATACATCCCCCGTTTCAGTAAAGGTTTAAATACGTTCTGTAGCAACTGATCTGAGTCTACACTTGCTCAGGCCTGTCTGTCCGAATACAAAGAGTAAGTACTGAAATTCGATCAAATCGAACCCCTTCAGAAATCATCCTGGATCCGCCCCTGATTCATAAAATAAACAAGCAAATTCTATGGGGAATTTATGTCCCCACCTTATTTTTATTTGAGGTGTTAAAAATGGTAAAGTTAACCAGAGGACCATTGGTCCTGTATCAATTACCTAAGTATTGAAGCAGGAAACCAGTGATAAAAAATAATTTCAAGATTCTGAAAAAAACATGCATATCTTCAGACCATCCTAAAAGCCCATGTAAAGTTTCAAAAGGATCGGCCAAAAACTGTGGGAGGAATTAAGGGGACAAGGTACCTACTCACTATACACTTCTGTAATATTAGAACTCAAAAAAATGTCTAAGTTCAAAACATGTAAAAAGTAATAAAAAATAATTTCAGGATTCTGAAAAAAAACACATGCATATCTTCAAACCATCCTTAAAGCACCAGTAAAGTTTCAAAAGGATCGGCCAAAAACTGTGGGAGGAGTTAAGGGGACAAGGTACCTGCTCCCTATACACTTCTGTAGTATTAGAACTCAAAAAATGTATTAGTTAAAAATGTGGAAAAAGTGATAAAAAATTATTTCAGGATTCTGAAAAAACCACATGCATATCTTCAGGCCATCCTAAAAGCCCAAGTAAAGTTTCAAAAGGATAGGCCAAAAACTGTGGGAGGAGTTTAGACAATTTTTAGACCATTTAGACAATTTTGGTAAAGGAGGATAAGAGGAACATTTCTGTGAAATCATTTTGAAATCAGGCCACTGGTCAAGGAGATGTTTAAAGTTTTTTTTTTCTATTTTTAGCTCTGGCTGCCATTTTCTTCAGCTGAGCAGCGCTTTTTTAACAATTTTGGTAAAGGGCTATAAGAGGAACAATTCTGTGAAATTACTTTGAAATCAGAACACTGGCTGCGGAGGAACTGTCTTTTAAAGGTTTTTCTATTTTTAGCTCTGGCACCATTTTGTTCAGCCAAGCGGAGCCATTTTAGTAATTTTGGTTGAGGGCCATTGGTGGAACACTTCTGTGCAAATATTTTGGAATCAGGCCATTGGCCAAGGACGAGATGTTGTTTGAAGATTTTCTATTTTTTAGCTCTAGCAGCCATCTTGTTCAATGAAGCAGAGCCATTGCGGCCATCTTGGATTTTCGATCGACACAATTTTAGCTTGTTTCAATCCAGAAGTCATCCTGTTGCTAAAGAACAAGTTTCGGCTCAAAGCGATCTATGGTCTGAGAAGAGATGTCAAAAATTGATTTCCAAGATGGCGACTGTGGTGGCCATCTTGGATTTTCTATCGGCTCATTTAGCTATTTTGTGTCTCATAAGTGCCCTAATGCTCATCATCAAGTTTCGATTCAAATGGATTATAGAGGAGATGTCCAAAATATGAATTCTCAACATTTTTCCCATATAATGTATAGGGCCCATACAAATGCATGGGGAAACAAATTTGACCTTGCCATAAAAAGGTCAAACATCAATATAGGAAAATCAATTTAGCAATTTTGGTAGATAACCTGTCCCTGTGGATTTGTGCAAAGGTAAGGCCCCAGGGCTTATTTGCTTCTGGAACAGAAGATTTTTAAAGGTTTTTTACCATATATGGGCATGGCAGCCATCTTGGTCAATGGACCGCGACCATTTTAGCACTCTTTTGTTCCCCCAACATAAGGAGGCTCCATATGAAATTTGAGCAAAATTGGCTCAGCGGCTTCAGAGGAGGTCGTTTGAAATTCTCAACATTTTTCCCATACAAATGTATGGTGGCTATACAAATGCATAGGGAAGCAAACTTGACCTTGCCATAAAAAGGTCAAACGTCAATGTACAACAATTATTTTAGCAACTTTTGTAGACCTCTCGTCCCCGATGAATAATATCAATTGTGCAAAGATTCAGCCCCAAGGCATCCTCAGTTTTGGAGAAGATTTTTAAAGGTTTTTACCATATATGGGCATGGCGGCCATCTTGGTAAATGGACCGCAACCATTTTAGCAATCTTTCGTTCCCCCAACCTAAGGAGGCTCCATATGAAATATGAGCAAAATTGGCTCAGTGGCTTCAGAGGAGAAGTCGTTTGAAAATGTTAATGGACGCATGGAGGGACGGACGACGGACAAAAATTGATCACAAACAGCTCATCCTGAGCATAGCTCAGTGAGCTAAAAATGCTGTATATGACCCGTAAAATTCATTATCAAGGCATACTTTAAACAGTAAAACCTAGAGTGAGGGAGGGCCTTACCCCGCATTTACCAGGGTATAAATAAATATCAGCACTGTTATTCTTTTACATTATCTAAATATTGAGAACAATATGATCATTAAAATACCCAGAAAATGCAACAGTCACAAAGCAACATTAATTCTCTTGCCCCGCATGAAGAAACCACCAGCTCGTAGCAGTAACATCATGTGAAATCGTGGCGGGAAACCGCTTTGGGAAAAAACAAACTTAACTTATAGAGCCTTTTCTCATCAAAAATGCATACCAAACTGGCATGTATTAAAAATTTAAAGATCCTAAATATTGGGACAAATAGGCCTATGCAAACAGTGTATACCCAGATCAGACACCGCAGAGAACAAAGGAATGAAACTAATTTTAGGGAACAGGAATCATGAAAAGTTTGGAAAGCACTGTTAGGACAATAAGACCTGTGCGACCAGTGAATATTCAGATCAGCCTGCGAATCAGTCTTCACTGTTCGTATGAGCTTCTATGGCCTCTGGGCTTTTCAAGATCGTCCTCCGAGTATATGCGTTTCTTAATTAAAGCCAGTATTGCTTTCTCCAGTAGGTGTCTTTCACATGTATTCCTGTATTTTTCACGGGTATTCCGGTGTTTCGGTAAGTCGTGTGACCGCAACATTTGGCTGCGATTTCATCCAGAACCACAAAAAGGGACAACGTTGTCCGCTTTTGGCCTGGCAGAGGAAGGGAAAGTGAGTAGGCAAAAATCTCTAATTCGGACAAAACTAATACTCGACTGCTTGACTATACTTCAAAATATATCATATGTGAAGGTGCGACTGTAAAGACAGTAGAGCTTTAAATACGCTGATCCCAAAGGATTTGGCCTCTCCTGTCATCCTTATTAAATTGGAGAAGATCTGTCACTTCACTGGTGTTGACTCAAAATTTGAGCATGTTCGGACATAGTTGAAGGTTGGTTTATTTAGTGGTGATGATGCAAGTAAGCACAGCATGGGATATTCATCTTTACCATTTTATTATACCTTTAGAAAGATTAGAGGGAGACTAACAAACAATATAAACCCTGATCAGAATGCTCTATCTAGAACAGTCTAATCTGGGTGTATCAAAAAAAAAGAAAAGAAAAGCCTACCTACTGACCCTATTTTTTTGGCCATGCAATAGGAAACACAGGTATTTTTTTTTTTTTTTTTTTTGGCCTTATGAAAAATTAACATAAATTACATACTATTGTGGTTTTCACAATCTTCTTACATGAAAAAAAAAAAGACTTTAGACTATATTGGGGGAGCTCCAAAGTGATGTTTAAGAAAATCTCACAGAATTTTGTTAAATCTCCCTTAAACTTTTGCCTTATCTCCCAGATTTTAGTCCACAGCTTATGGCATGTACGAGAGATGTTAAAGAAAATCTCACAGAATTTTGTCAAATCTCTCTTAAAATTTAGCCTTATCTCAGAGATTATCCACAGCTTATGGCATGTATGTGGCTAGTTGTCTGGTACCGGATATGTAGACTTGCTGGCTAGTCGTCTAGCCCGGATGACTAGCCACTGCCTAACGAAAAAATATACTTTTTAAACTGAAAGCAGTTATGAGAAATAATTATAACCTTTAAAATAAGTTAAAACCTTCAGCCAAAGGCAAGTTAACTCTTACGTTTTTGAAAGTTATAAATCTTCTCAAAACTTTAACCTTTCGAAGTTACTCTCCTGACTGCCAAAAGATGGAAAAATATTTTCAAATTCTAATGCGACACTTGTGGTCACATTTTATCTATAGTTTAATGTCTTTCCTCTCAAAAAGTATGAGATAAGCCCCTGTGACATACAGGAATATTTCTTCATAGATTATCTGGGGATTTTCATCCACAGATACTTGGGGTCAGTAGGGCAGTGCAGGCCCAAAAAAATATCTTGTAAATATTTTTTCCCTAGTTATTTTTGTATTTTAGTACAACAGAAACACTGCTGATAAAATATAATCATATTCTGTGACTTCTGAAAAGGTTCTGAAAAACATCATATTTCTCGCAAATGGTAATATATGCACAAGATAACAATCAATGGCCAGCACAGATCTGGGGGGTCCACGCATGTTTACACTGCTACGCTAACCAAAACAAATGCAACATGCAACTAACTTGCATCCGCTAATTTGGCCATTAGTCTTTGCTGCCATATGGGTGTCATAACCATATCTTGTTGCATCGCTTCATTTTTGGCTGAAATATTATCACCAAATGTCAATAAATTCTTCTACTACATCTACGAACCGTGGATCAGAAATAGGTCACGTTCTGGATACTGGCTTCCATTTATTAAATTATAGATACATCGCAACTGAGCAGAGAGCCAGAATTGGACGGGTTTGAAATCGTTGTCATGTGATTTCAATAAATCGTGATGAAATTTCAAACCCGTCTAATTCTGGTTCTCGGTTCATTTGCGCGGTATATATGATTTAAGTGACGGACGCCGACATCCAGAACATGACCTATTTCTGATCTACGGCTCGTAGATGTAGTAGAAGAATTTATTGACATTTGGTGATAATATTTCAGCCAAAAATGAAGCGATGCAACAAGATATGGTTATGACACCCATATGGCAGCAAAGACTAATGATTGCCAAATTAGCGGATGCAAGTTAGTTGCATGTTGCATTTGTTTTAGTTAGCATAGCAGTGTAAACATGCGGGGACCCCCCAGATCTGTGCTGGCCATTGATTGTTATCTTGTCCATATATTACCATTTGCGAGAAATATGATGTTTTTTAGAACCTTTTCAGAAGTCACAGAATATGATTATATTTTATCAGCAGTGTTTCTGTTGTACTAAAATACAAAAATAACTAGAGAAAAAATATTTACAAGATATTTTTTGGGGTCTGCACTGCCCTACTGACCCCAAGTATCTGTGTTTTCATCCTTCTCCTCAGTCCAGTTCCAAGTCTCCTAAGACATATAAATTCTTTGGGAAGGGAAATGGACATAAAGTAAACAATCAATATGTTATCCTTTCTTCATAATAATTTATCAAATTAGACTTTTTAATGACAACGACAACATCTGATCATATTACAGTCTTGCTTTTTGGTTTCATTTCATTTCTTACCTGTCGTTTCATGTCCATTTCGCAGAGTTTTATTTCATTCGTTTCGACTATTGTCGTTTAATAGCGGTCCGTTGCGTTTTGTTTGTGTGCTTTGTCTCGTTTCTGTTTCAATGTTTTGTAGCGATTTTTCATAATCTTACCATAAAATATGTGTTTTTAGTGATGCCAAACGAAAAAATTGCACGTTATAAAACCAATTGCAACATACCTTATAGCCAGATTAACTTTGTTTCGGCTTGAAAGTTCTGTCCTTATCTGGAAATCTGGACCTGAATCATACCACGAACGATAACTCTTCTGATACTTGCACTAATTAGATAAAGCTGCAACTGCTGTTTCGGCTCAAGGTGGGTGCAACAGTTTCTCGTTTCCTGCCAAAACAGTCATTGAAATGTCAAATAACCTATGATAATGATACATTATACTTTATATTTCTTTTATTTTTACCTATTTTTTTCTAGACTTAGCGTCTTCTAAGCTTGTGTTACTGAGAATCACAAGTTTAGTTTGACAGCCTAGGGGAGGTAACCAACCGATTTTGTCTGTTGTCCTATGCGGGCCGGGTGAGGTCTAACTCGTTGGAACGTGAAAGGATTAGGACCAGGGAATAATAATAATAAAAATAATAATATTGTTAGTAGTAGTGGTAACAGTAGTAATAGTAGTAGTATACTTTAGCCTTCTAACATATAATGCACTCAGAATATCTATGAATTAATATTTTGTTAAATGTTGCACATATTTTCAAGAATCTAGCTGTTCTATTCACGGTGCGTATCGTGAAAAGGGGTATTTGTTGCTCTGGTCAAAACCCCAATCTAGATTATAAGAAGGGGTGATATCAAGGTCTTTGGCGGACTGAACCTGTTCCAATGTTTGTGCGAAGGGTGCCGGGTCAACTCGGCACATAGCAAACTCGGCACATAACCAAATCGGCCCATACCATCTCGGCACATAGCAAACTCGGCACATAAATATAGTTATATATCTGTACATTTATGCGTCTATTTATAAACTTAGTTTACACTTTTTATAGATAATTATAAAAAAGAAAAGTTAGGAAAGATAAATTTATTTCTTTATTCTTTTTTTCTTCAAATTATATCTTTAACCATTCAGTAGGCCACGAAAAGGGCATAATTGTTACTCTAATAGATTACTTAGGTATACAGAGGTATATACCAGTTTTTCTTATTTCTATTCTAAAACATATATGTTTTTCAGCAGAGATAAAAATATCAGAGTTTTTCATCTGAAAATTTCCTTTTAATTTTTTATGGCCCATTTTTACGCCTGTATAATTTTGACCCCCTTAAAACCCACTTTTATTTAGAGAAACTTGGGTTTACAGGGTTAAACGTTATTTTCTTATTTCTGCTAAAAAAATAGATTGTGGGTACTCGTTAGAACCGCCTCGTCGAGGCTAAATGTTCTCAAATTAAAGTGCTAATCGATATGAATTGGATTGAGTATGCTTAGAAATTCTATTTGTCTGCTTTTTTTTATCTTTTAGTAAAAATTATTAAAAAAAAAAATCTTTGTTTTGCTAATTGTTTAATTAAACAATAAACTCTAGATGAACAAAGCGAATTCAGGATGTCGGAATTGATTTCGAAACTGTAAATGTGAATATGGTGAAACGAGCCTTTCCTGGAATCGCCAAACTTCTATCAGCCGTCCTTTTGACTTAATAAAGATCTACAATAGGTATAACCTAGTGATAAATGGGAATATACTTTTCTTTTTTCTTATTTCTGCTCTAAGAAGCCTGAAAGGTAGACCAGTGTTCCCCATTACCATTTATTACATATGCGAACAGCGAAGGTTCAGGTGACCCTGTGCATACACGCAGTCTCGCCAAAACCTTCGCTGTTTGCTCACCTAAGCTGTAGGTCATGAGAACATTCAACCAAAGAACCAAAGTTCTTGACCTGCTAAGGTGCTGAGCATGCACACTGAAAGTTTGACCGTACGGGCTGTCCGAATGATCCTTTTTATTCCGTCGTGACTCGTACTATATATTTTTTTTCATATTTCAACTCTGTAAGATAGTCTGAGGGAACTGTGTACACCAGTTTAGTATTTTAGCATCGTCGTGAGAACCCCCTGCCCCCCCCCCCCCGCCCCCGCCCCCGCGGCCACCTGCAAACTGCATGTGCGAACATTAAAGGTGCAGATCAACCGCGCAGTCTGATCAACGCTTTTGTTGTTCGCTACTTGGAAAGTATGATTACTTAGGTTGCTGTATGCCAAACCTCGTGGGTTTTGAGACTGAGCAGGTCAGTTTTTGTCTAACCTGATCGATCGGAACCCCCGAAGACAGGTTTTCAAGCGACGAAGCCCAAATAGTAAAACGGAGTATATTTTATTTCTGCTCAAAATCATAGATTGTAGTTGCTCGGTAGAATCGCTTCTAAGCATGACATTTACATTATAAATATTTGCCACCTTCAAGTTAAAATGAT
Source organism: Anodontia alba (assembly GCA_964016985.1). Classification (NCBI taxonomy): domain Eukaryota; kingdom Metazoa; phylum Mollusca; class Bivalvia; order Lucinida; family Lucinidae; genus Anodontia; species Anodontia alba. Next base: position 15,919,724 of record OZ024837.1, read on the forward strand.
TAAAGTTCAAAGGCAACCTTTAATTGGTTGTTTGTGGATTAAAGTATTCAACATAACAATAGATCATTGGACTAATCAGTTAATTATGGGCCGAGTTAAGTTAAGTTTAAGTTATTTTTCCAGTCGGCTTTCTATTGGGCTAAATTATCCGACAGGTATTGTAAAATTCTGCAATCCTGTTAAGAAGTGATACAGTTAAGTTATTTGGCTAATTCCGGCCGGTAAGGTTATGCTTCATAACGATTTTCAAACAACTAGCTGTGCATGAAACTTGATTTTTTTATTATCATTTTGGCTGATACAGAGTACTATCCTTCCTTGAACTACCGCACTTAAGAATTTGCCATTCGCTTTTCGTTATCTGCCCTTGCGATAACTGAAGTACACCACTGATTTGGCTAGTTCCCCGAATAGTTTTGCTAGTCCCGAATAATAACTGAAGAATCTGTAAACTTGAAATCCTTCGGATAATGCAACAGCCTCTAAATATTACTTTATTAACTTGTCTTAAGTGTGACAGAGAAAAATAATTCAGTATAACGACATTCGTCACAAAAGGGCAGGTTCACAGAGACCTAAAAATGGCCTTTCAAGCCAAAGTCGCATAATTCAGTGCTACGTTTTATCAAACATATTTTTATTACAAACTTTCAAAGTATTCCCGCTTTACTGAAACACATTTTTGTAACCTTTTTACCCAGTCGCGAAAAGCAGATAAACAGTCTTCTTTTGGTATCTGTTGGAGACACTGATAAATAGCGCTGCCAAGAGAACTTCTAGACGTATACTTATTTCCAGAAAGCATTTTCTTAAGCTTTGGAAATAAAAAGAATTCACAGGGACTCAGGTCAGGTGAATAAGGTGGATGGTTTAAAACTTTCACCTTTTCAGAAGCCAAAAAAGGCTTAACAACCTCACATTTATGAGAGGAGGCGTTGTCATGTAAAAGGTGGACTCCTGACCAGCCTTTGCTTGGTTGTTTCTTATTGTAAAACTCTTTCACTTTCTTCAGTACAGAATTCTTGTAGAATCGGCCAGTGACTGTATGACCAGATGGACAAGGTACTTGAACGACTGGCCCACTTGAATTAAAGAAAATTGCGTAAAACATCTTTTTCGAACTTATGGTTCTCTTGGCAATACATGGGCGTTTTTTATCTTTTCGCTTCCATTGCTTATTATCAGCCCTTCTTTGTGGCTCAAACACGTGCTACCACGTTTCATGACCTGTTATTAAGTTAGAAATAACCCGACTATTACAGCCTTTGTATGTTTTCAAAAGTTCCCGGGCACATTTAAGGCGTTGTGTATTTTACTCCTCAGTGAGCAAATGAGGTACCCACCTAGCGCAAATCTTTCTCAGGTCCAAACGCTTTTTCAGAATTGTTTGCACACTGCCTTCTGATATGCCAGTACAACTAGCTATATCTTTGACAGACAATCGCGCATCCTGTTCGACCACAATCTTTACAGCAGCGATGTTAGCCTTGGTAACAGAGGTTTTAGGCCTTCCAGGACCGGTATCATCTTCAACAGAAAATTTCCCAGCTTTAAAAGCTTTAACCCACCTAAAAACTGTGCGCATTGAAATGGTCTGAGGTCCATATATACCACACAACTCATTAAACATATGCTTTGAATCTATATTAAGCCTAATGCGGCATTTAATATAGCTACGAATTTCAGTCTTCTGGTCCATGTTCCAATGTAACAAGTAAATTGGTCAGTCGAAGTTGGCTACCGTAGCTGCTGTTGATAGATAAGTTGCTCAATATGGCTGAATACAAATGTATATGCTGTCGTTAGCTATTCAACACACCATTCAAGTGCAGTGAAGCATTTTAAAATCGAGATAAAACTAAGTAAGCCTATTAGTGACAGAACATTTTGCACGACCCTCGTAAGCAATGACACGAGAAAACTTGCCTTTGAGGTTTTCAACCAAGGAAGACTCAAACCGACATACTCAGCTATAGACTGGCTAATTCAGCTACAGCGATTTAATGGCTAGATAGGTAGTATACTGTTTAGAAAGCGAACAACAACGGCGCTGATCAGAATGTGTCTTTGTTGTTCGCATATGACATAAAGCAGGTTAGTTCACGACGGCTCATATTTTCGCTTTATTCGTCTGTCACGTGTGTCAGATTCTTTTACGTTCTCTGCATCGATATGTACACACGTGTAGACACAGTGTATAGACACCTTACCCGGAACTAACAAAATCGGATGAACAAATTTGCGATCGACAAGCGCTTTGTTTAAAATCCTTGCAGGGAGCATTTAAGCAGATGTTGAGAAGTATGTTCCACCCAATAGTTATCAAAAAAAAAAAAAACAAAACAAAAAAAAAAAAAAAACGTTTATGCGAATGTTATTTACACATTTACAAAATTTATGTTATACGTAGGGTTGCAAGAGGAAATCGGATCGTATCGATCAATAAGTTAATATTTACATATTTATTTTCTGATGTATGAAGAAGAATAAATGAACGACAGAGCCATATCAATTTTTCGTTTTTAATTTTGACCATTGTCGTGTCTTTGATGACGACTCTTTCACATTCGAAACTAAGTAAAACCCACCCGGAACAAGCCAAATAACTGTATACGTAGGATATACAGGAACTAAGGTTTTAATAAGCTATCCAGGAGATTCCCTAAAAGTTATACGTGCACGTATATGTATTGTTATACACCATATCATTTTAATATATATAAAGATCATGATCGGTGGGATTTTATATAATCGACTATAAATTAAAAAAAAACACACACACACACAAAAAAAACAACCTTTGTTTTTAATGTCCCGTGATAAGTCGCCATCTTTGTCACAGGCTGCAAGCGGAGATTAGATTGCGCTCGTAATTTCTACCAAAATTAAAATCTTCTAAAACTACAGGGAATAGACAGAAGGTCAGATAGTCATACCTGTCTTCTAGATATGCCCTAATACACTGCTGGGAAAAGAGTATTATTTTTTGAACATATGTGCTGTGTTCAGCTGCTTAATTTTCAATACCATGTAGCACATATTGTTAACCCTCGTCCTGCTGAATAAATTAAGAGGCCACGCCCACTTCTAATTTTCAGCAAATCAGATTACTTGATCTGGATTGTTGCTATAAATTCACACACTGAATGGCAAACTGTGCAGATCCAGATCAGTTGGCTTCTTCAGAAGCCAACTGATCTGGATCTACACTGTTTGCAAAACAGGGTATATCCGGGTTCAGCAGGATTAAGGGTTAATAATAATAGTAAATAATAGCCTATTATAGCCTATTAAGGGTTAATAATAATAGCCTATTAAGGGTTAATAATAATAGTAATAATATCAAGAAACGGAGCTTCATTCAGAAACTGACCAGAAAGCCTATCCTGATTGAGAAACAAGTGGTCCAATGGGCAACGATCGCTCATCCGAGTCAAAGAAGTCTTATATGGTCAGCTGTTTCTTTTGATCTAAGACTGAAAGGTTGCAAATATGGGCTTTTTCACACTAAAGGGCAAATAACTCCAACATAAGTTGCTCAATATGGCTGAATTTGTAACTATAAGCCGAGTGTATTAGTCGTCAGCCGTCCATACTGGATACTGAAACCTTTGATGTTACCGCAGGCCATCGATGATGTATACTTTTAATGTAATATAGCTCCTGTCGCCCGATTAAATGATGGTCATCGATCAATCTGCAGCAAATAATATTAATAACGGAGTGGCTGCTGACAGACGTCTGTCAATAGCCAATTCACATGAAATTTGCTGTTGTCAGACGTCTGTCACCAGCCAATTCACGCTAAATTTGCTGGTGACAGACGTTTGTCACCAGCCATTTCTCGTAAATTTTGCTGGTGACAGATGATACGAAATATTATAGAAGTATGCAGGTTTCTTTGCTCTCTCTCTCTCTCTTTCTCTCTCTCTCTGTCTAAGAATGTAGCTAGGGCAATTTTCCTTTCTCCAAAAGTGATTGCATGCATATGTCACATGTCTGTTGTAGAAAACTTGTTTAGGCTAACATTATTGCTAAGTGAAAATCTTAGAGCTCTCGTTACCCATTACGTCAAATAGGAAAACAATTTTATCGTCCTTTCAGATAAATCCCAGTGCCGAGATTCGTAGGATAGGAAGGCATACATATAAGACTGATATTTTCCTAGGTCTTTGTTAACCAACTCAAACTTCTACCCGTGTAGACTGTAATTTTATTGTGCAGGTTTTCCAGGATTCATGTCATTGGATTTCTAAAACGTAATGGAATCGAATTCTTGATTTAAAAGTGGAGTAAAAGATGAAACACGGATATTAATGGTTGGACTTGTAAAAGTGACGACACCCTTTTTGGCGAGATCCCTGTACCTACATAGAGAACATTTTCGGCTTCAAGCTTTCAGATACAATTAATTGTAAAGAAAGCCAGAAGACTCTGACCAGTTGCTTTAGTAAATCTTATACTAATCCTTTACTTCATAAGTTCAAAGAGCAAGGAGTGCTTGTCTGTATAGTGCTTGAATTCGCGTTCAAAAAAAAAAAAAAAAAAAAAAAAAAAAAAAAAAAAAAAAAAAAAACGTTTGTTAACCCATTCTAGACTGAATGAACTCTGCCACACTATATATTAGAAGATTCTAATTTCGATTATAGATATGTCAGGCTAAGTGATTTAGATTTTCAGAGAGAAAAAATGGTTGAACTATTCGCGAATAGTGGAGGCTCTGATCAGACGCCGCGTAGATTCACAAAAATGAATATTACTGTAATTATATTGATGAAATATTAATTTTGTCGTGTCAATCAATATATGAATATGTTTAGTACAGTCTATTTCCATTGCGTTCTAACAAAACTGTCTCTGGCTATAGAATTTGTGTTTGCTTGTTTGTTTTTAAATGTAACGGCCTGACAACTGCCCTTCTTGACAGCGTAGAAAAGAAAGACTGTTGTCGACCCGGCAGTATCGAACCAGCTACCTCCTGATCACACCGGCCTCGGTTGCTCAGTTGGATGCGCGTCCGACTGATGATCAGGAGGTCGCGGGTTCGACCCCCGCCGTATCGGCAACATTATTTCGTGGAGATTGATCATGAAATATTTTCTACGGCCATTCTCTCCCTACCGCTGATTCAAGAAGGGCAGTTGTCAGTTTCTGGCGAAAGAATGTGAACAATACTGCTTAACCGCTAAGAGGACTAAGCGTGCCCAGTCAAAGTGTTGTTAGGCAAACTGACCGTGCTCGACATGACCATATTTGGTTGACTGGGCCGTAAAACCTCAACACAAACAAACCTCTAAATGACCAGTCAGACGCACATCCGACTGAGCTACCGAGGCCGGCCTCTCGAATAAACATGCATTAATATGCATGTTCGATAACATGCGGTCTAGGGCATTGAAAATACTTGGTCACAGAATTCAGGAAATCTCATTCAATCTTTTACTCGCTTTCCACATCTAGAATTGGTAATTATACAAACATATTTTTTTTTCTCTCTCAAACGTCGAACCTTACCATTATTAATCAAAGATATGTGGCCTCAAAATCGTATCATCTGCCACCAGCAAAATTTACGAGAATTTGCAAATTTAACGTAAATTGGCTGGTGGCAGACGTCTGTCAGCAGCAAATCCAACCTGAACTGGCTAGTGACAGACGTCTGTCACCAGCAAATTTTACGTGAATTGGCTGTTGACAGACGTCTGTCACCAGCGTTTTCCTATTAATGATACTTATAAAATAATGTCGGCCGACCGTCGTTTTTGATGTAATGTAGGCGTTAAGAGCCTCCTGAGGTGAGCTATAAATGGGTGAGAAATATGGCAAGCCGTTTTACTATTTATTCTATAAATCAGATATCTGATTTAATATTTTATGCTATATAAGTGAGCTTATATGCTACAAAGGATATCTTAATTGACATATAAGATATTTTATATGCTATATAAGATATCTGATTTGCTATATAAGATATATAGGATACATAGGATATTAGATATCTTATTTACTAAAAAGGTATCTCATTCAGTTTAAATAAGATATCTGAATTAGTATATCCAATATCTTATTTTGTATATCAGATATTTATATTAATATATAAATATCTTATTTAACAAATAAGATATCTTATATGGTAAATAAGGTTTCTTATTGTGGAATCAAATGTTATCTAATATGATATATCAGATATCTTATATAAAATATAGGATATCTAATATAGGATATAAAATATCTGATATAATAATTCAGATATCTTATATCCTATATTAGATATATCATTTATATTTTGCATAATAAATAGGAAAACGGCTTGCCAGCAAGTCATTTTACTATTATTCTATAAATCAGATATCTGACTTCACACATTAGATATCTTATAAAATATATAAGATATCTGATATATAAGATATCTATGGAAAGCCGTTTTACTATTTTTTCTCTAAATCAGATATCTGATTCAATATATCAGATATCTTATAAAGTATATCAGATATCATATAATATATAAGATATCTGATATATTATATCAGATTTCTTCTATAAATAAGATATCTTAAATGCCAATTAGAATATCTTATATGCTATATAAGATATCTTAATTGACATTATCTTATATGCTATATAAGATATCTTATATAGGAGATAAGATATCTCATTTATTCAATTAAATACGATATCTGATTTAGTATATCAGATATCTTATTTAGTATATCAGATATCTATATTAATTTATAAGATATCTTATTTATCAATATCTTATATAATATTTAAGATATCTATTTTTCATAATAAACAGTAAAACAGCTTGCCATAGATATGGTAAGTAAGATATCTCATATGTGGAATTAAATAAGATATCTAATATTATGTATCAGATATCTTATATAACATATATACTAATCCAGATATATCCTGTATTAGATATCTTATATCCTATATAAGATATCTAATATAATGCACAATAAATATTAAAATAGCTTACAGCAAGCTGTTCTACTATTTATTTTATAAATCAGATATCTAATTTAATATATCAGATATCTGATATAATATATAAGATATCTGAATTAGTATATAATATATCTTATATAAATAAGATATCTTATATGTCAATTAAGGTATCTTATATGCTTTGTAAGATATCTTGTATGCTATATAAGATATCTGATATGCTATATAAGATATCTTATATAGGATATGATATCTTATTTACAAAAGTAAATATATCATTTATTTAATCAAATAAAATATCTCATTTAGTATATCGGATATCTTATATAGTATATCAGGTATCTATATTAATATATAAGATATCTTATTTAACAAATAAGATATCTTATATGGTAAATTAGATGTCTTATATGTGGAATTAATTAAGATATCCATATATTATATCAGATATCTTATATAGGATATAAGATACCTAATATAGGATATAAGATATCTGAATCAATTTATCAGATATCTTATATCCTGTATTTGAAAGCTTATATCCTATATAAGATATCTGATATAATATATAAGATATCTATTTTTCATAATAAATAGTAAAACAGCTTGCGATAGATAGCTTATATAGATAAGATATTTTATATGTCAATTAAAATATCTTGTATGCTATATAAGATATCTTAATTGACATATAAGATATCTTAAATGCTATATAAGATACCTGATATCCTACCGCTTTAATATTTGAGCCTCGTCATGAATGTGCGCGAACAACATGGGTGCCATAAGATATCTCATTTAGTATACCAGACATCTCGTCTATTATATCAGATATCTATATTAATATATGATATCTTATTTGAAAATAAGATATAAGGTAAATAAGATAGCTTATATGTTGAAAATAAGATATTTAATATGATATATCAGATATCTTATATAGGATAGAAGGTATCTAATCATTGATATAAGATATCTGCTATACTAATTCAGATATCTTTTATCTTATATTAGATATCATGTATCCTGTACAAAATATCTGATATATAAGATATCTATTTTGCATAATAAATAGTAAAACGGATTGCTATAGAGAAAAGTTAGAGGCACTGCTTTCCCATGGGGAAGTTTTTCTAAGTTCACGGGCAAATTATTCTGAAACTAGATATGTGCTTGTAAAACACTATGCTCCCAACTATATTCGTGTCCATACAAAATGCCGAAGTTGGAAAAGGGCATAACTCTGACAAAATTAATCAGATTTTATCAAAAGTAATCAGGTGATCTACTGATCATCCCAATATCTGACAATATTTCGGCTTCCGTAGGCCTGTGGCATATCATTCAACAGTATATGCAACATCCCCAATTTCCAGTCAACACCCATAAAACTAGGTCACTGTGATTGTACCAAAGTAAGCTTTCGTGATCGGCATCATATTTCGGCTTCCGTAGGCTTGAGTCTATATGATCTTTTAAAACTGTGAAGTTGCGTTTTCGAGAAAAAAATAACAAGGCCCGAGTAACAAGGATAATTTAAAATATTTAAATTCAACATAAAAACGGTTAAATTTTATGTGACAGCCCGTTCTTTGATCTTCTTTGGTTTAGTTTCTTGTCGCTGAAATGTTTCTTGTTAGAATTATAACATTTATATATTATAAGCAATGTTGTAGCGAATATGAAGTTATTGTTTCACGGTGAGGAGCAGGTTCAATAAAAAAGAGGCCTTATACAGGGAAATACTAGCTGTAATTGCAAATATTCGGATACCTTAACTCCTTATCATAGGCCTACTTTATCTAAATTTGAAGAATCCCATTTACCTACTTGGTCATGTGTCTTAGTTGGAGACGAAATGGAAAACAGTGTAGACCCTGAATAAACTGCCCAGGAATAGTTTGATTTTGTTCTACATTATTTGATTTCTGGTCTGTCAGCCATTCAGAAAAAACAAAACACATGGCATCTCGAGCATGGCATATATGAGCAACAAAGTTTTTTTTTCTCACCAGTAGGGACAGTTTATTGGCGACAGCGTGTCCTGATCAGACTGCGGGAGATGCATCGGGAGGCTGATTTGGGTCTTCTCCTCAAAAAGTCCAACACATCGCTTTCTTTTTGACACGGTTCCAATGAATGTATGGCACGGCTCGAGACAAGCTGTTATTCTGAAGATAAGAAAATTGATAATTTCTTATTTCTTCATGAAAACATATGTGCAGGAATATCATCAGAACTGCCAAAGCATGTATTTATCTGGAACAAGTACATCCTTTCTTGATAATGTGGTTTCCGATTTCATTCCATATGTTGCAGATAAGACGGATAGAAAAAAAAATCAAAAAAAAAAAAAAAAAAAAAGAAAAAGAAAAGAAAAAAATTTCGAGCAAAAAACATTGTTGTGGATACTCATTAGAAGCGCATCAACAAGGCGTTTCTAATGAGTTACCAACAACGTGTTTTCGTCGAGAAATAAGAAAAAAATATCAATACTTTTGGGTAGAAAAAAGCTCCTTAGCTGGAGCAACGCAATACTTGATCCGTTCCGTGCAATAATGAAGTTCGCTTTGGGAATAAAAACAAACCAGTTATACATCCCCTATGCTAAGCTTTGCTTTGCATTGTCAGAACAGGGCTACATGGTATAGGACATTTTATTCAAGGAACAGAAGAGTACAGGCGGGTTACTCACAGGAGTTCACCATAATTTGGACCGCAAAGTGAGATTAAAAGAATATATCCATCATGAGTGTCCATGCAGGATAGGGAAATCTCACCCGAGGGGTAGGAATTTCAACCAGGGACGAGCCATGGTTGAAATCCTATCCCGAGGGCTCGCGTAGTGGAGAGGGGGGGAGGGGGGGGGGGGGGAGGGTAACTTGATGGTAATTGTGGTACGGGTGTGCGAGCCAATATTTCAAAAACCTACCTACCACATTCATATACCTAGCCTTTGAAAAAACAGACCCATTCATATACTTGATCATCCGAAATGTTGACCTATTCATATACTACCCTTTGATTTTTTGTACCCATTTATTGCTGGTAGTTAGACAAATATCGCAGACAATTCATTGAATACCAAGAGAACAAGCGACCTCGAAAAATCTCTGAGCAAAAAATATGTGCATATACCAGGATGTCAGAAAAGTGGGGCCTTTCACATAGGAATCCAGAAAAATCGGGTCATTCATAAACTTTTGTCAAAAAAAAGGGGCCAATTATATACCTGGCAGCGCATCCGTACTATGCCATATATAAGAAGTTACCCACCCCTCTTTCCCCCGAGCTCGAGAGTGACATTTTCTATCCTGCATGAGCACTCATGATGGATTCTTTTTCTCTCGCCTTTAAGTTGATTATTCCTAGGAACAGCGTGGTCATGTGAGATAGACGTTTCTCATATGGGCAAAAAGCCTATCTCATTTTGGCAAAGGTGGGAGAAAAATGTACCTTCTGACATGTGCGCCTAGCCAAGACTCGGATCAGCTTGCGCATCCGCGCAGTCGGATCATTCTTCGCTGGACGTTCTTCGGACAGCCAGTGATCAAAGTTTTCTTCAGGCGAACCGCTTATCAGAATGCACAGAGCGCAGGACGATCTGAGTGTACGCTGGGCTCATGTTGCAGCTCACGATAATAGATCAGTTCGGTTATATCACCGTCAGTCAGACATTCGAAGAATGAGCAGATATAGCGGAACTATTAAATGGCGATGCTCAGAGTAGCGATATCACGCCTGTATATTACATGTAATACAGTGGCTAGTCAGAACGGAATAAATTTTACGCACACCCAGGAAAAATCTTGAAAACTATACCTAGAATCGCTTCCAAAATAGGGGCTACTTTTGAAGAAAAGAATTTGCTCCCTCTGGGAGCAAATTCTTTTCTTTAAGAACAGCCCCAAAATTAAAGAAGCAAAATATTTTATGCTAATGCTACTGTATTATAAATATTTTTCTTATGCATGTTACGCACATGCGTACTGTGCGTAATGAGCGCTACGCATGTATAGGAAAACCAAATGAGCCGGGACACAGCATTTCATACGGTACAGCATTACATGTGCGCCCGGCAACAACTCAGATCAGCCTGCGCTGTGCAGACTGACCAGTCTTCGTTGTCTGCTGGAAAATCCTTTGGATCCTTGGCTACACACAGTGGTCTGTGAAGCCGCTGATCCGATTGCGCGAATGCGCAGGCTGATCGGAGTATTCGTTGGGCGCACATGTAGAAATGCTGTTGCCCGGCTTAAATGATAAAGCAACACTGGGTGGCTGTGGCGGGGTAAGGACCTGCTGTGCATGTGGCAGGTGGGGAAGTATATTATATTATCTCTGTCCCTCTCTCTTTTCCCAATTCTTCTCTTTTTCGTTCCTGTCCTCTACTACCGTCTATCTTTTTTTTTTCTTCCATTCTGTGGGAGACGACGCAAGAGTTGAAGTATCAATAAACCACGACACAATGCAAGAATAGGATTCTATTGCCTTGTACGAACAACAAAGGCTTAATCAGCCGGAGCATTCTGATAAGGGTCTTCTGTTTGTCGATAGGTTTTACTGTATCCGTTAATTTCGTTACCAGGTAACGAAGGACCAGACCAGGCTGTAGCTTAGGACTGTAGTTGACTAAGGACCCTTTTCCCATGTTACAATCAAATCTCTTTTAACCTTAAAGCATCTGTCACAAATTATATATATATATATAATATATATATGTATACACTACTTTCTATCTTTATATACTTTATATATACGCGCGCGCGTACATGTGTGTGTGTGTTCCTCTGAAAAATGTCTTTTTTTCACCACATACATTTTTACACGTTTATTTTTAAATAGTCTTCTTATCAGCCAAGACACTCGATTTAAAACAAGGAAATAACCCTAAATGTTTAGGCTGAAACGTGAAAACTGATAAAACGACAACGCTGTGAATAGAAAGACACAAAATGGACTGTACATCCTCACAATCTGGTCAGCGTCTTTACTGGTAATAAAATCCAGCGAGTGTGTGCGAACTCGGACCCATCAATACCCGGACTTGTTACTGTCCGTTTCCGTTAATTATCATGTCGCGGGTGCTGGTGATGCTTACGTCACTTTGGAATCTGTATTTTGCAAAACTCCACCCAAATTAGCCGCACATTTCAGACGAAACCCGGTAACCGGTAAAATTATAGCCACGACATCATCATATCGATAAAATAGGTATTTAGTACTATACGAGGGATGTTCGAAATGAATTGCTTATTGTCCTCTAGCTCGATATCCACGTGGGGCATGATAAAAACCATTACATACCTGTATAGGGTTATTCAATATCTACACAATAGTGTATAAATGTACATGTTAGACTAAGTGTAAGACATAAAATTTGACATTTGAATACTCGCAGTCATTGACCACTGCAGTAAAAAATGGTTGGAAGAAGCGTCGACAAAAAAGATGAAATACGGGCTTACATCAAAGCTCGCTCAAAACTTGGTTGTTCTTTGAAGAAGCTGATGACTGAAATTTCTACTGCTTTTGGACCTTCTTGTGTGTCTTATGATACAGTTCGGCGGTGGAAAAAGAAATTTGCGTCTGGTGTAGAGTCCATCAAAAATGCACCGAAATCAGGTAGGCCAAAATCTGCATCTCGTAAAGAAATCGTTTCCAAAATAAAGGAAATCATTGAAGGAGATGCCGGATTTACAGTTCGTGATATTGCACGAAAGGTAGGCATATCACTATCAACGGTCCACCTTATTTTGAAGAAGCATTTGAAAGTCAGAAAGATTTCTGCTAGATGGGTGTCACATCTGTTGACTGACGAGCAAAAGAGGCAACGGGTTAAAGTGGCCAAAAAGCTGCTTCAAATGTTTCCAAAATATGACAAAAAGCAGTTTGCCAATGTCGTCACAGGTGATGAAACCTGGGTCCATTATTTTGAGCCCGTCAGAAAGGTTAGCAATTAGATCTGGGCCACTAAACACAGCAAACGCCCAATAATTGCCAAACGTTCTTTGAGTACAAAGGTTTTGTATGCAATCTTCTTCTCTGGTGAAGGAGTCGCAATAAAAGTGCCAGTGAAAAAGGGCAAAAGCATCACCGGAAAGTACTACAAAGACGTAGTACTGAAGAAACTGAAAAAGTATTATCAGAAACGACGCCCTGCCACTGGTTTTAAACATGTCCGTCTTCTACATGACAATGCCCCAGCTCATACCGCCGCAACAGTTACGGCGTTTTTGAAGAAAGAAAAAGTAACTGTTTTGCCTCACCCCCCATATTCCCCAGACCTTGCCCCATGTGATTTCTTTTTGTTTCCGAAATTGAAAGCATACCTTGCTGGGCGGAAATACCAGTCCCGACAGGCACTTGGATCTGCCATTCATCAGTACCTTATTACTGTGCCCAAATCAGCGTACCGTGACGCCTTCAAGAAGTGGATACATCGGCTGAACTTTGCATTTCTAGCCACGGGGAGTACTTCAAGGGCATGAAATGAGTACTTTTGGGCTAACTTAAAATTTGAAGTCTCGATATAGAAATAAGCGATTCATTTCGAACATCCTTCGTAGTTACCAGTCCGGGTATTGATGGGTCCGAGGTGCGAACGATGGATTTCTTAATCAGACAACGTGAGCACACGAACACATACCAGCTACTATTACTATTTATCTTTTTAACGACCCAGTTATCCTTTTTTAACGAACCTGTTATCCTTCCGCTTCATATTTTTGTTAATATACATGTATTGAGGTGAATTCTAGATAAGTGTTAATTTAGAGTAAATAAGGAGATAAACCTATTGACAACTGGGCGAGAATGACTCAACACACATATATGCGAAAACAGAGGAGGATCAAACTATCTACACTTTTGCACAAACTGGTCAGGCCATTGTTCAATACTGAAAGAAGGTCGAGGTAGGACCTGATCAGACTGCATGGTCCAGTCTGCGCCAAGGCTGTTCTCATATGCTTCGAAAGAGACACTGATCCACTGTTGGCTCTGGTTATGTCTGTATCGTCTACTCAAGCCACTTCATATTTATAGAGGCTCATTATTGCAGTGTGTTTCTCGAAAAATGTTTCCAAACCAACTAAACATTTTCCAAACCCCGCAAATGCTCAAATGATGTTGTGTAACAGACTGATACGAGTCTTTAGTTATTACTAGCTCTTTCGGTGCCAAATTTCAGATGACATTTGTCGTCTGCTTTTTTATTTTAACAAACTATCGCTTGGAAAGACGGTTATATATATATATATATATATATATATATATATATATATATATATATATATATATATATATATATATATATATATATATATATATATATATATATAGTTGAAAGACTGAATGTCAAAATATATAAAGTTGAAAGACTGAATGTCAAACAGCGTAGATACAGATGAAACGGCTCAATGGGCCGTCTCATCTGGATCTATGCTGTTTGCAAAAGCCTATTATTATCGCCTGTGGCAGTGAAAGAGTTAAGGGAAATAACCGGAAAAGATGACAGTTGCCACTTTTGATGTGATCGAGCCACCAGCATCCTGGCCATCAGGAATCATTCAAAATCTCAAAGGCTGTGTAATTGACCGGCGCGCGAATCGCGCCGGTCTCTTAATATAGCTTTTGGATTTTTACCTATGAGCACAGAGCGCAGTTTGGTAAGTTTGAATATGACCTGCAGTCCATCTTTGGTAAGTTTGACTATGACCTGTGGTCCATGCTTAAAATTAAAAAGTTCAAACATATTCATATCTGACGCATGCTAAAATAAGCTTCTGGATAAGATCTGGTAACTTATTTAAGTTTTCGCATGTTTTTTTTTTTTTTGAATAATAATGTACAAACTAAATCTCGTAGAGATCCCAATATGACTAGGATTCGCATATTGCTTGATCAAGAAAATTCATAAAGCTTAATAAAAGCAAACATTAAAGAATCACATTGTTGTTCTTTTTTATCTATTACATTGAAAATTCATTATACTTTAGTATACCCGTGTCCCATATTTCTAAGTAAACATGAACAAAATTTGCACCGGTACTTAAATATTTTGTCTTGTTAGTATATATGACGTATTCTGTAAGCCTACCAAATATCATAAAAAATTCTTAAGGCCATTCAAGCTTTAACCCAAACACGAAATTTGTCACTAAGGGGAGATAACTCATAAACAGGGAGAACTGGCATTCTTGTACGAGACACAGGGTCTTAACATACATGTATTGTGATCCTACAAAGTTTTCCTAAAGAGAATTAAATTACAGCCAAGACTAGAAAAAGATGATTCCCCTCAGCACATGTATTTGCTAACCCATAAAGCGCCAAGGAAAATTGTAGATGACAACATTTTTTCTTTTGTTTTATGCCCCCGCAGTGGAGGAGTGCATATAGTATTACCCTCCGTCATTTTATTGCTAGAGTTACATATTCTTCATTTACTTAGAAACTGCAATATTCACATTGCATTGTAGAGTTCATGTCTCTGCAACTTCTAGTTAGTTTTCATGATTGTGGTTTGAAACTTGCAATACGGAAAGGGTATAGGTTTAGCATATTCATGAAGGCCAGAGACCTCTGATCAAACTGCTATTGCAAGAATAACATGCCCTTGATTTATTTAATAATTTTGCCTTATAACCATGCCATAGCAAATTCCATGTGTCTGTAACTTCTACAGATTTCAAGGTCATGTTCGGAAAGTTGCACCATGGCAAGAATACAGGTTGAGCTTGTGCATGAAGCCTTCATAACCATGTCATAGATTTCATATGCCTGCAACTCCTCTTACATATTTCTGGGCCATGTTCAGAAACTTGCACCATGACAAGAATACAGGTTGAGCTTGTGCATGAAGCCTTCATAACCCCGTCATAGCAGATTTCATGTGTCTGCAACTCCTCTTACAGATTTCAAGGTCATGTACGGAAACTTGCACCATGGCAAGAATACAGGTTGAAGCCCATAGGACTCTGAAGTCAAATGATAAATGTAAAAAGCCAAACTGGCAGTAGCGGGAGCATTCATCCCCTTTAGGGAGTGTTATATATATATATATATATATATATATATATATATATATATATATATATATATATATATATATATATATATATATATATATATATATATATATATATATATATATTGAGAGGAATAAACTACATTTCATTAGAAAAATAAAAAAATATCAACTGCTGCAAAGCCTGGTTTACAGTAAACCAATATAATGTATGCCTGTAAAGGTACTGTGTACAAGGTTCTAGTGGAGAGGAGTAACTAGTTGTTTTTTGTTTGTTTGTTTGTTGTTGTTGTTTGTTTTTTTTTGTTGTTTTTTTACGGCCCTTTCAAGAATATTTCACTTATATCGAGCCGATCGTTCATCAAAGGTGGGCTGACTGGAGAACCCGGGGAAAACCACCTGACCATCCGTAAGCAGAACTTGGCTTTCTTACATGTGACCTGAGCGAGGATCGAACCACAGCGGTGAGAACCCTAATGGATTAAGTGTCAACTCAAAAATGTTGGCTACCCAAAACGTCATTCCAATCAAGTGGGTACGCATGCATTTATGTGGAGAATTAAGACAAATACTGAAATTCATACCCACAAACTTTCGCTTTATCTAGGACTTAATTTAGACCATACACGTTACTACATCACATATGCGACAAATATCAGCAAACGTTAGCTTGAACTTCAGTAGTATATGAAAATTCAGCGGTCGGGTATGAAACCCACAGACCGGAACCCCGTGACCGAGACCCGGGACCCGAGACCAAAGTTTCCATCCTTGACTAATATGACTAATATGTTTTTTGTTGTTTTGTTTTAACTTTGTTCATTTTAGGTCTGTGACCTTGACCTTGACATGACCTAGGGTGGTTGGGATGATACTGCGCAAATTTTGGACCAATATGTATCATCATACCATCATACCATATCATCATACCTAAGATGAATCAAATCGGTGATAAGGTTAGGGAATAATGAGGTCTTAAAGCTTTAACGAAAACTTTACATTTGTGGACGTCAACGCCGACGCAGAGGGTAGTACAATAGCTCTCCGTGAACGTTGTTCAGCGAGCTAAAAAACGAAAAATAACGACAATGTCCATAATCTATAGGAATGTACCGACAAGAAAATACTCACACAGCCAGTGCATACAAACGGCACATGCCCAATCCAAACATTGTCTATAACACAATTAGCATATTTTCCATTTGTTTGCATTGGCTGTAGCATGGTAGGAGTATTTCGGTACATTTCTATAGATTATGGACATTGTCGTTATTATCCAATTTTCTGTCTGTTCTATTTTTAGAAACATAATATATGAAAATCGTCAAAACAATACTTTAAAGTTTTTATTAAAGCTTCAGTTATCCGTATATAATTTACTTCTGTATTTGAAAGACCTGTGTAACAAAGAAATTGATTGTTTATCGAAGATTAAAGAAAAAAAACTAAAAAAACAAAACAAAAAAAAAAAAAAAAAAAAAAAAAAAAAAACAACAGAGAATGTTTGGTCTGTGGGTTTCATACCCCTTGGTTTCATACCCCTTGAAACGAAAAATTAACTATAAGTCCGATCTAAAGTTCCTTTCTCTTGGGTATTTATTTAATACCTCATAGTATAAATCCAAAATGAACAAAGTTAAAAACATATTAGTCTTGCTATCGAGGATATACTCTCTTGCACAGAGATTTGCTGACTCATTCTTTTCGTAACTGAAACGGAGTGGAAATTGTAAGCGCTGATAGTTGAGCGTATCGAGGATAGAAATTTTGGTCTCGGTCACGGGGTTCCGGTCTGTGGGTTTCATACCCGACCAAATTCAGCAGACAATGAATTGATAATTTACTCTTCCCAGAAAAGTAGGTTTAACATCATTTTATGCAAACTGTCTCCATAGGTGCACACTAACAGACAGACGAAGGACAGACAGACAGAGTTCCATATAAATACCGGAAAGCACCAAAATACCGGAAAGCAACTAAAATACCGGAAAGCACATGTAAATACCAAAAAGCACCTTTTAATAGGGGTATTTTGAGAAGAAACTTATTAAAACTAAATTGTCTATGGTATATTGATACTTTTACCAAATGAAAGTAAATATTGACCCCCAACCATTTAGGCTATTGATAGAATTGCGGGTCAAGTATCAAACGTATACGTGTAAGAAAAGTACATGTATGAATGACATGTTTTCAGTGTTGACTTTATGTCATTGAATTTTAGTATTGTTTTCATAACAATATTTTGTTTTTGTTTACAGATCGTGGCCAGTGGCAAAGTCACTACACAGAGATGGTGTTTGATCTTGATACACTAATGTAATTACATTAACATGCATATGCTGCACTAATATAGATAAACTTTTCAGATGAAAAAAGTTATGTCGGTTCTAACGAGTACATTACAATTTACTAGGTTTCAGAGCTGAAATAAGAAATACAGTGCACATATCACTTTCGTCCATACATGTAAGAAAGGGCTTACCGTGGTATTCTTCGCAGTGTGTTTGAACCACTTGATGGACTATTCACATAAGTTAACACATCTGTTCAACATAGTGCCACCGTTATGGCTGTATTTGTTTGTGTTGAGGTTTTACGGCCCATTCAACCCAATGGGGTCATGTCGAGCGCGGTCAGTTTACCTAACCACACGTTTACTGGGAAGGCTTATTCCTCTAAGCGGTTAACCAATATTGTGTGCAATCTTTTGCCAGAAACTGACAACTGCCCTTCTTGAATTGGCGGAAGGGAGAGAATGACCGTAGAAAATATTTCATGATCAATCTCCACGAAAGAGTGTTGCCGACCTCGGCGGGGGTTGAACCCGCGACCTCCTAGTCTTCAGTCGGACGGCGCATCCAACTGAGCCACCGAGACCGGCGGTTATGGCTGTAAAAATGAGAAAAGAAACACAGACAATTGCAGTATAGTAGTAGTGCTTTAACCGAGTACCCACACGGTTTGTGTTTTAGATCATAAATAAGAAAAGCCATATACACCCTACTTTTCCCTGTGTAGGGTTCGACACTGCATTACCTTGTTAACGTATTGATACTAGTATATATTATATCGCTCTCCTGAATCAGAAATACAAAAAAAAGCTAACACATTTTATTTTTAACTGTTTTATTTTATTACCAAGCTAATTTTATTTATGACGAAGAATAAATATCAGGAAAAAAAAAAAAAAAAAAAAAAAAAAAAAAAAACAACAAAAAAAAAACAGACATTCACATATACAAGATACAAACATGCCAGTGAGCACTCAACGTTGAACCAACGTTGATTCAACGTGTTTTCAGCATTGTGTGCCTGGATACCTGCTGGCGGTAGCCAACGGATTATAAGCAATCACGGAGTGCTTAAAGATTTTAATGGTCTCATTAGACATTACGTACGACCATATATTGTTTTCTACCATTCACATATACAAGATACAAACATGCCAGTGAGCACTCAACGTTGAACCAACGTTGATTCAACGTGTTTTCAGCATTGTGTGCCTGATGGGATACCAGCTGGCGGTAGCCAACGGATTATAAGCAATCACGGAGTGCTTAAAGATTTTAATGGTCTCATTAGACATTACGTACGACCATATGTTGTTTTCTACCATATATATGTGCTTTTTGGTATGTCCATGTGTTTTCTGGTATTTTGGTTGCTTTCTGGTATTTTAGTGCTTTCCAGTATTTATATGGATCGTCAACATGGTCAAATGGGTCATTGCAACCGACGATAAACTGAAATCACCTAAATCCACCGAAATCGCCGTAGAAAATCACCGTGGAAATCACCGAAATCATCAATGTAGGTGCCCAGAAATGGGCGATTCCTTGAAATACAGTTGTTTTTCATCAATATTTCAGGATATTACAACTGTTTGTGTAATTAAACGGAAAACTGCATTTGTCTGGACCGACATCACCGCGCTGAAATCATTCACCGTGGAAATCTCCGAAATCACCAATGTAGGAACCCAAAAATGGGTAATTTAGATATTGTATTTAAATATTTATCTTTAGATAGTATGAAATAATTTTATATTTAATAGCAGTCTGAAAAATTAACACTGTGTTAATCCAAGCGGTCCTTTTAAGGGCCAGTCACTCACCCCGAAAGACTAACTGAATGATGTCAATAATGTTCTACAAATCTCGCCCGTCACTCAGTCTGAATGAGTATCTGAATAATGCAAGTCTTTGTTCCGTAACAAAAAATAGGTTATGGATACTCATTCGAACCGCCCTGTCGAGGCAATGTTGCAATGAGTACCGGTAACTTATGTGTTTAGCAGAATTACAAAACTTTTCAGTTTTACAGCCAGATCAGACTGTGCGGATGCATGGCAAACACTGGGGCGTCTGATCTGTAACTGAAAGATGTCAGTAACATTACGAAAACATGCCTATTCAAATATATTAAGAATTTTACCACCAAAAAATGAAAACTTTCAGATAAAAAATCCTGATTTTTTTCATATTTCTGCTCAAAACACAGATTGTGGGTACTCGTTAGAACCGCCTCGCAGAGGGCGGTTCTAACGAGTACCCACAATCTATGTTTTTGAGCAGAGATAAGAAAAATAATGTATACCCCTGTAAACCCCAGTTTTACTACATAAAAGTGGGGTTTAAGGGGGTAAAAATTATATAGGCTTGTTTTCATGATGATGTTCAACAATTCTCGCCAGTCACTCAGTGAGAAAAAGTCACTCTTTGTAATAAAATTACATAGGTTGTGGTTACTCGTTAGAACCACAAGGCTAAGGCGATGTTCTAAAGATCATCCGCTTTCTATGTTCTAGCAGAACTCCGAAACTTTTCATTTTTTACAGCTCTATCAGAATGCGCGCATGCTTGGCAAATTCGTGTAGACCATGATCAGACGTTTTCTTAATTCACGGCGTCTGATCTGGGTCTACACTCTTTGTTATGGGCTGACAGATGTCATCTCCTAGGAGACGATTTGCATGAACTGTACAACCGTATTTTGTGGGGAAAGTAAGAAAAATCACATCAGTCAGTCGTGTATGAATTTGGCAAAATGCTACAATCATATGGCAGAAATATACCTTATTCAACATTATTACCCTTTAATTAACCAAGATGATTAAAATAAGGAAGAAGCTATTTACAGTCAACTGTAAATAGCCCAAAAACGTTAAATTGGCTGTTTACAGTCAACTGTCATTAGCACCCCCCCCCCCCCCCCCCCCACCCCCTCCAAAAAAAACAACAAAAAAAAAAAAAAACAAAAAAAAAACGTTAAAATGGCTATTTACAGTCATACTAATTAAAGATGTATTCTAAGAAGGTGGACTAGATTTAATAATGCTTCATCTTGCATCTCCAGCAATACTATCATATCGGACCTGTCTTGATAATGGTGACAGGACGGTAAATCAAGGTTTCTTACTTGTAATATGCATTCCCCGTTTTTGGTTTTTCGAACTGTCAGTCAAGATCTGGTCGCGTACATATTTAAAACAGCTCGCGAGTATAATCAGTACACAAGTAGCAATCGAATTAAATATAATTTTGACTCTTTTTCGTACGAAGTATGCACAAGTAAGAAGTCTTGTTTCTGAATGGAATTAGTAATATGCTTGTATAAACATCGGAAATGATACCATTCAAAACAATGAGTGCATTGAATCATTTCGCTGTCATACAACCCCCGGCAAGAGCAAAATATATTTTCTTTCGACGTTATCTGCTTTTTCTTCTTCCAGTTGGTATTTATGTTAAAAGGAAAGTTAGTAAATTGATCTTGCGAAGTGTGAAATGCAGGAAATAAGATGTGCCCTCATTTTATGTTGGTACGAGTTTCGTGGGACTGAGGCCGAAGCTTAAATTTAAGTTACAGCAAAAGCAATGGCGAACAATCCACAATCTGTTCCGCCAACTTGATGCTGGACAAGCATGACATGAAATTTAATGCAAACTGTCTCCTAGGAGACAAATTGCATGAAACGTCAATGCCTATTTTGTGAGAAAATGAATAAATGAATGAAGCGATAAAATAAAAACGTTAAACTATAACACCCCGCCATTATCGTGTCGCGGGCAGATAACTCCGTAAAATTTGACAAAATTTGCCCATTAGCAATCCCAAATCAGATCTCCACAACCAAAAATGGACGGACGGATGTACGACTGACGGACGGACAGACACATGGACGTCCAACGTGAAACCATAATACCCCGCCACTATCGTGTGGCGGGGTTTAAAAAGACGCCTATTAGTATACCATATTTATTCTAAATAATGGGACACCTGTCCTTCCCATACTTGTCCTATAATCTGTAGTCTGTTCCATTACAAGTTGATGTATTTAAAATATTGCTGGATGAGCGGCAAATAGTGTAGACCCTGATCAGACACGGTGTTCTGCGGTGTCTGATCTGGATCTGCACTGTTTGCTCAGGCCTGGCTGTCCGGTTATTACGGTAATTTTATTAGCAACAAATCATATATCGAAGACGCTGATCAGAGAGCGCTGATGTTACATCTCATTTATTATGACATATATCGTCACATCGAGTGAAAAAATATCTTCCGGACATATTATGCGTGTTGCCTGGGCCTAGATCATCCTGCAGATTCGCACAGTCCGTTGCTTAAATGAATGCAACTGTTCATTAAACAATTATAACATTTAGAACGTACACGTGCACGAACGGTCAAATACGTTGAATAATGAAGCTTTTAGTTTACTACTCCATCTCTACATTGTTGATTCCTGTCTACTTTGGTGATTTACACGGTGATTTCTCAATCCAACCTCTCTGGATATCGATGATTTCATCAATTTCTATAACCTACCCCTATCTCCAACGTTGATTTCGGTGACTACCCTACCCATCTCTACATTAGTGATTTCGGTGATTTCCATACCCTGTCCCTATCTATTTTGGTGATTTCTCAATGCAACTCCTCTGTACATCGGTGATTTCAATAATTTCTATACCCTACTCCTATCTACAAGTGATTTCGGTGACTACTGTACCCTACCAATATCTACATTTGGTGATTTCGGTGATTTCCATACCACGGTCAGGAAACTTCATATTCGGAGCCAGTGGCTCCAATAAGCAAATGTTGTGTGCGTCTTCCGGAGCACGTGCGGCTCTGAATATAGCGGCTGAAAAAAGTAAACAAAAGAGGTAGGTCAGTCACTCGTCGAAAGAATCTGTTTTTGTGGGTAGTTTTTCTCAAAAAAGGAGAATTACATGCTGCTCTCAAGTCTTTTAACAGTTTTCTCACCTAATAGATAGTTTGTAAATGTGTACGATCTCGTCTGAATTACTTGTAGCGTGGGCTGATCGATGCTGAATAAACTGATCGTCGAAGGTTCAGCGACGCTATTCCCGGTTATTTTTTCATAAAATGCATATGCGCCTGGACTGTTTTGGCATTTGTTATGTGTGAAATGATTGATTGACCTGTCTCACTTACCGAAAAATTGACAACAAACTAATGGAAATGGAGGGCAAATAAACAATGGCTCCGAGTAGAAGTTTCCTGACCGTGCATACCGTATCCCTATCTATTTTGGTGATTTCCACGGTGATTTCTCAATGCAACCCCCACCCCCTCCTCAACGCCCCTCCCCGCCCCGCCCCCCCCCCCCCCCCCCCGACCGTACAACAGTAATTTCAATTTCTTTACCCTACCCTTATCTACAACGGTGACTAGTCTACCCTACCTATCTCTACAGGTTTCTGGTCAACTCGTACCTTAGTCAACTCGTACCCTTTTTTTGGTCAACTCGTACTTTAGTCAACTCGTACCTTTGTCAAATTTTGGGTTAACTCATACCATATTATAATTTCAGGAGTCATTCTGTATAGCTCCAGATAATAGGAATATCCAGATAAACATTTTCCTCAAAAAAACAAAACAAAAATATATGCTTTGGGTACACATTAGAAGGGCTTTACTGAGGCAGCTCTAATTACTATACACAACATACTTTCATGGAGAAATAAGCAAAATACCAAAACTCATTATGAAAAAAAATCATCTGGAGCCGTGTTCATTGTTTGCTCACAGTCATTGACATATCATGCAGACTCAGCAGACGACAAACTGGAGATATTTTTTTCCAAGAAAATATGATCTGACACGTCATGCAAATTATCTCCTACCTAAGGAGATAATTTGCATGAAGTGAATCTTATTTTCTATGAAACATATATATATATATATATATATATATATATATATATATATATATATATATATATATATATATATATATATATATATATATATATATATATGTCGTCTGCTGAATTTTTTACCTAGCATGCAAAAGTGTTAAGATACAGGAAACACTTCCTTGGAGGCTTGCAAAACTTTGCCCCATTGTAGACTTGTAAGCAGCATCTGGTCAGGGTCTACATTGTTTACAACTCATCTGGCAAGTCTTTAAGGCCATATGCCAGCAGCAGTTGTCAGAACAGGTGGGCTGGCTGTGTTCACTGTCCTCAGGTCGATAGGTACGTTAACTGAAGGCACATCAGGTCACGTCGTGCACACCATGCAGTACAATCAGGGTCTGCAAAGGTCCGATTATAGAATAAAATATATTACTACTTGCATATACTTCACATCCCAGACTAGTAGCGATAATGGTGAACCGAGTGAAGACACCTTATCCCGCTGCGCTCGATCTAGGTCCACACTGCCCGCCAAGGCCCGTCTGTCCAAACAGAACAGACCCATGTCATGCCATGCACACCTTGCAGTACAATCAGGATCTGCACTGCCCCGAATATAGATTCATATGAAACCAGTATTGGCAGCTTCAAAATAATCAGTTTTTGGTAAAAAAAAACAACAACAAACAACATGTTTTCTACTATATATTGTCCTTAGCAAATGAATAAATTAATAAATAATAGCCTCAAAATAGCTAATAAATGAACTTTGTATTACCTGTCATGCAAATACGATGCTGCTAACGGTCGCAGGCATCACAACTTACGGCATGCTAACGTCTACCAACAACCTTACTACATGCAATGCAAAGATCAGACATTTTGATTTTATTTAAAGCCTTTGATATTCGTGAAGAGAACTAAAAAAGATGAATGATACTTAGAGGATTCTGACCTTCTTATATATCTAGTAATCGGAAGGTTAAAAGAAAATAGTACATAAAAGATAATAACCCTCAAAAATTCTTGCTTGTCATTAGGCCCGTCAAAGCAAAAACAACAGCTCGCCGACAAAATCAAAGTAATTAAAAACAGTCTTCGATTAAGATTAAGATTAAAGAACCCGTATCGATAATCGTATATATGCCCCCGCCTATTCGAAGAATAGCGGAAGGGCATTAAGTGTTACCCCTGTCCGTCCCGTAGTACGTACGTCCGTCCCAATTCTTGTCCGGGCCATAACTCCTAAACCGTATGGAATATATTTTTGAACTTTACAGGTGCATGCATGACAGTGAGAAGATGTGTCATGAAAAAGGAAGACAACTCTTGCTTGTTTGGCTTTTGAATTATCTGCCCTTGACTTAGTTGTACGTACGTATGTACGTACGTCCGTCCCAATTCGTGTCCGGGCCATAACTCCTAAACCGTATATAATATATTTATGAAACATTACAGGTGTATGCATGACATTGAGACGATGTGTCATGAAAAAGGAAGACAACTCTTGCTTGTTTGGTTTTTTGAGTTATCTGCCCTTGACTTAGTTCCTTATAGTAAACCGTGTCCGGGCCATAACTCCTAAACCGTATGGAACATATTTATGGAACTGTACAGGTGCATGCATGACATTGAGACGATGTGTCATGAAAAAGGAAGACAACTAATGCTTGTTTGGTTTTTGAATTATCTGCCCTTGACTTAGTTCCATATAGTAAAC
The DNA here is from genome assembly GCA_964016985.1 of Anodontia alba. NCBI lineage: Eukaryota > Metazoa > Mollusca > Bivalvia > Lucinida > Lucinidae > Anodontia > Anodontia alba. The sequence goes on from OZ024837.1 coordinate 15,945,597, forward strand.
CATGTCCGGGCCATAACTCCTAAACCGTATGGAATATATTTATGAAACTTTAAAGGTGCATGCATGACATTGAGACGATGTGTCATGAAAGGAAGACAACTCTTGCTTGTTTGGCTTTTGAATTATCTGCCCTTGATTTAGCTCCATATTGTAAACCGTGTCTGGGGCATAACTCCTAAACCGTATGGAATATATTTATGAAACTTTACAGGTGCATGCATGACATTGAGACGATGTGTCATGATAAAGGAAGACAACTCTTGCTTGTTTGGTTTTTGAATTATCTACATTTGACTTAGTTCAATATAGTAAACCGTGTCCGGGCCATAACTCCTAAACCGTATGGAATATATTTATGAAACTTTACAGGTGCATGCATGACATTAAGACGATGTGTCATGAAAAAGGAAAACAACTCTTGCTTGTTTGGTTTTTGATTTATCTGCCCTTGACTTAATTCCATATAGTAAACCTTGTCCGGTCCATAACTCCTAAACCGTATGGAATATATTTATGAAACTTTACAGGTGCATGCATGACATTAAGACGATGTGTCGTGAAAAGGAAGACAACTCTTGCTTGTTTGGCTTTTGAATTATCTGCCCTTGACTTAGTTCCAAACAGTTAACCGTGTCGGGCCATAACCCCTTAACCGTATGGAATATATTTATGAAACTTTACAGGTGCATGCATGACATTGAGACGATGTGTCGTGAAAAAGGAAGACAACTATTGCTTGTTTGGTTTTTGAATTATCTGCCCTTGAATTAGTTCCATATAGTAAACCGTGTGTGGGCCATAACTCCTAAACTATATGGAATATGTTTATGAAAATTTACAGATGCATGCATGACATTGAGGCGATGTGTAATGAACATGGAAGACAACTCTTGCTTATTTGGTTTATGAATTATCTGCCCTTGACTACATATGTAACCTTTTTCTGAATGGCATTTTGGCGGGGGCATCCGTGTCCTATGGACACTTTTTCTAGTTCACACCTACATTAATCGGTACATGTTTACCTAATGTGTCAATTAAGGATTCATCAAAATAATGATAAACAAATTACTTGAATCGTATCGACAATCACGCTGCAATCACACCCACATTAATATGTACATGTTTAACTGACGTATCAAATAATAGGTGCATCATAATAATAAGTAACAAAATCTACCTACCTACCTACCTGTCTGTCTGTTTGTCCGTCCGTCCAGTGTAAATTTTTACAAGGTAGGAGTTAACCAAACTAGGTACGAGTTAACCAAAACTAGGTACGAGTTGACCAAATTAGGTACGAGTTGACCAAATTAGGTACGAGTTGACCAAACTATGTACGAGTTGACTTGAGGGGTACGGAATGAGTTGACCAGACAACGTGTACGAGTTGACCAAAAATAGATGTTTGTTTGTGTTGAGGTTTTACGGCCCAGTCAACCCAATGGGGTCATGTCGAGCGCGGTCAGTTTACCTAACACCACGTTTACTGGGCAGGCTTAGTCCTCTAAGCGGTTAACCAGTATTGTGCATATTCTTTCGCCAGAAACTGACAACTGCCCTTCTTGAATCAGCGGAAGGGAAGAATAGGTATGAGTAGACTAAGGTACGAGCTGAGTTGGGTACGAGTTGACCAGTTACCATCTCTACATTGGTGATTTACATACCCTATCCCTATTTATTTTGGTGATTTCTCAATCCTACCCCACTGTATATCGGTGATTTTGGCAATTTTTATACCTGACCTCTCTCTACATCGGTGCTGATTTCGGTAACTTCTCTACCCAACCCATGTCTACATTGGTGATCTCCATACCCTATCCCTATCTACTTTGATTTCGGTGATTTCAACGGTGGTTTTCGGTTTATCGTGTTACCGTCGGGGCTTGACAAAACAGATTACCTCTCTTCCCTGCGCTAATAATTTATCTTACAGTCCCGGTCATTCTTTCCCTTCCGCTCATTCAAGAAGGTCAGTTGTCAGTTTCTGGCGAAAGAATGTACACAATACTGGCTAACCGCTTAGAGGACGTGTGCTTAGGTAAACTGACTGCACTTAACATGACTCCATTGGATTGACTGGGCCGTAAAAGCTCAACAAGAGGACCATGATGGGCCTATATCGCTCACCTGAGCAAACAGATTTGTATACTTATATTACTGTCGAAGTTTCAGCCAAGTTCACTGCTCTAAATTTTATAGCCCTGCACCGCCCCCCCCCCCCCCCCCCCCCCCCACAGCAGCCATGTTTTTTTTTTCTTTTTAACGCATCATGACAACTAAATCTTGAAAGAGGGTCACCAAAGGAACATTTCTGCCAAGTTATATTGAAATTGGTCCAGTGGTTTCTGACAATAAGATTTTTAAAGTGTTTTATATAGCTATAAAGCCCTACCCCCTAACAGCCATTTTTTTCTTTTTGACGAATCATGAGAGCTTGAAAAAACTTGGTAGAGGGTCACCAAAGGAACATTCTTGCCAAGTTAAATTGAAATCGGTTCAGTGGTTTCTGACAAGAAGATTTTCAAAGTTTTCTATCTAGATATATAGGGAAAATAAGACTCACCCCCTAACAGCCATGTTTTTTTTTGACAAATCAGGATTCCTTGAACATTCTTGGTAGAGGGTCACCAAAGCAACATTGAAATCGAAGAATTTCAAAGTTTTCTATACAGATATATACGGAAAATAAGCCCCGCACCCACTGGGGGCCATGTTTTTTGACGTATCATGAAATCTTGAACAATCTTGGTAGAAGGTCACCAAAGCAACATTTCTGTCAAGTAACATTGAACTCGGTGCAACGGTTTCTTACGAGAAGATTTTTAAAATTTTTTATATAGATATATAGGGAAAATAAGCCCCGCCCCCGTAGCGGCCATGTTTTTTTTTAACGAATCATGACAGCTTGAACAAATTTGGTAGAGGGTCACCAAAGAAACATTCCTGCTAGGTTATATTGAAATCGGTCCAGTGGTTTCTGACAAGAAGATTAAAGTTTTCTATATAGATATATAGGGAAAATGTCCCACCCGCTAGCGGCCATGTTTTTTGACAAATAACGATTACTTGAACAATCTTGTTAAAGGGTCACCGAGGAAGGGTCACCAAGGAAACATGTCTGCCAAGTTATATTGAAATCAGTCCAGTGGTTTCTGACAAGAAGATTTTTTCAAGTTTTCTATATAGATATACAGGGAAAATAAGACCCGGCCCCAAGCAGCCATGTTTTTTTGACAAATCATGACGGCCTGAACAATCTTGGTAAAGGGTCACCAAGGAAACATTTCTGCCAAGTTATACTGAAATCGGTCCAGTGGTTTCTGACAAGATTTTTTTTTAAAGTTTTCTATATGATATATAGGGAAAATAAGCCCCGCCCCCTTGCAGCCATATTTTTTGACGAATCATGATGGCTTGAACAACCTTGGTAGAGGGTGACCAAAGACACATTCCTTCCAAGTTATATTGAAATCGGTCCAATGGTTTCTGACAAGAAGATTTTTAAAGTTTTCTATAAAGATACGTATATAGGGAAAATAAGCCCTGCCCCCTGGCGGCCATGTTTTTTTGACGAATCCAAATGGCTTGAACAATCTTGGAGAGGATCACCAAAGGAACATTTCTGCAAAATTATATGGAAATCGGTCCAGTGGTTTCGGACAAGATGATTTTTACATTTATCTATATAGATAAATAGGGAAAATAAGCCCCGCCCCCTGGCAGCTATGTTTTATGATGTATCCAAATGGCTCGAACAATCTTGTAGAAGATCACCAAAGGAACATTTCTGCAAAATTATATGGAAATCGGTCCAGTGGTTTCTGACAAGAAGATTTTTAAAGTTTTCAAAATAGATATATAGGGAAATTAAGCCCCGCCCCCCTGGCGGCCATGTTTTTTGACGAATCCAAATGGCTTGAACAATCTTGGGTAGAGGATCACCAAAGGAATTTTTGCAAAATTATATTGAAATCGGTCCAGTGGTTTCGGACGAGAAGATTTTTAAAGTTTTCTATACAGATATATAGGGAAAATAAGCCCCGCCCCCTGCGGCCATGTTTTTTGATGAATCCAAATGGCCTGAACAATCTTGGTAGAGGATCACCAAAGGAACATTTCTGCAAAATTATATGGAAATCAGTCCTGTGGTTTCTGACAAGAAGATTTTTAAAGTTTTCTATATAGATATATAGGGAAAATAAGCCCCGCCCCCTAGCGGCCATTTTTTGACCAATCCAAATGGCTCGAATAATCTTGGTAGAGGATCACCAAAAGAACATTTCTGCAAAATTATATGGAAATCGGTCCAGTGGTTTCTGACAAGAAGATTTTTAAAGTTTTCTATATAGATGTAAAGGGAAAATAAGCCCCGCCGCCTGGCGGCCATGTTTTTTGACGAATCCAAATGGCTTGAACAATCTTGGTAGAGGATCACCAAAGGGACATTTTTGCAAAATTATATTGAAATTGGTCCAGTGGTTTCGGACAAGAAGATTTTTTAAGCTTTTAGTAAAAAAATCTATTTTTAGCTCCTGTGACCTAGAGAACCATTTGAACAACTTTGAAAGAAGACCAACCAAGGATCATTCCTGTGAAGTTTGGTCAAATTCCAATCAGTGGTTTAGGAGGAGATGTTGTCTAAAGATTGTGAACGGACGGACAGACGGACAACGAAGACGGACGGTGGGTGATCACAATAGCTCACCTTGAGCCTTCGGCTCAGGTGAGCTAAAAACAAAGAAACAGTCCAGATTTTCAGATATTATATGAATGTTTATTTCCTTCAGATGACAAAGTAAAGGTTTTTAACAAAGCAAAGGCAAACACTTTCAAAATATATAATTTATTGAACACTAATTCATTCAATGTACCAAATTATCAATAACAATATAGGACAGTCTCATTATAACACTGTGACTCGGGTCCATGGTACGACATAATGCACGGGCAGTAATCTCGTCAGTCATGGCCAATCGTTATGCAAAGAAATGTGACGCGAATATTCGGACATGAGTAGCACGAGCTAAAAAGGTGGCTTTTTCAGGTGGGTTGTCGACAATCTGGAGCTTTTGTCGTCTAGGAGGGCGTTATTTTAAAAATCGGAGAATGCTATACTGCGCGGAATTAAATTCCCTACAACCCAGCACCAAGATTAACGTCAAAATGTAGCTACGGTTCCTGGAATTTGTTTCATTCTGGCGACAATCGCTCCGAATTTGGTGCCATTTTGAACGATTTACCCATTAAAATTAATGTTTTCAGCCATTTCTGCATCTTGCGTAACGACTTGAATTGGACAGACGCCGTCATTTAGCATACGTATTACAAACATAACAATGCAAATCATCAATGTAACCAACAAAAACGGAAGAAAAACAATACTAAAATTATAGGGCAAAATGAGCAGCGTGTGTGGTTGAGTGACAAGACTAGGGTAGTGACAGGGAGTTGACAAAATGAAAACAAAAAGTAGGATTCCGAGTCAGTGCTTGTTGGAAATATTTATATGTGTGTGTGTGTTTGCGCGCGTGCGCGTGTGTGTGGGTGTGGTCATTTGCGAACAACAAATAGATGGTAAGATCAATCTGTGCATCTGTGTAGTCATTACCATATTAACACTCAATAGTGTAATTCCTTAACCCATTTATGCCAATTGGACTCTTCTATTTAAAATCTTTATACAGGTTCATTACCAGTAGAAGGGATATCTGGTTAGTTTTATTTACCACGTTTTTTTTTTTTTAGAAATTCCCACATTTTATGCAGTGTAGACCCTGATCAGACGCCACGTTCTCTGGTGTCTGATCTGGATCTACATTGGTTACCATTTGTCCATTTTATGGCACACTAGCAAAAGCATAACCCTTCAGAACGGAAACTTCAGCTCAGCTTTCATTTGGGATGAATAAATAAATATTAAGCTAGCATGTCCTCTTTGCTTAATTTTTAAGGGTATTTCCCCTAACCCAATTGCATACTAATTTGATTTTAAAACATTCGTGGGCGTTATATTAAACAGAAGAGCCTAACTATAGCTGAGGATATTGCGTGTGGATAGAGTGCAGTGGCGGATTCAAAGCAGGGTCATAGGGTTCGGTCGAATCTCCCTTTGACTCGAAATTTTATTTACATTGGAAATTTTGGATAAATCTGATAGATTTCGGACACTTTTCCTTCTACTTCTCTTCAAAAAGTCAACAAATTTTACTACCTGTAAATGTTTGTAAAATGGCTGGGTGAGTGGCAAACAGGGTCTGATCTAGGTCTACACTGTTTGCTCAGGCCTGTCTGTCCAATACGTAGAGTGTGTACGGTAATATGATTAAATAGAACTCCCTCGGAAATTATCCTGGATCCGCACCTGTAGGGGCATTAAATGCCAAGATAAGTACTTACTTTTTAAAATAGTTTTGAAATAAGCATTTGTTTTACGAGCTGAAACATATATCTATTTCCAATTTCGCTGCTCTCGTCACTCATAACCGCACGCGCTGCTCCTTCTGCCCTATAATTTTAGCATTTTTCCATTTTTGTTGGTTGCATTGATGATTTGCATTGTTATGATTGTAATACGTATGCTAAATGACGGCGTCTGTCCAATTCGAGTCGTTACGCAAGATGCAGATATGGCTGAAAACATTAATTTTAATGGGTAAATCGTCCAAAATGGCACCAAATTCGGAGCAATTGTCGCCAGAATGAAACAAATTCCAGGAACCGTAGCTATATTTTGACGTATATTTTGGTGCTGGGTTGTAGGGAATTTAATTCCGTGCAGTATAGCATTCTCTTATTTTTAAAATAAGGCCCTCCGAGACGACAAAGGCCCCAGATTGTCCACAACCCACCTGAAATAGCTACCTTTTTAGCTCGCGCTACTCATGTCCGGATATTCGCGTCACTTATTTCTTTGCATAACGATTGACCATGAGTGACGAGATTACTAGCTGTGTAATGGTATAAGTAAACAATACTCTGACAAGTCCAAAAATTGAGCCAGCGCATGACAAAACCTACAAAATGGTATATGCACCCAGTGAAGACTCAAATCAGCCTGGGCATTCGCCTAGTCTGATCCGTACTGCACCATGCCCCTCCACTACATTTACATCAAGCAAGTGACATAACCCTGTCAAAAATAAAATGAGTTCTACATGTTATGTCCCTATACATTTTTTGCAAGGCTTCAAGAAAATCTCTGAAACCGTTTTCAAGTTATGGAGGGCATATGTATATGACTTGGATCACTATTGAAAATGTTCAAAGGGCGATAACTCCAAAAGCAGGTTATTCAGTTACGAATCTTGTGTTTTGCAAATTGTATGATGGTGATATATATTTGCATAAAGTTTCAAGAAAGTATCTCGAACAGTTTTCAAGCTACAGAGTGGGCACAACTATATTACAGAAATCACTATTTTCAAAGTTCAAAGGGCCATAACTCTAAAAGTAGGTTAACCAGAGTTATGGTTCTTGTGTTCTGCACCTCGTCTCCTGGTGCTTTACATCTGTGTTAAGTTTCATCAAAATATCTAGAATGGTTTTCAACTTACAGAGCGGACACAAGTACATAGTAGAAATGGTTACTTTCAATATCAACTATGTTCAAAGGGCCTGAACTCAAAAAGTAGGTTAACCAGGTTTTGTGTTTCATTGTCTCATGGTGCTTTACATTTGTGAGAAGTTTCATCAAAATTCAACTTAGAGCAGACATGAGCACATGGTAGAAATGGCTATGTTCAATATTCAAAGGGCAATAACTCCAAAAATAGGCAAACCAGCGTTACGGTTTATGTGTTCTGCACATCGTCTCATAGTGATTTACATTTGTTTGGAGTTTCGTGAAAATGTCTTGTACGGATTTCAACTTATAGAGCGGACACAAGTACAAGGTACAAATGGCTATGTTCTATGTTCAAAGGGCAATAACTCAAAAAGTAGGCAAACCAGAGTTACAGTTCATGTGTTTTGCACATTGCCTCATAGTGCTTTACTTTTGTGTGAAGTTTGGTGAAAATATCTCAGAAGGTATCAGTTATGGAGTGGACACGAATGATGGAAGCACTGATGGACACTCGAAATTTCGGACGGTATAACATAATACCCACGCCACTTTTTGCGGTGGGGCACAAAAAATAACAAAATAATAGCAGTCCACGAAAACATGCCTATATAATTTTGACCCCCTAAAACCCCACTTTGATATAGTAACACTGGGGTTTACAGGGGTATACATTGTTTTTCTTATTTCTGCTCAAACACATAGATTGTGGGTACACATTAGAACCGCCTGGCAGAGGCGGTTCTAACGAGTACCAAAAATCTATGTTTTGAGCAGAAACATGAAAAATATCATAGTTTTTATCTGAAAATTTTCAGTTTTTGGAGGTGAAATTTTCTGTATATTTGAAATAGGCATGTTTTCGTAATGCATCACCACAACTGTCTCCTTTACCTGGAGCTATCAATATACAGAAATCGTAGAGAAACAAGTATCTGGTAGTCATGAGCTCGACAGCATTATAATAAAGCTCCAATGTACCTTTAATGATTGGCTCTCATTTACTACAGTAAATATTCTATAATTTCAAACACTTTATGTCAAATGTTTTTGGCCTATATTTTTTTTCTTTTTATTCCACAAAATACATGGTGAAAAGGCTAATTATGTATAGGCTTCTAACGAGTACAACAAATGTTTTTGTGGAGAAATAAGAAAAATATCAAAACTTTTAGGTTGAAAAAGTGCCTTATCAAGAGTTATGCTGACTACAATGCCATATTTAAGGCAAAATATTTATAGCTCCAGATAAAGAACTTTTTCAACATAAGAATACTGATATTTGGCGGATTTTTATTGAGCTTCTAATAAATACTCACAACATGTTTTTGTGGATAAATAAGAACAAAATCTCTTTCAGCAAACCTAAAGTTCAAGTCAGCCAGAGGCCAGCTAATTCAGCATCTAGGAAATACACAAAATGAAGATCCAGAATCTGTATTTGGTTTTGTGAAGAAATAAGGAAATTATTCATCTAAATATGATTTTGTTTGTGTTGAGGTTTTATGGCTCAGTCAACCCATTAAGGTCATGTCAAGCACAATAAATTTACCTAACCACACTTTTTCCTGGGCAGGCTGAATCCTCTAAGCTGTTAACCAGTACTTGTGCACATTCTTTTGCCAGAAACTGACAAATGCCCTTCTTGAATCAGCAGTAGGGAATGAATGAAGGTTGAAAATATTATATGATCAATCTCCATGAAAGATTGAACCCTCAACCTCCTGATCACCAGTCAGATGCTCATCCAAGTGAGCCACCTAGGCCCGCTTCTGACTGATCCATCTCGACTATGAAGGATTAAGAGGTAAGAGGTCCTGGTCTGGACCTCTGTTTGTGTACATTCTATGGCATATTAAGCAAGCCCATATTTAGTGAACAATTACCACATTTACCCTAAATATTCAGACAGACAGGCCTGAGCAATTGGTCTTGACCCAGATCAGATGCCGCCAAATGTGGCATCTGATTAGGTCTTCACTGTTTGCCACTGATGAAGCAGTTTTTAGACACATCAACAGGTAGTAAAATGGACTTGTTCAAAATATAGGACATGTATGGTAAGGAGGTAGGGTATGTGAATATTTATGGTAAATAAGGTATGATGTTTTGAATCTATTGCTACACAAGTGTTTTCATAAATGCGCCACGGCATAGCGTTTCCTACAAGATTGCTTGTGCAGCAAGCAAACTCAGATTAGCCTGTTTGTCCACGCAGTCTGATCAGTCTTCACTGGGTGCACATTCACCCTTGTAGGAAATGCTGTGCCTTGTCTCAATTCTATTTCTGATGCTGGCAGTCATGTTTTCAGGGAGATCAATTTGAACACTAGATAATGCATACAAATATACAAGTTGCATAGAAAATATAACAATACAAAAAAGATACAACTACGCACAGCCTACTGCCTCAGATAAAATGCTTTTATCAGCTAAATAGTATTGCTATTTCTCAACAAAAATGTACGTTGCAATTCAAATAGGTTATCCTCAAGAAATAAACTAGAAATGTGTCAGTATGACACAGATCGCCCTACCAGGGTCATTCTCACCCACATGCAGGTATTTTGCAAAAAATGAAAAAAGGGCCATAACTCTCATAATAATTGGCAGATTCTACCCTAAATCGAACCTGACCATATTTTATGATTATATACCTCGGTATAAAATATGAATCCAATACAACAGCGATCTTTTTAAAAAAAATATCGGAAGGAAAACATCTTTTGAAGGTGAAAAAGGGCCATAACTCCCATAATAATGTATTGATTTTACCTTAATTGGAACTTGACCTCTATTTTATGATGATATACCTGTGTGTTAAATATGAATTCAATACATTAATGTTTTCAAAACATATCAAACTGTAACTATTTTTCAACTTGAAAAAGGGCTGTAACTCCAAATATAATTGGTGGATTTTACCCTAAATCAAATTTGACATATATTTTATAATTATATGCATGTGTTTAAAATATGAATCCAATTCACTGATCTTTTCAAAAGATATCAAACAGAAACCATTTTTCAAAGTTGAAAAAGGGGCCACAACTCTAAAAACAAGAGGGCCATGATGGCCCTGTAACGCTCACCTGAGCAACATAGCACTTTGAGAGCCTGATCTAGAACTGATCAAGGCAAACATTCTGATCAAAGTTCAAAATGATTATAATAAAGTTTTCTGCTGATTTGGCCCGGTGACCTAGTTTTTGATATCAAGTGACCCAGTTTCCAACTTGACCTAGAACTCATCAAGACAAACATTTTGTGCAAGATTCATGATGATTGCTTGAAAAATGTGACCGCTAGAGTGATAACAAGATTTTATGCTGATTTGGCCAAGTGACCTAGTTTTTGACCCCAGGTGTTCCAGTTTCGAACTTGACCTAGAAATCATCAAGACAAACATTTTGAGCAAGATTCATGATTACTGTTTCAAATATGTGACCGCTAGAGTGTTAACAAGGTTTTCTGCTGATTTGGCCCGGTGACCTAGTTTTTGACCCCAAGTGACCCAGTTTCAAACATATCCTAGAACTCATCAAGACAAACATTTTGAGCAAGCTTCATGATAATTGCTTCAAAAAATGTGACTGCTAGAGTGTTAACAAGGTTTTCTGCTGGTTTGGCCTGGTGACTGTAACAAAATAATGGCGAAACTGTATGGGCTGGGTAGTGGGTACCCTTACCTTTGGGCCAAGGGCTCCCTTATTAGGAAAGAGTATTTTATTAAGCAAGATACGTCATTGGGCCTACACTTTCTTTCTGGTTATTGAATTGTATCTTGGAAGCAATCACAGCTTTTGTATAAGCAGAGATTGGAAGTCTATTTCTAATCTTTTGGAAAATGAGTTTGGCAATAATAATCTACTACTAAATTATTCATCTCCCAGATTAATACTGATATTCTTACGCATGTATAACCACCACGATTGGGTAATGTTAGGTCAACAGGCCCAATCGGGGAGGAACTACTGGTGATATCCTTGCGCACATGGAATGAGGTGCGAGGGAAGTACAATCTTGGGGAGAGCGGTTCTGATAACTGAAGAGACAAGTTGTGTTTTCGAGTCGATCCGGTTGTGATAGATAAGTAGGGAGAGCGGTGTAGACAATGACTGTGCAATGAAGCAAGAGGCATATTCATTTATAACTGTTTAACGAATTTAAGAACTAGAATAAGAACAGAATATAATATTTCACAATAAATGGCACGGTTCAACAGTAAAACCCGTTTGTTGGCTTTCTTACTCATCCAAAGTCAAGTGCTTCCCCTCTGGGTGTGGTCACACCCCACTATACGATCTTGGACTCCGGCTTTGGGACAAAGCTGTACTGGTGCCTCCAACAGGATAATTAAGGATAATTAAAGATAATTATCCTTACCTTACGACCTTGGTGTTGTCGCCGACTGACTAGTTAAATATATTTGGGGTTATGTTTGAAAAAACTCAAAGGATAAAAACTCAAAGGACTATAAGCATTCCACTGGTGGATCTGAAGTTATTTAGCTTAAATGAAGATACATAAATTGTGAGCAGGGACTATTAAACGTTATTTGTGAAATTACCGAATTGGCATAGACTTATACTCTCTTGGGACCAACCTACCGTACGTCAGGGCTACGAATCATTTGGTGGTGGAACTTGGACATACCATACAACTGGGACAGATTGGGACACCGTGTGTTGGTGACTGTCACGTGGTGCTGTGGAACAATTTGGGTCTGGTGAGTACTGTTTCTCTTTAGGTAGACACGATGGCTGAAGCTGCCGAGCAGTTAGGTCAGTTTTTCCATGCTATAACTGTCCAGCTTGCATCTTTAACCTCAGCAGTGCATAGTCAGGGGGTTGCTAATATAGTGCCAACTTTTTCGGGAAACCCTGCGCACTATAAAAACTGGATCAAGGCGATCCAGCGATATGAAATACTTACGGGGGTGGATGATAATAAGCTAAAAGGAATAACCTTACAAACTGCTCAGGGCCCCGTGGCTGACTTTATTGCCCGATGGATGAATGACCATCCCACTCAAACTTGGGCTACCCTTAAAGCCGAATTACAGTCGCGCTTTGGCGAAATTACGGATAGGAGCATAGCTTTTAGCTTATTGCGGCGTGTGCGACAAGAGCGTGGCGAAAGTGTTCAAATATATGCGGAGAGGCTCTTGGCTATTGCTGAAGATGCATTTCAGGGCCAAGATCAGGCGGATCTGGCCGCCATTGAACGCCAGTTGGTGGGGTTCTTTATCGACGGACTCGCGTTCGATTACCTTAAAATGAAGGTAATGAGAGAAAATCCCGACCGCTTGCAGGCGGCGGTTCATATTGCCATGACGGAGCAAAACCTGCGCCGTAAGTTCAATCTACGCACCGGACGTGAGGATCGGGCCGAACCCATGGAGGTCGATCAAGCTCGACCCCCGAGATGCCAACTCTGTCGTAAATTAGGGCACGAGGCACGCGCGTGTAGAACCAACCCGCGTGAGCGCATCGAGGCTGTTACTCTGGCTCGTGGGATTACTCAGAACTCTGCACGTCAGGGTAGGGGGCGTGGCACATGGCAAACTAACACTCTGTGCTGGCATTGTTCAAGTCCAGGTCATATTAGGGCTAGATGTGAAAAGTATAAAGAAATGTTAAGGAAACGAGGAACACAGGAAGCTCCCGCTCGCCTCACGAACCCTCCGGGAAACATTCAACCCCTCCTTTAAATTTTGGGACAGGTATAAAGGGGGGCTCGAAGGATAAGTTTGAAACATTTACAATAAACTCAACTAAAGGGAATGCTAGCAGTATTTTACTTAAAATTAATGGACAAAAATACAGAAGTTTGGTGGATACTGGCGCTGAAAGGTCTCTTCTTAGTAGACGGGTCTACAAGGCTATGACTAGACCTCCCCCATTGCGTAGGTCTGATATTAACTTGGAATCTGTTACAGGAAATCAAGTGAAAATTGATGGGTCGATTGACTTAGAATTTGTTGTGGCTGGTCTTAGGCTGCACCATGTATTTTATGTTGTTCCTAATTTGGGCAGAAATGCAATAGTAGGGCGTGATTTTCTGCGGCATTTTAACTGCAGAATATATTACGATCTAGACAAACTACGCATAAATGGCCGATATGTAGATTTGGTGGAAGATGCGTATTTGCAAACCCTCATTAGGCTTAAAAGGTCTATAAAATTGAAACCACAGTCTGCACTTTTCTGCTTTGGCAAATTACCTAAAATATTTTCTAGCGCAGGCTGCTCTCACCTACAGATAGCCGGTATCGATCAATGCTTTGCCTCAAAATTTCCTGGTATTATGTTGGCCAATACAATAACAGAGGCGGTCAAGATGAACAAGCTGCCTTTGCTATTGATCAATGGAACTAATCAAGAGATTTCTTTAAGACGTGGAAGCGTTGTTGGAAGGGCGGATCCAGTGGTTGAAAATATGGTGTCTGGCTTGACAGAGCGTATAGCCAGTGTTGAACAAGTGAAAACAGAAGACTTGCTGTCCGAATTCGACTCGCCGTCGGAATATAAGCCTTTGGTGGCTGATTTGTTAAACAAAAATAGAGATTTATTTGCGGCAAAGGACAGTGACTTAACTTTTACTGATACCGTTAAATTTCGGATTGACACTGGAGATGCCCCACCAATAAGACTTCGTCCTTACAGAATTCCTTTGAAAAATCAACCCATAGTGAATAAAGCTGTAGATGAAATGCTAGAGGCGGGAATAATAAGGAAATCCCATTCTCAGTATTCCTTCCCTGTGGTAATAGTCGATAAAAAAGATGGAAGCAAAAGGTTTTGTATAGACTTCAGGGCCCTTAACAAAGTTACAAAACCCATTTCTTGGCCTTTACCTTTGATAGATGATGTGCTCAGTTTATTGAAAGGTTCAAAATACTTCACAAGTCTAGACATGAAGTCTGGGTATTGGCAAATCCTAATGGAGGAAAAGGATCGTGAAAAAACGGCATTCTCAGTGCCTGGTCGGGGTCTTTTCGAGTGGAATTGTTTACCGTTTGGCTTGTTAAATGCACCATCCGTGTTCCAAAGTCTCATGGCTATTGTTCTAGAAGGCCTGAATTCCTTTTGTCAAGCTTACTTAGATGACATTTTGATCTTCTCTGCTACGATTGAAGATCATCTCTCTCATATAAACCAAGTGTTTGACAGATTAAGACAGCATAAGTTAAAATTAAAGCTTAAAAAGTGTTCTTTCTTTAAGCAGCAAACAAGATACCTTGGATTTGTCATCTCAGCTGATGGCATTCGTCCTGACCCAGAAAAGGTCAAAGTCATGACAAATTTACCACCTCCTACCACTGTAAGAGAAGTCCGAGGAGCTATAGGTATGCTGAGTTATTACAGAAGGTATATACCAAATTTTGCTGAAATTGCTGCTCCAATCATAGATTTGACAAAAAGGTATGCTAAATTTGTTTGGACACCAAAGTGTGATAGAGCATTTAACTTTTTGAAGGAAAGTTTGACCATCATTCCATTGCTATCCTACCCGGATGTAAATAAGGGGTATGTTTTGTATGTTGACTCATCCAACACATGCATAGGAGCGTGTTTAGCACAGCCGGATGATGAAAATGAAACCAGTGAAGCCCAGGTGAACCCATATTTTAAAAATGAAAAGCCAATTTACTTTCTGTCACATAGGCTAAGTAAATCACAGTGCAAATGGCCAATTATTGAAAAAGAATGCTATGCTATTTTCTACAGTTTAAACAAGCTGAATTTTTACTTAACAGGGGCCTCATTTGTGATTAGGACAGATTGTAAGCCCCTAAAATATTTGTTAGAGGCTGACATAAAGAACCGTCGTGTAGCCTTGTGGTCCCTGAGTATAGCTTCATACTCATGTAAAATCGAGTATCTGCCTGGGAAATGCAACACAGTTGCCGACCTTTTGTCAAGGGTACCTAAGGACCCTTATGCTCCGACTGAGGGTGATTCTTCTGCAGGAGAATCGTTGCCAGAAATTAATGACAAGACCTATGAAATAGGGGTTTTGAATTCCAACAAGATCCCACTTAAGGAACGACAGCAATGTACATCTTCAGAGACTGAACTTTTAGATCAGCCCCGTCCTGGGATACAGACCCTTAATATGCAAGATGAACAAGCAAAGGATCCAGAAATTCAGGAGGTTTTACGTCAATTGCAATCTGGGCATGCAAGCAAAACATTTTTAGGCAAATACATTGTCATTGAGGGTGTCCTGTATTTTATCTCTGAGTCAGATATAAGTCCACGTCTACGACTGTTTGTTCCTGAACATCTTAGGGAACATGTGCTTGAGACATACCATACCAAAAATGGACACGTTGGCATTGATAAATCATGGCAAACAGCAAAAATTAAGTATTACTGGCCAAATATGTACAAACAATTTTATTCCCACATAGCTCAGTGCATTCCATGCAATGAACGTAGTACAAAGTGTCAAAAGCGGCCTTTAGAAACAACAGAAATTCCCCCTTACCCTTTCTGTAAATTAGCATTGGATGTAAGTGGACCTTTTGACCTTAGCTGGTCGAAAAATCAATATCTGGTGTCTTTCATATGCCTGTACAGTGGCTACCCTGAATCTTTTGCCACACCTGACCATAAGGCGGATACGATTTGTCATCTTTTAATCGATGAGGTAATTGCGAGACATGGTTGCCCGGAACAGCTAATTACAGACAATGCGCCTGAACTAGTAGGGGAAACTTTTGAGGAGACCCTTAAGGCCCTTAATATTGAGCATATAAGGACTACACCGTACTGCCCTACCAGTAATGGGATGATTGAGCATTTTAACGGGACTATAAAAAATATCATTGCAAAGTATGCGCGTGACAATCCACAAAGCTGGGATTTGTACGTTCCGCAAAGTCTTGCAGCAGCTAGGTTCTCTGTGAATCACAGCACAGGCTATTCACCACATTACCTGGTGTACCTGACTGATCCCATATTACCGCTCGATAACATATTAATGCCAAGGAGTAAGTACATGGGTGAGCAATCGCATATGCAGATGCTTGAGAGACAACATCAAGTTTTCCTTTCAGTCCATCGAAATCTAAAAAAGGCAAGAGCTCGTCAGAAAAAGTACGCTGACCAAGGGGCAAAAGACGTGTCGTTTGCCGTGGGTCAGGCAGTGTACTACAAAAATCCTATTAAGGGAAAGAAAATGGGTAAACGCTGGTTCCCATATTACCGTATCACCGCTAAGTTAGGAAATAGGACTTATTTAATTAGGAACCCGTTAAATGGGCAACTCAAACAAGCCCATAGTAAGCAGCTGCAAAAAGCCAATTTGAAATGGAGCGTCCCTAAAACAGGACCCACAGGCAGGCCGGTCCGGAAAAGCACCCTTGCGAAACGACCTGATGACAGTGCAGACCTGTCCAGCTCAGAATCAAATGCGTCAAGCAGTGGAAGCGCCTCCCCTCATGAAAGTGAATCTGAAAATGACCCGAGGTCAAATAAAAAGGGTAATCCCCCTCGTTGGCTTGTTAAGAGAAAGCAAAATATAGCTAGCAGCTCCTCTGAAACAATCCCCCCTATGGAAATGAAGAAACGCTTACAATTTCCTCCAGCACCTATGAGAAACAGAGTAGTCCCCAGGGGTAAGGCTAGTCAGACAGACCAAGGTCCGTCAAAAGGGTCAAATCGACCTAATTCTGCACATTCTTCCCATATGATCACTGACAGTGACAGCGACAGTGACACTATTGATTATGAGTATAATTTACCACCACCACTTGAGCCTGACCTTGCAAGTATGGGGTCACCCTCAGGGTTAGAGGGGCAGGGAAATGACAGTGCATTTCACATGGAATCTATTTCTCAAGTAAACCCGTTAGTTGAGTTAAGGTCCTCTAACAAGAATAAGAAAGTAAAACACTTGTTGGAAGCAATCAGCTCGATTTTGTAAATGTTAATGTCCCAAGTATACAACAAAGGCAGTGTCTTTCTGGAAAGTCGTTCCATGGTTATGAATGGACAAGAGTACAGTTGTAAGCTCATTCATAAAATGAATTAATTTGTCCGCGTTTGGGGTGGACACAGCTAGTAAAATAAATGGGCAAGTAAAAATCAGTATAAAATCCAATAATTTGAGAAATGCTTTAGGATTAGGAGTTATTTAATTTAAATTTTCCTAATTTTATGTTTTTATCTTTCCCTTTATTTAAGTTTTTATAGTTTTTCTGCTTAATTATAGGAGTTTTTAATGAATAAGTATAACAACATCCTGCTACTTCCCGGCTGCGTAAATAATGCATAGCTACCGGACTACTTTCTTCTGAGAGAGGAAAATGCAAATTTTGCGATAAAAGTCCTGCCTTTGTTGGAACCACAAGATTAGCAATCAGTGCTAAAGGATAAAGATAAATGTCCTATGTTCCGTGGAGTAATTTCCTTGTAATTAAATTGGCGTATAGTTAGCGCCATTTGATGTTTCCATTGTAATGTAGTAAATAGTTGACCGTGCCTAGGCTTAGATGAAATCTCTTTATGAATTATCCTAGAAATAACAATCATATTCTTATCTTTCAGAGAAAATGACACGATTTCTGATTAGAAGCGTCCTACTTCTGTTAATTGCTTTCCATCTGAGAGGCCAATATGTCTATGAAAATGTAGTTTTCCAAAAAGTAAATGAAATAAGTTTGACCAGATCAGAGTGGAAGATTGCCTGTGTCTATGAAAAAAAAAGCTATCATAAATTACGTCAACTTAATCGGAAAAGAAATTGGGCAGGTGCATAAAATAATTGCAATGGTCGAGAAAGATTATCGGCAAAACGCTGCCGCCGCGTCGATATATAAAGATAATTACATGCAGTTAGGCATTCGGGGTCATTC
This sequence comes from Anodontia alba, assembly GCA_964016985.1. NCBI lineage: Eukaryota > Metazoa > Mollusca > Bivalvia > Lucinida > Lucinidae > Anodontia > Anodontia alba. The sequence continues at coordinate 15,964,028 of OZ024837.1, forward strand.
TGGCTTCTCGAAAACATTCGGACAAATGCGAAATGAAATTGTAGAACATTCGACTGCTTATAAAAGGTTACAATCTGAATTGGAGAGTTATGCATTTCTCAGTTCGAGCTCTCGCGAGCGTCGTAGTTTGATTCCAATCGTGGGAAGAGTGCTCTCAGGGATGTTTGGCCTAGCAACTGAGTCCCAGGTTCGAAGCTTACGGACAGGAATTAAAAACTTGGCTGCAAATCAAGAAACTATATATCATCAGGTAGAAAGTCAAATGTCCATGATTAATGCGTCAAGGAAGTATATCACGGAAAATAGACAAGCAATCAACAGATTAGTTATCGGAGTACAACAAGTCGATATGAAACTTGAAAATATCAGCCAGATATTAGTTAACGACTTGAACACAATAGCGCGTTTCGTACAAATTTTCCGTCAGCTAGATTTGGCTCTACAAACAATAAAAAGGATGATTGATAGCGCCACAAGATACATTGATCATTTAAGATTAGAGCTGTCCTTCTTGGCAATTGGGCACGCTTCTCCAAACTTGTTTACAGCTGAAGAGCTCTCTAAAATCCTATTTCAAATAAAAAGTCGTATTCCGACAGCGTTCCGACTTCCATCACATCCGGGACGTAAGTTATGGTCATACTTCCGGACATTAAACTGTGCTGCGGTAATACAAGATAAAGCATTAATTATCCTAGTAACAATTCCATTAGTAGATGCTAATGATAGATATCAGTTATATGAAATACACAACTTGGCCTATCCAGATCCCTTTGGGAAGCCTCTGTCTTCTGGGACTAATATGTTAGCTCAATATCGATTAGAAAGCGATGCCCTCATGGTCAATACATATCGCACTGAATACATATTCATAACGCGAGAGGAACTACATGCATGTTCCCATTCGGAGGGACACTATTGCAATGCGCAGCGCGCAAGATTACCTATCTCCAAATCAAAAACCTGCGTGATAGGCCTGTTCATGAAAAATGTCGACAATATTAAACGTTATTGTATTCCTGAAATTTATTACAATGTGCACTTGCCTCGTGCTGTTCATTTGAAAGATGGAATCTACGCGGTATCTACTAAGGAGCAATTCTCCTTATCTCTCACTTGTCAAGTGACTCCAGATAATGCGGTATTGGTAATTAAACCTCCGTTAACCATAATTCAGCTGCAAATGACATGCTCTGCGCATAATCAAGAGATTACTTTATCACCGTATTTCATTACACAAACTACAACTCACCCTAAAAATGAACCATTCTTTGCCCTACTCCAAGAATCAAACTTTTCTGAAGTACGAATTTGGCAACCATTCATTAGTTCTCTTCCTAACTTTTCCGCTGTTGAACTTCCAAATACCTTAAAAACGGTAGATAAAATTCCAATGAGCGAGTTCATTGACAGGTTTAAGTCTTTCCAAAGAATAGGTTTAGACACGAGCTGGCAGTTTCCATTTTGGGCAAAAATTTTGGTGGGAGTTTTAATTCTAATAATTTTGGCAGTTTTATATAAATTTCGACGGCATATTGCCTCGTGTTTACCTCGGAGGGGTAAACAGGAAAACCCGAGTGCTGCGGAGCTGAAGGAAGTTATTACGAAAACGGACGTCGAGACGAGCACCAAACCGGAAAACTGTGAAAAAGACATTCAGCTATAAAGTACAAATCGGATTAAATCCATCTATCCGACACTGGACTTGACCATTGTGAAAAAGAATGAATCGATACCTGGAACTTCTTCTCCATGACCCTATAACATGATATTTATAGTGCTACTGTAGTTATGTTGTAGCAATGGTTAATTTTTCTTCTATAACTGGATTATGCATATTTATATGTTTATAATTACAATGTATGTATACAATGTACGAATAAGACATGATTTATTGATGGACTTCTCCATTCATAAACTGTGACAGTTCTGTTGTTGGAGATCAAGATAATTGACAATATTGTCTGGTGTGCAGACAATGGAACTAACAATATTGGTGGAATCTAGGTACAATGGAATATATGTGTGTTCTTGAGAGAAATAACTTGACTTCATTGAGAACTATATAAATGAACAATTGCAATTCGTAAACATTGCAATTCGATTGAAACTGTTTTTGATGTTTAAAATATATGTTGTATATTGATGTTGTAACAACTTAGTATGTACCTCACAGTTATTGGGAATATGCCTCAGTGTACATAAATTAACTATGGAAATTTAAGATATGGGATTTGAGGATTTGCTCCTTTGCTTTTATATTTAAAGGAGCCCTGTCATTAAAATGACATGCCTCTTTGAAGACAGGGGGGTGTTGTAACAAAATAATGGCGAAACTGTATGGGCTGGGTAGTGGGTACCCTTACCTTTGGGCCAAGGGCTCCCTTATTAGGAAAGAGTATTTTATTAAGCAAGATACGTCATTGGGCCTACACTTTCTTTCTGGTTATTGAATTGTATCTTGGAAGCAATCACAGCTTTTGTATAAGCAGAGATTGGAAGTCTATTTCTAATCTTTTGGAAAATGAGTTTGGCAATAATAATCTACTACTAAATTATTCATCTCCCAGATTAATACTGATATTCTTACGCATGTATAACCACCACAATTGGGTAATGTTAGGTCAACAGGCCCAATCGGGGAGGAACTACTGGTGATATCCTTGCGCACATGGAATGAGGTGCGAGGGAAGTACAATCTTGGGGAGAGCGGTTCTGATAACTGAAGAGACAAGTTGTGTTTTCGAGTCGATCCGGTTGTGATAGATAAGTAGGGAGAGCGGTGTAGACAATGACTGTGCAATGAAGCAAGAGGCATATTCATTTATAACTGTTTAACGAATTTAAGAACTAGAATAAGAACAGAATATAATATTTCACAATAAAAGGCACGGTTCAACAGTAAAACCCGTTTGTTGGCTTTCTTACTCATCCAAAGTCAAGTGCTTCCCCTCTGGGTGTGGTCACACCCCACTATACGATCTTGGACTCCGGCTTTGGGACAGTGACCTCGTGTTTAATACCACGTGACCCAGTTTCGAACCTGACCTAGAAATCATCAAGACAAACATTTTGAGCAAGATTCATGATTATTGCTTCAAAAATGTGACCGCTAGAGTGTTAACAAGGTTTTCTGCTGATTTGGCCCGGTGACCTAGTTTTTGACTCCAAGTGACCCAGTTTCGAACTCGACCTATAAATCATCAAGACAAACATATTGAGTAAGATTCATGATGATTGCTTCAAAAATGTGACTGCTAGAGTGTTAACAAGGGTTTCTGCTGATCTGGCCAGGTGACCTAGTTTTTGACCCTAGGTGACCCAGTTTCGAACTTGACCTAGAATTCATCAAGACAAACATAATGAGCAAGATTCATGATGATTGCTTAAAAAATGTGACCGCTAGAGTGTTAACAAGGTTTTCTGCTGATCTGGCCTGGTGACCTAGTTTTTGACCCCAAGTGACCCAGTTTCGAACTTGACCTAGAAATCATCAAGACAAACATATTGAGCAAGATTTATGATGATTGCTTCAAAAATGTGACTGCTAGAGTGTTAACAAGGTTTTCTGCTGATCTGGCCAGGTGACCTAGTTTTTGACCCCAGGTGACCCAGTTTCGAACTTGACCTAGAAATCATCAAGACAAATATATTGAGCAAGATTCATGATGATTGCTTCAAAAATGTGACCGCTAGAGTGTTAACAAGGTTTTCTGCTGAGCTGGCCCTGTGACCTAGTTTTTGACCCCAGGTGACCCAGTTTCGAACTTGACCTAGATTTAATAGAGGCAAACATTTTGAGCAAGTTTCATCAAGATTGGGTCAAAACTATGACCTGTAGAGTGTTAAGTTTTTCCTTTGATTTGACCTGGTGACCTAGTTTTTGACCCAAAGTAACCCAGTATCGAACTTGACCTAGATTTCATAGAGGCAAACATTCTGACCAAGTTTCATCAAGATTGGATCAAAACTGTGACCTCTAGAGTGTTAACAAACTAATTGTTGACGACAGACGACGGATGACGACGGACATAGGGTGATGACAATAGCTCATCCTGAGTTTTTGCTCAGGTGAGCTAATAATTGCTGGCTTTTACTCTAAATCCAACTTGACATACACTTTATGATTATATACCTGTGTATAAAATTTGAATCCAATACACTAATCTTTTCAAAAGATATCAAACAGAAACCATTTTTCAACTATTTTTCAACATTGATAAAGGGCCGTAACTCCAAAAATAATTTGTGGATTTTACCCTAAATCAAACTTCATATATATTTTATAATTATATGCTTGTGTATAAAATATGAATCCAATTCACTAATCTTTTCCAATGTTATGAAATGGAAACCATTTTACAAAGCTGAAAAAGGGCCATTACTCCAAAAATAATTGGTGGATTTTACCCTAAATCGTACTTGACCTACATTTTATGATTATATACTTGTGTATAAAATTTGAATCTAATACACTAATCTTTTCAAAAGATATCGAACGGAAACCATTTTTTAACTTTTTTTCAACATTGATAAAGGGCCGTAACTCCAAAAATAATTTGTGGATTTTTCCCTAAATCGAACATGACCTATATTTTATAATTATATGCTTGTGTATAAAATAAGAATCCAAATCATTAACCTTTTCAAAAGTTCTGGAACGGAAACCATTTTTCAAAGTTGAAAATGGGCCATAATTCCCAAAATAATAGATGGATTTTACTCTAAATCAAACTTGACCTACATTTTATGATTAATGATTATATACCTGTGTGCAAAATTTCAAACCAATACACCAATCCTTTCAAAAGATATCTCACGGAAACCATTTTTCAAAGTTGAAAAAGGCCATAACTCCCAATATATAATTGGTGGATTTTACCCTAAATTGAACTTGACCTACATTTTATGATTACATACCTGTGTATAAAATTTCAATCCAATACACCAATCCTTTCAAAAGCTATCGCATGGAAACCAAAAGTATTACGTACTGGACGGACGGACTGGATGGACAGACGTACGGACAGTGGTGATACTATATGCCCCCCCCCACCCCACTGAAAATGGCGGGGGCATAAAAAAAATATTTATCTGGATATCCTGCCTAACTAAAGCTATGTTTACACGAGACTGCCACAAAGTCAAGCTTAGTACAAATGTTATGTGTGTAATGCTTCATGAAAATATACTAGACGGTTGATGAGTTACAGCTCAGACACTTAGTGTAATGGAACCACAAACAGAATCCTACTATTACCAATGTTCTCTGCTTCACTAGCAGAGGTAAACAGAAAAGGCATTTTGATCGCATCTTAGAAATTCAAGTTTGGACCCTTAAACCATATTCTTAAATAGATTTATTTACCAGCACAGTAACATGATGAATCACGAAGATGATTTTAATGCTACAAGACAACTCAGTCACATGGATGAAGTGCTAACCAAAACAGAAACAATTTTTCAGGTCTAGGTAAGGTGATAATTCAGGATTCTTACACCAACCTTGCGGGTACTCACTGCAGCGATTCAACCAAATATCCACAAGATACGTTGCTGTATAAAAATAAATTATCTTCTGAATACACAGGAATCTTTTTATAACGCAAATCATTATAACATGGTTTTGAATATAACAGTTTAAAGCTGGACCTAAAAATGTTATATCCAAACAAAAATGAATAGATTATACAGAGAAGAAATTCACCAAAAGGCTGCTGTGGTGACTGATGGAGGTGTTTGAAACAGATCCAAAAACATTGTTTAGTCAAGCTTAAAAAGTAGGTCAAGGGCAGTAACGGCTGATGGAGTGGGCAAGGTATATTATGATGGATGTGGGTATGAAGTTTCATTAGCCTTGGTGTTTGAGAAACCAAGCTCAACACAAGGAGTTAATATTGTTGATAACTTGACATAGATGACGACGCCAACAGAAAATGATCCCTACATCTCTCCTGCTTACTAAAGCAGCGGCAATAAAAAAATGACCATATATAGTCATACAGTTGACTCGTTATCTCGAATGCGCTGTTCTCGACCCTATCGCTTATGTCTAACTGATTTCTAAGTCCCAATTATTTTCCCTATGTATTTCTTGTATTTCAGCTTCACGTATGTCAAACTCCTTTTATGTCATCACTTCTGCTATCTTGTCCATCATTTTCAGTCCCTAATATATTTTTCACAGTTTGTACTAATGCGTATCGAACTCGGACCATGACAGAGAGAAGGAAAAACTGAAAGGTGCGGTGCCACTGGTCCCCATCAGGTAATGAAAAGCATGATAGGCCATTGATAAATTAATCAATGATTTAATTTTCCTCTTTGTCCAGGTAATTACAATCAACACAATTAATACCTAAAATCCCCATTATGAAATCACATGCGTGTCGAGTCGGGTTTGATAAGCGGCACTCAACACCAATGAGTGTCATTGATTTGTAAGAAAAAAAGGCGGCCTAGAATAGTGTTAGGGGAGATCAAGATAAGTTGGCTTCTGGATGTGCACTGTTTGCAAAGGATGGGCATATACAGATGCAGCAGGACGAGGATTGACTTCTGTAGTTTGCTAGTTTTACAACTGTTTAGCAATTCTTTATTTACTACAGAGAACTCTTTTAGAGATGTCACAGAAACCACTAAAGAAAATAACCAAAACAAAATCATGATTGAACAAATCATGTTGGAAACCTGACAGAACTAGACTGATTAGTGGTCAAATATACCTGGGGGGAGGGGTAGGGGTGCCATCACTAACAGTATAAGTATTTCCTCCATGACCTTGACCTTCCATTTTAGGTAAAATTTATAGCTTACCTTAACTGTTCTGGGAATGACATGTAGCAACTGACAAAGATCAACTAAATCCATCAACAGGCCTTGATAAACTAAATCTATTAGCAGGCCTTAATGTTAAATTATATAACACGAAAATGATGGTTGGGCTTGTTTAAAATCCGGAATTCCGGCATAATCCGGAAAACTTTCACCCATGTAAATATAATGTCTTAAAAATTTTGATGCAAAAACTTTGATGCAGATGTCCACTACGCTACAAAGGGAATAATGAACATACAAACAAACAAAGGGAATAATGAACATACAAACAAACAAAGGGAAGAACAGAAAAGCAAAAACTATATAGCCTTCAGCATACAAGTATGCCAGGGGTATAAAAATATCCAATGCATATAAAAACTAAAAATACATAGTACACAAATGCCTGGTGCATAGTCAGTCAACAGCAAAACATAGGTTATGATCACTACAGCCTAAGATGATACAGTACTCCAGCATACTGCTTTGAGTTTCAGCTTCTAATATTGACAAAACCTAACAAAAATCTTGAGCAAGCTTTACAGATGCAACAGACTACATACACGTAACCCGAGCACTGTAGTGTATAACCTGAGCATTGTATGTTCCAGGCCTGGTGGAAGACACATAAAAAATGACTGCTAAGCTTTATGAGGTGACTGATTAACAACTTCCATGAAAAGACAATTGTACATCTACGATCACTTTTTTTTTGCAAAACAAGTTAAACTCCTATTAATAACACAGAGGACTTGTTAAGAAAGAGTATTTGGTAATATTTCTGGGATAATTTTCTCTATTTCTCCATATCATAATCATCATCATAATCGGATTTTTGATTAACGTGCGGGTACAGGGGCAACATCCACATCAGTGGTCCCCTTCCAGATAGCTGGCTTGCTGCACGCATGGCAGATCTCACACCAGATCTCCAGGTAGGTCTATCATGAGGGTTGATAGCTGAGAGCTTCCATTCTCTGCAATCTCTCTCTGTCAGCTGCTTCCATGTCATTTTGGACCTCCCAGGCCCAAGCTTTCCATCAACCTGTATTTCAAAGGCTGTCTTGATTGCACCATTGGAGCGTTCCACATGTCCATACCATCGGAATCTTCTCTCCTTCAGAATGAGGTCCAGATCCTCAATGCCAAGCCGCAAAAGTAGCTCATTGGACTCGGTGGTGACAATGTCTTGCGGCCTGACACTGCAGATCTGTCTGATCATTGCCCTGTCATTTCGCTGCAGACGCTGGAGGTTCGGCTTTGTCAATGGCCAAGTCTTGGTGGCATGGAGCATTGTGCTCTGCACACAAGAACTGTACACATGGCCACGTGTTTTGAAAGAGAGGTGGCGTGAAGAGAGAACTCGTAGCAGATCCTTGAACTTCTTCCAGGCTGTTTTCACACGTGTTGTGGTTAAAGAGTTCACAGCCACCTGCAGCTGAGAGCATGTCTCCTAGGTAGCAAAAGGAACCTACCACCTCAAGTTTGTCAGGTCAGACCTGAACTTCCTTCTGTGGTCTGCCATCCAAGGGGAGTGCAGTTCCCTGGCACCGTGTACATCTGTAGTCAGGGTCATTTTTCAAGCGCTTGAGCCCACTGCATTTCTTGTGCACCCAGTGCTTGCAGCCATTGCAGAAGATGCTGTTACTGCCCACCAGTGCGACAGATGGCGCATGGGAACTCGCCTGAACTCTGCAGGAGGTCCAGTCCCGTACCGCAGATCATGATCTTTGTCTTCCCTGCATTTACTCTCAGTCCTTTCTTCTCCATTGCTTCTTTCCAAGCCAAGAGCCTCCTGACACATCCAAGTCAAGAGCCTCCTGACACATTCCTCAAGCGATAACAAGGTCATTGGCATAGAGGTCCTCCCAGGGGACCCCAGAGCGGAACTCTCGTGATAAAGCTTCAAGCACAATGATGAAGAGCAGCGGGCTGAGTACTGATCCTTGGTGAACACCGACCTTCACTTCAAACTCTTCACTGTACCCCTCACCAACACGGACACGGCTCCGCGCATTTGCATACATCCCCTGCACCAGTCGCACAATCCACTCCTCCACATCAAGTTTTCTCAGCGCCCACCAGATGACCTTCCGAGGTACTCAATCAAACGTCTTCTCCAGGTCTACGAAAGCCATGTAGAGTCTCTTATTGGCAGCTAGATACTTCTCTTGCAGCTGCCTGACAACAAAGATTGCATCTGTAGTGCCTCTGCCTGGGACGAAACCAAACTGGGAATTGTCTGATGAGGCTGTCCACAATCCTCTCCAGGATTTTCATAATCTGCTCTGTCAGCTTGAGACCGCGGTAGTTGCCTCTTTCCAATGCGTCCCCTTTTCCCTTCTAGACAATGAAACTCAGAGTCAGAGTCAGAGGGTACCTTGCCATCACGAATGATTGCAACTGCGAGGTCACAGATCATGGAGGCGCCCATGTCACCGGCAGCTCACATCATCTCCACCACTATAGAAAATATGTTGTGGTACTCAATAGAAGTGCCTCAGTGAGGTGCTTATAATGAGTACATTTGTACCTACAATGTATGTTTTTTTATGGCAAAACAAGAAAAAAATTATCCCAGAATTTTCACCAAATACTCTTCCTTAAATCTTCTGAATTAACACAAAGATCTTTTGGCAATATTAATATAAAAGCATCGCAGACACTGCATGATACTCAGCCACTGCAGGGTAACAAAACATGTTGGCTGTGTTTTATGTAATAATTAATTGTAAGTCACCATGAGAACTAGAAGTCACATCATACTTGAACAACCTGTAAAGAGCTAGAACTCTTACCAAAATTTGGTGTACTGTCTCTCATCAAAATTTGGGGTTCTGTAATCTCAAAACAATACCACTCTGAACCACCTCATGGTCTAACTTTCCACCAAGTTCAACGAGATCCGATGAAAACTGTAGGAGTTATCCAGAAATGAAGTGTGGATGAAAAGAAATCTTGAAATCTTTAAAAAGTGTAATAACTCTTTTCACCAAGTTTCAATCCGTTGAAAACTGTAGGGATTATATGGAAACGAGAAAATAAAGACAAGCCTGAATTATTTTTTTAAAGAGTGTAATGACTCTATCAAAATTTGGTGTACTGTCACCTCAAAACAACATGTGTTGAACAACCTCATGGTGAAAACTGTAAGAGGAGTTATCCGGAATCGAAGGGTGGATGGATGCATGGACAGACACCAGAGAGTATACCATAATACCCTGCCACTGTCATGTGACAAGGTATGTTTTTATCCTCACTTTTTCTTGTCTCTACTGTATAATACACTAACACTATACACTTTTATTCTGTTCTCACTGTCCACTTTGTTTTTTACTTTTATTGCATGTTGCGGAGAACCCGACGCGTAATACTCAATTGAGGGTGTTGTCGTATGAAGAGATAGGATAAAAAATATTAAGTATAAAATTGCTAAATAATAAAGTTCTGTCCCTATGAAAATAAATACAATAGAAGGCACATATACATACAGACTTGATAAGATCAAATTTCGCAAAGGGAGAGAATTTATGAAAAAATGTCCTCCCTTTGTCAAATCTGTTAATTCTCTCATACCTACATCTTAAAGGAGATACATATAATATACTAATGTCTCATCTTAACTCTTAGTATGCAAGGTAAAACTTGCAGCAGACCACAAATTTCAAATATTTTTTTTTATTTTTCCCAGAAAATAGGATTTGTATTTCATGCAAGTTGTCTCCTTAAATCCTATTTTCTGCAGGGGTGGGGGGTGGGGTGGGGGTGGGGGGGGGGGTGGGGGGGGGGGAGGAAAGAAATATATCATCAATTTGTTGTTTGCTGAATCAGCCCAGAGTGTGGTAAAGGTTGATCACTGTATTTACTCTTAAGTATTTGGACAGATAGGCCCGAGGAAACAGTGCATATCCAGATCAGATGCCACAGGATTGGGTCTACCTCCTTTG